>OZ010572.1:83627973-83645473 GCA_963932145.1 Acanthosepion lycidas | reverse complement strand
CAATTTGCAGGTCATTCAAATCCAGAAAATATTTTTTAGATTGTAAGTATTATTTTCGGTGGGGTGACAATAATATTTTAGTGGTACAAGTCTTACTAATTAACCAATAGCTGGGGAGCAAGTTGGAGTCATACCTTTCCCAAGGTTATTTGTGCTTAAGCGAATATAACGAACCCAATGAGAGTTGGACTTCTATTAACAATTCCAATTCATTATCCATTACGCCACGCGCATATCCAAGCTTACAACACCTCAACGTTGCTTAACTTCGTTGCTCGTACGGGAAACGTTATTCCAATGTAATGTGGCTATAATGGTAATCATGGTTGATGAGACGATTGGTAATCTCTTGCCGGTGAAACTCTCTTCCGGTTTCTATTTCTCATCTGTGAAACTCACTTCCGGACTCTTGCTTCCCTACCATCGACAAGCTTAAAAATAAAATCAAGTGACATTTTGGTTCTTCCTGAATTCTCTTATTTTATTGTCCTTTCTCGTTACTAAATCCTGCGCATTCTCTTTCACTCTCTGTAACCCCTTACGTTTTAGTAAAATTACCGTTTTACTTGAAGTGATTTTTTTTTTTTTTTTGGAGAGGCGGATTTTAAACAAGTGTATAACGCCATATTTTATAACAACGCCCAAGCGAATGCGGTCATATATGTGGGTGATCGTCCGTATCGGATAATTCTTTGTTTTCTGAATTCATCTAAAATGTGGAGGTTAAAATCCACACGTCACGAAGTATCTGCTTGTAAACTTAATTTCCTCTGAATCTGTAATTGATTAAATAAGAAAAAAAAAGGTCCTTTCATACAACCTCCTACTCTTTCTTTCTTTTTTTTTTTTTTGACATTGTTATATACATATGACTCTGAGCGGGAAATTGGTAGCTGTGAGTGGGTGAGAGTTTGTATTTGTCTTTTATTTCTGTGTATTTTTATGTCACTTTTGTTTCGTGTGCGGGTCTTTGAAAATCTCTTTGTACACATGCGCAGTTCCAATGTAATCAGTTATGTTACTGTAAAATTATTGGTTGCTCTCGTGTCGGGTTTGCATAGGGATTTCGATAAATGGTTTCGAAGTAATGCACTTGATTCTTTGGAGTTTAGAGCTATCAATTTCTAACTGTAGCATGGCTGGCAGTTTGTGTTTTATTAGTGCATAATCTCTGTGTCATATATATTCTAACTGGTAGCAAATGTATGTATATTATTAATACAAATAATAGTTCTTATTATGGACTGAACATGTCAGCAAAGACCTAGTTTTAGAGAAAATGGAAAGGAAAGGGACACGTATATGTAGCTACAGTTGGAATTTCTCGAATACATAATGAGAAAAGTAGGCTTGGAAAATTTAACACACACATGATATAATGATGGTAAGATGGAGAGATGAACGCAGCACATAACCTAACGAACGGGCAGAACAAGAATTAATAGATATAGGAAAAAGACAAATTTTGCTAAGAGCAACAAAGGACAGTAATTGTAGAGTGCTATGATCGCCCACAACCTGAAAAGACATGGTACATAACTGTACATTTTATTTTTAGTAAATCGAAACATTTATTTTATTTTCTCTCAGTGTTACAACAAAGATTACTAATTCTGAAGAGAGTGGCTGGGGAATTAAATTTCCCTTCGTTTTATAGAATATAATGGACAACTAATCAAGACTGTGCAAGAATTTAAATCACGCGTCAATCAAGATTGTCGTGTCGTTTTTTGAGTTATGAAATATAAAATGTTTTTCCTCAACTAAATGAAATATTATTTGTGTTAGAAGCTTTGCTATGTCATTAAGCTTGCTAACATTTGTAGTTATTTTACTATTCTATGTAATGGCTGACTGTTCGTAACCTAGTATGGACGCCCAGGCAATCCCTGTTGCAGACGTCTGGTTAGGTGTTTTACAATTATTCATATCGTTAAGTCCTAATCGAAGAATAAAAACATTTACAAAGGACTTGTTTGATTTTCAATCAAACGTTAAAAAAAAAAAAAACTCAAACAATCCAATTTTCTAAAAAAACTTACAACCCTGGACATATTCACCGCTAATAACATTCGCAAACATTGTTGGCTGGGTTGCATATTTCAAAAATGCAACCAATATATTGGTTCAGGTATTGTGGTTTGCTGGAGTATCGCTGATAACGTTTCTTTATATACGTCCATCAGGGATATAAAGTGCCTGTTATCACCACCTCTCACTTGATGTATATATATATATATATATATATATATATATATATATATATATATATATATTCGACAGACTTTCATGTTTCTATTAGGTTGGTGCAAAAATAATGACGTAATAATGTCGCTTTTTGACGTAATTTTAACGTCAAAAAACGACATTATTACGTCATTATTTTTTGAACCAACCTAATAGCTCTTTCTTTTTTTAAAACCTTTTTCCTTCGTGATTGATTTGATTATTGGCTAATCAAAAATTCGAAGGTTTTTCGAAACGAGTATATTTACCTATATATATATATATATATATATATATATATATATATATATATATTCATTTGTATGGATATTAGTTTGTAGCCATGATTTCACGCTTATGTTGGGTCCACCAACAACACGTTAGTGGATATCCGTTGTTTCCTATTTAGTGTTGGGTTTCCGGTTACTTCTATTTTCTCATTCTCTTTCAATTCCAGTAGCTACATGAGTCTTAGTAGCATTATCACCGAGCTTGGGAGGAATCGATTATCTCTCTCTCTCTCTCTCTCTCTCTATATATATATATATATATATATATATATATATATATATATATAATATAGGGTGCGTCCTTTTTTCGAGTTGAAATGGATAGGGCAACATGGAGGAATTGACTGACCATCATGTTCACCAGACCTAACACCACCAGATTTTCTTGTGGAGTGTATTTAATTATCTTGTTTTCAGGCTCAAACCGAAAACGTTTTCTGAATTAAAGCAATTTGATGCAATCTTTAAAATTATTGTAGAAATATGTGAAATGGTTTGTAGAAGTGTTACTGATAGGGGAGCATTTTGTACAAGCTAAATAGTTTGTTAATTATAATGTTGTTTTGATGTGAGAAAACTTATAAAGTTTCTTGAAGTATTTAATGTTATTTCTGTTCAATAAAAGTTAATATTACTTTTGCCGCACCCTGTGTATATGACGCCTTCAAAAAGGTGAAATTATAAAACACAATCCGTGCCTAGACAGTCAGATAAAATGAAAAGAAATTGACGAAAATAAGAACTATGGAAAACTTACAGCAAATTAATAGAATACAAAGTCATTGGTAATCTAGAAATTTCCAGAATTTAAGACAATCTTGCATTGAAATCGTATCCAATACAAACTCCAAATGCATAAAATTATCATTGTGACATCAAGCTTCACGCTATGAAATGATCCTCAGACGGTCTTGCGGGATTTATCGTCATATGGAAAATTTGTGTTTTTTTTTACGTGTTTAGATTAGATAAAATTTGAATGTGATTTTTTTTTACGGCTTGGGTTAGTTGAAACCAAAACATTTTATATTATAGGTGCTTTCTTACATTACCCAGTTTTCCCAAGTCGTACCCAATCTAAATACTGACAGAGCACAATGCTACTTAAGATTGATGATCGAACGAGAACCAGTGTTTACAACGTGATTTGGACGTAGGCAATTTAAAAGACAGAATTTAAAAAAAAAAAAAATCCCGACAAGATGGTGCACTTACTACCTGATTTCCATAATATTTCATAGCTTAGTTTTCGCTGTGCGTTTTTTTAGATTAAACAGGAAGCATAAACTGTGGAATGTGCTTTTTCCATTCAGCCATGTTTTTCAGTTAACGGAAGCGTAATTTTCGCTATTGCGCTGACAGTACTTAATGGTTACACTCACAAAAACAAAAGATCTCGAACTTCAAAGATACGTCTGTTTTACTTACCAGTTCGCCTGATATGTCGCTGGTAAATATTGCATCAAACATCTAGGGAACGATAAGAAACAGTTTTCTATAAAAATCAAGTGGAACCTGGTAAATTACACGCAGAATATAAATGGGCATATAGCACTGATAATACTGGAAAATAATGCATATATATATATATATATATATATATATATAGATAGATAGATATATATAGGGGGGTATACAGTTGTTTGTTTGTATAATGACGTTACTATTTTCTACGGGGTAGCGCCACAGTTCAGAACCAGAGCTAACTTCGCCGAACTGTTTTTTCAACAAGATGAGCCACATTATGACTCAGCAGTAAGAGACTACCTTGACCAAACCTCACCACGTTAGATCGGACGACGTGGCTCCATTGAATAGCCACCGCGTTCACCAAACTTAACAGAAATTGACTCCATTTTGTGGGGCGTATATATGTGTTTGTATTTTGGTCCCTTTTATTCTCATGTATACACTAGATATTTTTTTCTTTATCTCTCTCTCTCATATATATTATACTAAGAAGGTTACTTCAAACACCCATATATGAGTAGCTACTCCATCATCATTTTTAAACATTATTTCGTCGATCTGCATTCAAAGAGAGAGAGAAAGATATATAGAGAGAGAAGGAGGCAGCAGAGAGGGAAGGTGAGGGAGCACAGAGAGGGACGGTGAGAGAGCACAGAGAGGGAAGGTGAGAGTGCAGAGATAGGGAAGGTGAGAGAGCACAGAGAGGGACGGTTAGAGAGCCCAGAGAGGGACGATGAGAGATCCCAGAGAGGGACGATGAGAGAGAGCACAGAGAGGGAAGGCGAGAGAGCACAGAGAGGGAAGGTGAGAGAGCCCAGAGTGGGACGGTTAGAGAGTACAGAGAGGGACGGTGAGAGAGCACAGAGAGGGAAATTCAGAGAGCACAGAGTGGGACGGTAAGAGAGCCCAGAGAGGGAAGGTGAGAGAGCCCAGAGAGGGAAGGTGAGAGAGCCCAGAGAGGGACGGTGAGAGAGCACAGAGAGGGAAATTCAGAGAGCACAGGGAGGGAAGGTCAGATAGCCCAGAGAAAGTGAGAGGGAAAAGAAAAGAGCATAGGGAAAGAAAGAGAGAGAGAGAGAACTGAGTACAGAGAGAGAGGAAAAGAGCAGAGGGAAGGAAAGACAGTGAGGCACAAAGCGTACAGGGAGTGAGAGAAAGGAAAAAAGAGTACAGGTAGGGACAGAGAAAAGAGTGCACGAGGAGAAAGTGAAAAAAAGTGGATATAGGGAGAGAAATAGATAGAGGGTGAGAGATATTGAAGGATATATATATAAATATATATATATATATATATATATATATATATATGTTTGTGTGTGAAAACTATTTCACTAGGAGATTCAAAGTGTGCTCGGTGTTTAGAAATAGAACTTGATGCAGAAACTGTGTATTAATGAATGCATTTAAAGAGTATCAATAAAGAAATAAAGGGATCAACACTGACAACAAGAAAAAGAATGTAACTGAGCGAAAGACATCTCGAAATATTTCGAACTAAGAATAAAAATCTGATAAAAATGCAAAATGAAACGAAGAGGAGGAAAACAAATCAGGAAATAAAAACAAAGAGATTAATAATAAGTGGGCACCAAATTCTGCAAGAAAGGAAGAATTGTACCAAAAAAAAAAAAAAAATCTGTTGGTAGGTAAAGAATAGACAGCAACCTAAGAACAAAAGACAGTGCGAAACAAAAGACAATACTGATAAGCGAAGTTTTCAAGAAAATATTCCGAAGAAGAACAGCAAATTTAAAAAAAGGACGTTAACAAAAAAAAAAAAAAAAAACCAAAGAAGCAAGAAAAATAAATTCTTCCCATAAATGCAAAAAGAAAAAAAAAATGATGATGCTCAAATTTTTAGATCGGTCAATCCAACAAGACGACCGCAGAGGACACTTAGCCATTGGTGAATAATCTATGGAGAGAGGAGTGAATTTGTCTTGGGGATCTTTTCTTATTGGTCTGTGCGCTATAATTACAGAAATTACCACAGAGCCAATGCAGAGAACGGGGCAGAGACAATTATATCGTGCATTCGAGTTGGGGAAGTGGTAATTTTCACTGCGAAAAGGAAAACGACATTTATATTCATTCTTATTTTTATATATTTTTCGTGCGTTTTTCATTTCAAAAACGAAATGAAACAATACAAATGCCATAGCAAAATTAAAACTATACACACAAACACACACACACACACACACACACACACACACACACACATATATATATATATATATATATATATATATATATATATATATATATATATATATATAAGAAATGGATTTTTAAATCCGAGATATTATTTTAATTTGTTTGTTATTTTTTAAATGGATACTCATATTTCAGTAGATGCTTTGCATTTGTATATTTATTTACATCAACCGGCCTCAGTATTCGAGAAATCGGGTTAGAAAAATTCTGGAATCGCGAAGATGTGTCTTAAAAGCATTATTCAGGCTTTGTTTGACCAGGAGGTCCTACATGCCCGAGATGGTCTAAGACATGTCAGATCTAATGAATAGGGTACACAGGATCGAATCCTGCATGAGGATGCATATATTTTCTAACAAAATTTCTCGAATATTCAAGGCAGTAGATTTAAACAAATAAATATAAAGTTTAATAAATAAAAGCGTTTAAACAAATATTAATAATTACACATATACCTACGTTTATATTACGATATAAGTATATGTGTAATTATTATTATATACTTTATAGCTCTGTTTAACAAAAATGATCTCTGTTTTGTCTACACCATTGATTCAATAGTTATTTGTACAGCTGTATGTGTACGTAATCATATATATATATATATATATATATATATATATATATATATATATATATATATATATATATATATATATATATATATATATGGTTCATCGTAGAGAGATAGAGTGAGTGAATGAATGAATGAGACACACACGTGTGTGTATTTAAAGGAAGGGTTGGATTTTTTTTTTGTTTATTGATCCAACTGATTTCCCTAATAAAAGGTTAATTTTTTTCTTTTTTTAGATATTATACCCATATTGAGTAGACGCTCTATTTATTTATTAAACAGCATATTGATATATTTATTTTCGTCTACCGGCCTGAATATTCAAGAAATATTATTAGAGAAAAATATGCACTCTCCGGCACGATTCTAACCTGCGTTCGCCTAGGGGAAACCGTCATTAGATCTGACGTGCTTTGACCTCTTGGCTACAGAGTGCTTCGATGATCAAACAAGTTGAAGAGTTCCTTCAAACAGATTTTTCTCTTATTCTTAAAAAGTTCAAGTTCATATATATATATATATATATATATATATATGAAATTAACTTTTAAATTCTATATAGATACATACATATATATATATATATATATATATATATATATATATATATGAAATTAACTTTTAAATTCTATATACATACATACATACATACATATATATATATATATATATATATATATATATATATATATATATATATATATACGTGTGTGGGTGGGTGCGTGTGTGCAGATGAGACACAGGGAAAAATCTTATGAACGACGCGTTTTACCAACGTCTGTTCTCAGCTTCTTCAGGTCAGAATGAAAGACAAAACTGTGCGAAAAATGCGTTTGATTTTTTTAAGGATAAGAGAAGCAATAAATTAAAATCAGCTTATCAGGCAGGACGACTAGAAACCAGAATGTGTTTGTTTCATATAACTAAGACTTTATAATGCAATTCAATATTTTCTTAAGATTGTCATTAACAGTTTTTATTTCTTTGTAGAAGTATTATTTTCCATATGTATCTCTTTAACAATGTATCATAAATTTCATATTGGTTTAATATTTGGAGATGTTTGGAACCTCTCCTTCATTTCATGTTTTAGAATCCGTTTTGTTTTACTTGTGTAATAGTCAGATTTGTAGAATGTGTAATATTATTGCTTCGCATGAATATGCACTTTAACTTAAAGCTATTTGTTTGTGATCTATTGCACTCAAAAAATTCCAGTTCTGAAATTTATCTTGTCACCATCACCAACATTGAAGAAACCGATAATTTTTTTGTCTTTGATACTAGTCTAATTCATTTATCTAACAGCTGCAGACGCAATGTATTTGAAGTCGTAATGATTGATGATTGTCATGAAGGACATAACCTCGAACGCAAACACCGAATACATCTAACATAACATTAGATTCATCATTGAAATTAGTTGTTGCGTAATCAGTTTTCATTTATCTATTAGTACAGTTTATTATTATCAATTCACCCCAAGCAAGGTGATAATGACTCTAAGTCGCAAAGGGCTACTGGGAATCAAAGAGAATGAGAAAACTTTAGATGGGACTGGAACCTCACTCATGAACAGGCAACAACAGATAAAGCTCTACTCCTGTTCCAATGATTGGAGAGGAGTGTGGACTGGACGATAAGCGAATCTATACACAACTGTTGAGGAAAAAATAAAATGTGAATATAATAAATAAAGTTTCAGAGATTAGTCGGAGACGTCAAAAATATATAGACGAAGTAGACTTTAGAAGGAACCGGAAAACCATTTTTGAGTATGAAACAAGGGATAAACCTCTATCGTTAAAAAAAATACGAGTTGATATTCGAACCGGGCGATAGGTGAACATATCTACTCCTATTGCGGAAAAATGAATAGTAAATCCAATATCAGAGTTTAGGTGGAAACATTAAAAGTATAGAATTGAAATAGACTTTAGAAGGAACCGGAAAAAGGAATAAAATTCTAGTCCTATTATAAAAAAACAAAAAAGCGGGGAGGTGCGAACCAGACTGCAGGCGAACCTATTTACATCTATTCCTTTTCTGGAATTTGGTATTTTGATGCTTTAGTGACCTTAGCCAATGTTCCTATCATTCTGCATTTATTTATTCATTGTTAGTATTTCTCAATACAAATGTCCTTCATATTTTTTTTACTTGTTAGTGCACTTTCTTATTTGTCTATGTATAATGGGTTATGTAAAAACATGAGAGTTGTTCAACATATTGTGAATAAGAATACGTATACGTATTTGAATTTTTTTTTTTTAATTTCAGTTATAGAAATATTCTTGTATTGTAAGAAAGAAATAATCTGAAAGGAGAAACAAACTAATATAAAATTATTGAGTGATAAAAAAAAACTTTGGAAAATGCGAAAAGCAGGGATCAAAGTACATGAAAAAATTCAAGTTACAAGTTGAGAAAAGAATAAATGATTTTAACAATGTCGGAAATTTTATTTGAGGAGACGGTAAAAATAAAACAAAAAGTTTGACGCATTTAGTGCTACACATGGAAAAAGAGTTGCAAAATATTAAGAACTAATATACAATTTTGATCGGATATCCTCAAAATAATAGTGATTTTATTGCGAAAACATATACGTCATACAATCTGTATGTATGGACGCGTGAAGTGTTAGTATTCTAAATCTGCTTCGAATCTCACCATACTGGATCTATCGAGAAAGTTATTTTTTTTTTAATAATATCGTGTGAAGCACTGTTGAAAATTGGGTTGCCGAATTTATTCGTGAGCTGTGAATGGTTGTGATGGCCTGAAGTTATAAGTCGTCGTGATCAAGGGTTTTAAGCGTACTGGTTTGTTCAGCTACTGATCATGCTAGATTATTGCTGTCTCTTAAAAACTAAGAAACGCTTAATATAGTTGCAGTCTAAACCACAGGTTGGTTTTGTATTTGCTGAAGAAGCACAAATATGCATGGCTGCAACAGAGATCTGCTAGCAATCTTGGTAAAGTAGTGTGCTCGGAAAATACGAAAATTCAGTTTATACAAGGTCGTGAAATGGCACTTTATACACAAAAGTGCGTTTTTGTTTTCAGTGGGTGTGTAGCCAAGTGGTTAAAACTTTAGCGTTCGGACCATGAGACGCAATCTCGAATATCACACTGATCGATTTACCAAGAGGGTAACTAACAAAAAAATATGAAGGACGATATCAATTAGTGGACTTGAGAAACCTGTTTTCTTGGAATTAGTTTTATAAGAAAGGTGTAAATTTCAACCGAGAGTAACCGTGGCTGTTCGGGCAAAGAACGCCAAATGGTTCTGAATATGGAAATGGTTAATATTACAATTATCTTTGGGAGTGCGGAAGTAAATGATGTTTATATTTTTATAGAGTATTTGGAAAATATCACGAGTAAGCTAAGTTATAAGGTTTTCATTAATTCATCCCAAAGTAAAAAGAATACACATTTATTAAAATTCACACCAAGGTGAGACACTTTCATTGAAATCCGGTTAGGTTGGCCTTTACGATCGTCTCAAATGTGGTCGAATTAGGTGCGTTATTTCTAAGTGTGGGGGTCTACGTTCGCTCTTACTCTGATAAACACGCCCAAAACAGATGCTTTTTTTTTCTTTTAAATTGTAAAATTCCTTGTAAGTACTTTGAATATCACCCGCATTTATGAAATGAAAATAACTCCCAGATTTTGGTAATGTTTCATTCTGAGGTTTGGAGTTGTTGTAAGGTAAATTTATAATTTCAAAAGAGTGCCAAAAATATAATAAAAAAAATTATTTAAAATTTATAATTTCTTGGGGTGAATTAATACTTGCGATAAGTTACTTTACATTATATGGAGTGAATTAACAGCAAAGTTCCAATTATAATATTAACCGTATATTTAAAAAAATCTTCCGAACTGCTTTAATTATAACAAATTCCGTTAATAATATTTCAGTAAAGAGAATGAAAATTTCTCAAAAAAGGAATCAGGCAGGGGAGATTAATAATAATAATAATAATAATAATAATAATAATAATAATAATAATAATAATAATAATAATTAATTATTATTATTATTATTATTATTATTATTATTATTATTATTATTACAACGTATCAACACTACTTGGGTTATTTAAAGATGAAATATATTTAAGTATTTTAAGAAATTTTATTTTTAATGAGTGAATATTGCATTGACAATGGTTTGACGATAATGATTTTAACAGATACAATTCTTACTATTTAACCCCTATCTTGGCGGAGGGAGTGGATTCATAACTTCAGCAAGGGTATTTACGCGTCAATGAATATAAGGAACCGACTGGAATCGGAACATAGTTCTCAGTTCTCATTCAGAGCTGTTATCCATTACGCCATCCACGACTCAGATGGGAAGGGAAAAGGTTTAGCCCTTCGCAATGTTGGGTATTATTACTAGTATAAATAAACATATGAATCTACTCAACGTTTTCTGATCTATGTGTGTAATAAGAGAAAAAAACTGTGGGTGAGCATGCGTTCATTCGCAAGTGTTAATTATTTATAATTACAATTAATGATGTATAATATCACAACATTTATTTCGTTAATTGTTATAATTTTCTCATTAAGAACAAAATATAAGAAGCAACAAAAATGGGAAAGAAAAAGAAAAATGAACATTTTCAAGGATAATTCCTTCGTTTTTTGTTTTTTTTTATTACCTTTGGTGACCGAACAGGAACGAATTAATGCAAGCAATTAGATCCTTAAAAAAAGAAAAGAAAAGAAAAGAAAAGAAATCTCTTCAAATAATAATGAAATAACTAAATTCAATCGAAGGGTGACGAGTATATCCTATGATTCAATATTTACATAGTAGAACGGGACTTAAAAAGATAATTCCAGCGAAAGATGAACGTAGAGAAGCGCGTTGTACAGAAAGAGGTATAGATGAAACCGGATGGGGAAGCCAAAAGTCTGGAGAAAGACTTGTCCAGGTGAAAAAGAGCTAGAAGTGCCTACGCGGGGCATGAGATCCAGACTCGCGGAGAAAAATGTCAAGAGAAAAGGTCAAAGGGGATGTACTCCAAGCAAAGATGTTCCTGAAGAAAGATGTCGAACGGTAAATGGGTCAGTGTATAAATATTCAAAATCTGATATTTCGTGGAACGCTGAATCCAAGAGAAAGAATTTCACTAAGAAACAGGCTCAAATAGACACTGGTCTGCAGAAAGGATTTCAGGGGACAAGTGTCGTGGATAAAGAAATACATCGTAAAAATGGTTGTCAAGAAAGACATTCCAAGAAAATAGGCAGCAGAGAAAGGACCTTGCTTCAAGATAAAAGTCCAAAGGATTGGTTTGGTTTACGGCATATCAACCTCAATAGGTTATTTAATGCCGACAAATTTTTGATTTTTAGTAATATTTTTTTCAAAAATGTATTTCTAATAATATTTTTATCTTAAAAAAAAGCTATAAAAAATGTATTGCTGGTAATATATTTTCATAGTATTTCTGGTATTAAAACATATTTTTACACTTTCATAGTGTTTTGACCCCAGTTTGGGGGGTTAACTCTTTGCCCATAACTGGGACACTAACAGGTGCTACCAGCCCGTGTCAGGGTGGACCTGGGAACACCAGCAATTAAGAGGTGGATCCACGCTCCTCAGAACCTCCTGATCAGAGGCCTTGCTGTTGGACGTAGTTTATCGTCTTCCCCATGTAGTTTATGAAGTCGATTGGCTAAAAATAATGCGACTATAAAAGACGGCTCACAGATGGAGACGTTCTGGAGAAAAAGATTCGCAGAAAATGACGCCCAGAGAAAGATAAGACGGCTAACAATGAGATTCGAAAAATGACGGGTCGCGATGGAAGAAGTTAAGAGCCGATTTGTCGTAGTAAAAGCAATTTAGAGACTGATGTATTTTTTTTTAAGCATTTCACCCCTAGTAAGGCGGGAAGCCACTAGCACGCAAGGGATTACAAAGAATTTGGAGCGAGAGCAGATAGGAGTGATAGATGATAAGCCGAGGAGAAGGATAGTGGATAGATCAAGACAACTGGAGATGTCGATTGACATTACATTTGAATAGTTGCAGATTATAGCTATCAGGGAAACAGGAATAGGGAAGGGAGTTCCACAGGCGAGAGGTGCGAGATATGAAGCTTTTGGAGTGGAAGAGGCGGCTACATTTGACAGTTTCAACAGTGAAAGGGTGAGAGCGGGATGCCAGCCTCGTAAAACGCTTGAATTCGCGAAGTCTGGGAACCAGCGAAAGCAGCTCATCGGAGCAATTATCATGAAAAATTAAAAAAAAAGCTCTGAATGTGAAATGTCGCAAAGGAAAAAGTAAAGATAATGACCACTCGCTGAGACTACTATCTAGATGTCGAAGGGAGGCAAGTTCGTAAAAATGAGGTCTATGTAAGATGTGTCACAGAGAAAGCTGTCACGGAAAGAGATGCAAGGATGAGAAATAGATATGCTATTGATTTTACATTTAAAAATATCTTGTTGAAATATTTAAAGAGAAAAAAAAACGTTGAAATAAACCTAGGTACGAAGTTAAATATTATTACGAATTGATCATTTACCGATCCCAAGTTAGATCATAACATGACGCGCTTTGCGTTTACAATTTTCTTTCTGCATCAGCTTCTAAGTAAGATTTTAGAAGGATACAGCACCATCAAGACCAAAATAATAATAATAATAATAATAATAATAATAATAATAATAATAATAATAATAATAATAATTTCTTAGTAATAAATCCAACAAAGTAAAAATGGTAAAATGATCTCCAATCAGTGATTAACTGAGACAAGGGATGACTTGTAAATTTTAATACGTCTCAAACAAAACTGCTGTCATTTAATCACTATATTCGAATTTTTATACCAGTCTTCAGCACATCTGATGCTAACTCCAAAAATGGGAAATATTTCCGCCTTCTTGGGATCATGTTTTTTTACTGACATGAAGTGAAATGATTATACTGAATCAATTGCTACGTCTACTGATAGGATAGTTGGTTCACCGAGTCGTACCATGACAATTTTTCTCGTCATAATCCGTCTTGCATATTTATAAATCTACCATTCGTCCGTGCATTGAATACTGCTGCCATATCTGGTTTGGTACTCTAATATATCTAAAGATTCTTAAAGTTCAAAGATGCGTCTGTAATGTAATCGATCCTGACCTGGCAACTCGACTACAGCCACTTTCTCACCGACGTGACTTAGCTTCCGTTTGTCTTTTCTATTAGGTTGGTGCAAAAATAATGACGTAATAATGTCGTTTTTGGACGTATTTTTTAACGTCAAAAAACTACATTATAACGTCATTATTTTTGCACTTACCTAATATAAATATTTTCATGGCAATTGTTCCGATGAGTATTCTTCCTTTGTACCTCGACTGAAAGAACGGTTTTACTGTTGTAGTAGCTAAATTCAACCATATTTTAATAGTATTTTTCACTTGTGGATCGCCATTTCAATTTCTTGATTCCCTGCCATCTACAATATCAATTCAAAAAATGTAAATACAACGCCAATCATAATCAAATCTCTTCAAGAATCTCATTATTTTAATGTCCTTTCTTACACATGGCATACGTATATGCAGCGTGATGGAGAGAGAATCAGTATTCATGTACTCTTTCACTCTCAGTAACACGTTGCGTCTTAGTGACATTATCGCCTTGCTTGGGGTAAAAGCATTTAAATTTTGGCTTCCGAATTCAATATGTGAATATTGACAGCGTAAATCGTGTAAAATAAGGACCCGTAGCAAGAAATTGGAAATAAAGCAATCTTAACTTTGCGAACGAAGCGGGTAAAAGATATACAAAAAATAATAAAGAGACTTATGTCATTAACACCTTATACTATTAATATTAAGGGAATTTGTCAAAAATAGGAATTGCTAACAAATTAAAAAATAAACAAGTCATTGTACAAAAAGGTGATTGAAAGAAAGGCTGGCAGGAATACAAATACTTGTGTTTCTTTGAAAAAAAATCTTGGAATAGAAAATCGAAACTATGTAAGAGAGGAAAGAAAAAATATTTAGGAAAGTCAGCATAGCGTTAATGTGTGAAGAGAGAAGATACAAAAAATTAGCGGTAAAGAAAGAAGTTAAAAAAGTTTAAATGAGAATGATGATTACAACGATAAAATATCTTTTTTTTTTTTTGCGTAACGTTCTTTTATGCCCGCGCACTATACAAAACATTCAAGTGATATATTTTTACCTGCAGTTCTGTTCATAATACCCCTATATATAGATTGAACATTTTTATTATACATATATTTGTACGGAAGAGATAGATAGATAGATAGATAGATAGATAGATAGATAGATAGATAGAGACAGAGATAGATAGCGATATAGAGATAGAGATGGAGAGATAGATAGAGAGATAGAAATATATATATATATATATATATATATATATATATATATATATAGATAGATAGATAGATAGATAGATAGATAGATAGATAATCGGAGGGGGTTAGAGAGACGGTGTGAGAGAAGTGCAATTTCAGTTAAACCATGAAAACTAACTCCTAATTTAATAAAACTCTTAAATTCTTGAATTCAAGGAACCGTCAAGGAACCGTCAAGGAATGTTCCTCAGAAGAATTACCGTGAAAATATTTATAGATGAGGCAAAAGGAAACGACTTTATGGTGGTGGGAATGTGACTGAAGCCGAGATATAAGGACAGAGTAGGATTTTCCCAAATGTGGCCAAATGCAAGAATTTGATGCAGGCAATCCCTAAATGATTGAGCCGAGAACTTTTCAGCAATCTCTCAGTACAAAATCAGGTGAAGATTGGTTTTAAGCGAGAAAACGAGAACTACATTAAAACCGTTTTTTTTTTTTTTTTTGTTTTTTTTTTTAAGTTTATTATCGCATTTAATAAATTACGTTAAAGAAGCAAGAAACATCAAAATAATGGGAGATGAGACACCAGTGACGGTTAGATTTAGATGCAAGATAAGAATAAAACATTCTAACCAAACAATCTATTTAGCCCAATATTATATTCTTTAAACTTTAAAAATATGCGGTCCTCCATTGTTTTTCATCGTTTCAGGTGTTTTACTGTTAGAAAATGAAAGTAATTATGTGACAGGAAGGAAATAAAACCAAGTCGGAATAGTAAATTGAAATCATCAAATGACAAAAAGAAAAGCTACGAAACAATAAATATCTTAACATAGACGAGACACATTTGACAATGCTGGTGATATTACTATAATAATCACGCATTGTTGTTATCATTATCATCATAAAAGAATAAAAGCATGATGGCTGTGATGGAGAAAAGATAAATGGGCGGGAAAAAGAAGACGAAGAAAAAAAGAAAGAAAGAACAGGACTCTCATGAAGAGCGGAAAAATGCGTTCGAAATCTCTAAGTTTATTGGAATCCAGACCGATATACAAATCCGTCCCTCCACCATACCAACAAAACCAAAAGAATCTTTTTTTTTTTTTCTTTTTCTTTTTTCTTTTTTTAGTTAGACTTATTTTCATTCGTAGCGATTCAGAACCGGAACGAATTTCGTGATGCACCCAGGCCGCGCCCTCCCTAACAACACGGCGATGGTAGAAGGAAAGATTAGGAGAAAGTGTCACTGTCTGAGTCAAATCATTGCAAAACATCAAAACGAAATCATAACCCCTTTCAACGAGTTCTTCACAAGTTTGCTTTTGCGCCGCACAACAGCCAGGAAGCTAAAGCACAAACACACACACACACACATTATATATATATATATATATATATATATATATATATATATATATATATATATATATATATATATATATATATATATATATATATGTATATGTATGCATGTGTAAGTATGTGATTTTTATGTTTCATCAAGGCATACTGACAAGCACACACACACATTATATATATACATATGTATGCAATGTATATGTATATATATAATGTATATGTATGTATGTGTAAGTATGTGATTTTTATGTTTCATAAAGGCATACAGACAAAAACAAACACTATATATATATATATATATATATATATATATATATAATGTATATGTATGCATGTGTAAGTATGTGATTTTTATGTTTCATAAAGGCATACAGACAAACAATATGTAATATCTATGTGTGATATTTCAATTTATATATATATATATATAATGTATATATATGTGTAAGTATGTGATTTTTATGTTTCATAAAGGCAATTAGACAAACACACACACATTATATATATATATATATATATATATATATATATATATGTATATATACATATATATATATAATGTATATGTATATATATAATGTATATGTATGTATGTGCAAGTATGTGATTTTTATGTTTCATAAAGGCATACAGACATACAATATGTAATATCTATGTGTGATATTTCAGTTATATATATATATATATATATATATATATATATATATATATATATATATATATATATATATATAGACAAACACAAGCATACACACATGTGTGTGTGTGTGTTTGCAAAAACACTACCACACAAAATATATGTTTAGTTGCACATACATATGTATACATGCGTAGAGATACTCAGTAAACTGGTACAAAGGCCTATTTTACTCAATATATATGTATATATATTATTTCACTATGTCTATCACCGCATACACAGACATTTAGATCTGCGTTAGTGTGTTCGACTATGACTCACATTTCTTATATAC
>OZ010572.1:83547973-83622973 GCA_963932145.1 Acanthosepion lycidas | reverse complement strand
TTAAAGCAAGTGAGAAGCTTTCTCGTTTTGGCGTCCATTCACTTAATGTCAGTTATGGTCCAGCTAAGGATATTGGAACTGTATTGCACCACGGGGACAACTAATGTGTTTATGGCTGATACTCGGTTGTTTTCAAGAATTTCTGACCTGATTTCGTTTGAGTTATCTTCAGTGACATAATTTGGATAACTACAGTTTCTGCTGTAAGTAGATTCTTCCGTTTTATTTCTTGGGAGATTATTATTTCACATATCATTTATTTTAGTTTTTACCTTATCCTCTGTCACTTATTTCCTGTCTCATCTTTTTATTGTTTGAGTGATGGGTTATTTTATTCTGCCTTATATTATTTTTACCTGACCTATTTCCACATTTGTGAGTCTTACTTCGCACGATGTCTCGGTGGACATTGACAAGCATGCTTTGGGTTGAGATTGGTTCTTATATTAGTTCCTTCCATAGTTCTTCAAATTTGGTAGGCTTGATCTGTGAGATTCTGATGTGAATTTTTGAGTGCCGTGAAAAAAAGGATGTCATGATACGCTTAGCGAGTCCATTTTGTTCGCTTTCTTTTTATTGATTTGGTATCGAATCACTTGGTACAAGGTTCGAAATAGTCCGGGTTTGGTGACCAGGTGTCTCATCGTTGTTGGAAGAGTTTGTTCCAATGACAGATTTTTCGGCCACAGAATTGTTCCTCTCTGAGGGATGCAGGCCTTGTTGACCCGGATGGAACCGAGCTTCGTCTTGGAGGCACGCGTCGAACCGAGCTTCGTCTTGAATGCACGCGTCGAACCGAGCTTCCTATATGATCGCTGACCTTCTCATTATGGTAAATATACTGTACTGTAAATATAAGTGCTGTAGCTAAAAAATTCCCCACTGTCCAATAACAGCATACTTTTACTTCATTTAACAATATGAATAGAACGTATTTTTTTCGCAATTAAAAATCTTTGTTTTTTATTTGAGAATCATTCATTTATTTGGGGAATTCATGTTCCAATATCTTATTGGAATGTATTAGCTTGATGCAAAAATAATGTCGTTTTCTCACATATGTTACTATGTGAGAAAATGACATTATTTTTGCACCAACCTAATATTATATAGTTTTTGCGGAGCACTTGGATCGTTACAAGACAAGGTATTTACAAGGTAACACGCAGGTACAATCTGGAGAGACTGCAGGAAATGTTTTTGCAACGTTTATTTTACATTACTAAACGTTGTAAAAACGTAATTCTGTGAGAAAATAGAAAAATAATAAATTGTATTATGAAAATAATGTTTCGTAAATATGAATGAAAATTAATTTATCAGTTCAACTTTCACATTAAGGTGTATTTACTCTACATCAATTAGAACAGAATAAAACGGGTGAATTATTCATACATTCGAAGAAAAAAAGAAGAACCTATTTCGCAGCTTATAAGGATCCAATACATTAGACGATTCCAATTATATTGAAGAAAGAAATCGAAGAAAAAAATTACTTTGTACTTAGTCCACCCCATTATTCCCAAATTTACCAATTTTTCCGATACTTCTCAAAACCTCCAATCTCCCAATTGGAGGACATATTGCCGGATGTAATTTGTTGTTAGTTTGGTGCATAATTATCAGGCGTTTTTAAACAATATTTACTATAGAAAAAAAAAACAAAAAAAAACGAAAAAACAATTCAGCAAAGTTTTTAAATTATTATTCTGGAACGTATGATTATCTGCATGTATTTTTATAACCTGTAAATATTTTTTTTATTGAAAAAAGTAAACGAAACAGCAATTTTTATTAACAAATGACTCTTAAGTCCTGGATATTATTTGGTTGGTGCATAATTATCAGGCGTTTATTAACGCCTGATAATTATGCACCAACCCAATAATATCCAGGACTTAAGAATATCTGGGAACATGACATGTTTTCATATTAATATTTTGGTTTTGTAGTATCTATTTTTCAATTTCCTTTTCAGCTATACCAAAGGTTTATTAACTAATCCAGACACCGAAGCATTTGAATTACCTTATTTTGCGGTTTATAAGACGCCCTGGTGCATTAAACTCCCCCCACATCAAAAAATTTAAAATGAAAAAAAAAACGTAAAAAAGTGTTTTTCTTCTACTTCATAGGCATCCGCACTATTCATAATTTTACCCACTGAAATAGCATATTTAAGCCTGAAAACATGACTGATCGTGACAAATTTATCACAGGCTTAGAATAATTACCAAATTTAATTAGAAGAAAAGTTAACATTGCCCACAGAATTTCGATTTATAGGGCGCCGGGTTGCTTTTGGAAATATTTTATCGAAAAACAAATGCGGTTAATAATATACGGCAAATTCACTTTGAATTCCAAATGCTAATTCCTCATTTGTGTGTGTGTGTGTGAGAGAGAGAGAGAGAGAGTGTGAGAGAGAGAGAGAGTGAGTGTGTGTGAGAGAGAGAGAGATGTACGTCAAGAAAAAGTTGGTATGGTATACAAAACCAAATATATTCTTCGTGATTAGCGTATACCAGGGAAATGCATCATAGCCAAATATGCGATTGCTTTTGAGTGACATATAAAGCTTATCGATAGGGTGCAGCTAGAAACACCTTCAGATCGGATAATCTAATCTGCTCCGACGGTTTCCGTTTTCATGTATCCAACTGTAACTCCTAAGCAGCCTTGGTTGCCTCATACTCCATTAATCAGTAAACCGATCTCAAATTCTATTTGAGTTGATGAGACAGAAGCAGGACAATCGATTTTACATAATTATTCTATTATTTTTTTTATTATTATTAATAGTGATGACAAAATGAAAGTAAAATATGTCATTTTTTTTTAGGATTCTATATTGAATTTTTTGAAACAAAATATCTAGGATCTGTCTATATTTCTGAGATAAGGTATTATGTACACTATTTACATTATTCGGAATATTGTCCTCATCTTTATCGCCATATTCATCACAACGTTTCAGCCGTTGTAAACTCCAGCCTTCATCAGGTGGTTGGAATGTCGAACTGAACCCTTTATTTCGCTCACTGGGGTAGACTGTTCTAGTTCCACGTGCTATGTCTAATGGGTATCAGTTATCTCCTGCTAATTCCACTCTCCAAGTCCTTGAATATCTCCAGAATATGAGTGGAGGGATATACACAGAATATGTAAAAAGAAAAAAAAAATAGAAAAAAGGTAAATTTTAGTTTAATTTTAAAAGTTGCTTGGTTATATATATATATATATATATATATATATATATATATATATATATATATATATATATATATATATATATATATATATATATATATATAGGTTGGTGTAAAAATAATGTCGTTTTATCACATCGTAACATATGTGAGAAAACGACATTATTTTTGCACCAACCTAATATATATATATATATATATATATATATATATATATATATATATATATATATATATATATATATATATATTTTGAAAAAAAAAGAAAGAAAAAGAACTTATTTACGAACGCGTTTTGCCCATTGAGGAACATTTTTTTTTTAACTTGATAATATTCCTACGTGGACGAAACGTGTTGGTAAAGAAAATTCTTTCTTTTGTTTATTATTTATATTGACTTTACAGGTATAATATATGTATGTGGACCAAATAAACATCTCAATACAGTGGATAAAGGCGTTAGTTAGATCCAGTGACAGGACCCAAAGAGTGAGAGTTCAATGCCTTGGTAAGGCGGTGGAGAACTTGGAGAGGGCAATTAACAGGAGATAACTGATAATTGACATCCATTAGTCATGGCACGTGGAACTAGAACAGTCTACCCCAGTGAGCGAAATAAAGAGTTCAGTTGGACCTTCCCACCATGAAGGCCGGAGCGTACATGGGCCGAAACGTTGTGATGAATAATATGGCGACAAAGATGAGGACAATAGTCCGAATAATGTAAATAGTGTAAATAAAGTATGTAGGCGATTAATATTGGTTCCTTACATTTGCTCGATTTCATCCATTTTAATTGAAATGTTTCACTTTGAAAGTAGCTGTCTTTTTGTCACTACTGTTCGTTTGATGAAAGTCCTTATGTAAAACGCAATCATTGTATCAAAATGTTTTGTCTTCAAGAGAAAAAAAATATGAAAATTTAACTATTTCGCACCCACAAATTAAAAAAAAAAAATGAAGCAAATGTCGCTATCAGAATGAAGAATGACAATAAATACGTAGAAAAGGAATAAAATGTAACATCTAAAAATAAAATTGCGATTTCATTCCAGATTAAGCAACAACTAACACCTGCCCTGTAGATGAGGCCCTCGTATATACCAGCTGCATTCCCTGCAGAACTAGTAAGACCCTTCCAAGCGATGAAATATTCTAAAATAAACAACTAATATTTTCCTATCACTTAACCAAGTAAATGTTTATAGACCTATATTCAGACGCTGGAGGAGTGAACAGGTCCTGTAATATACCAGAAGCGTTGAATGGCCTGTTTAAAGGATACGTCATTATTAGTAGGATGCCAGCATGACATGCATATCCAAATTGCGAGAGTGATAAAGAAAAACTTCACCACCCTCAAAATATTGTCGCACATTTATCCAAGCCAGTTTGACAAAATTCAACCGACAAGGTACGTTTATTTTTTTTATTATTATACAGTGTAACCCGGATATAAGAGACCCGGATATAAGAGATCCCCGTATATAAGAGAGATTTTCTATGGTCCCAAATTAGAGCCATACTTACCTAACCAAATGTAGACCAAACCCGGATATAAGAGACTTCCTCACCGGTCCCGACAACTCTCTTATATACGGGTTACACTGTACTTTTCCAATTTTCGAAAAATACGGTGTCCGTGTAGTAGGAAAGATTTCGTTGGTTATATCCTGGTATTGTTTAGAAAGATAATTTAAAACAGTGCATTGTAAGGCCATGCCTAACAGCTAAGGGAAGAGAGATCGCTCCAATGAAAGCGTTTGTTTTTCTTTACTTTTTTAATAAGCATTTTAAATATTTCATACACACTTTAAAAAAAAAAAATTAAACAGAGAAATTATCGGTTGAATTCAAAGTGTGCGTCGGGGCAGCAACCCGTCTATTATACAAGTTTCAGTAAAAAAAAAAACATTAAATACAAAATACAGCTATTAAGCTTTTTCTTCTTTTTTGCGCTTGTATAAAACATCTTTGTCTTCGGTGACTTAATGCTCATCATGTCACGTTGCTGGTATGTAGACATTATATTTTTCCATTGCCCAATTCCTTACTCAAATTGTGGGTTTCCTTACTCGTTTCCCTAACCAAACCAAGCAACAGGCTTCTCAACTGGATCTAATTGTTACCTTCTCTTGCTGCAATGCTGCCCTCTTGCTAACTCGAACCACTCTGTAGTAGCTATTAATATCGGCTTCCAAGCATGCATTAAACAGGAACCTCTTATACATAAGACCTGTTTCCATTATCAGCATGACGATTGGGACTCATTCCGGGATTTTCTTCGTGATGCCCTTCATCCTCCCAATTGAAATATCTGCGTTACTGAGGTTTCTTCTTCGGTCAAAGACGACATAGTGAACGTTTTCATCCCTTCTCGGAAATATCACGTGAAACCGCCATCATCTCCATGGTTCACACCAGCATGACAGCGCGCGTCATAACAGGAGCCTATTCGCTACTGCTCGTAATAAATGTATGCGAGTCCTTGAAGGAGCTAATTCCCTGTTTGCCGATAGAATGTGGCAGCGCATTTTCTCTCCTTTGGCGCTTGTGATTACTGGCGGCTCTGTAATAGGGTATTAAATAAATGCAAATTCTATATCCACCCCCCCGCCTATTCAATCAATTTGAGGTGTTATCATCCTCTGCTGATAGATCTGAATGCCTTGCCAGTAAATTATCCTCACATTCTACTCTTGACTCAGCTGGAGTAACTTCTCACTTAGAAATGATTCTCTGTTGAGTGATAGACTTATAACCCCTTTCATGGTTTCCGCTATCATCTCTAACGTTGATCTCAACAAACCATGTAGACACGATGGTAAACCTTTCCAGCCAACTTTAATCTGCAAAAATTTAAATACAATGTCAATCGCTACCTACCGTCCTTCTAATTACTCTTTTCCCTCTGTATTCATTTCTGTTCCTAATTTCTCCACGCTCTGTAATCCATTAGTGGCTGTACTGCCTTGCTTGAGGTGGTACTGATAAAAAGAAATCGTAAAATGCCCAAATGTTCTGCATATGCGAGCTCTTTCGTCTATTCTTTTAGCTATTATCGAGGATTTTTATGTTTAATATATGGATTTTTATGTATGTATCTAGAGTTGTAGGAATGTATTATTTTCCAAACACGGTCACAATGTGCTGACCGTGTTCATGTTATTCAATGTATGTTGGCATTTTTATTATTAGTAATTCTATTTTTTTTTCATATGTCGGTGAAGCTGTTAGGCTGTTATTTTCTGCAATTAAGCTGGGGATGAAATATTATAAACTGACATGATTTACTGCGTTCTTTTGTCCAAGATTTAACTTTCAACCAAAATATAGAGACACTATTGAAGCATTGCGCTGCTTAAAACACGTTTGATCTTCTTTACTTCTTTTTACTCACACTCCTGAAGATGACACATACTAGTCGAAAGTTTGCACCTAATACAAATTCTTGTAGATTTTCAGTCGCATTTACGAAAGTTTGTTCGCATATTAGAAAAGAGCGATGAATAAAATATATATTCTTTTCAGTAAAACTGGTTTTCAAAAACAATTGCTGTCAAAATATAATGAATATTTGCTGCTCTGGCTCCAGTCCTTTACTAACTCTATGGCAAACAGGTTGTAAATTCAAAGATTTTCATCTCCTAAGTTGGTTGTCAACTAAGGCTAAACAGTCCAGCGTGACCTGCTATTTAACTCAAAGCTTTTAAGCTTTTTAGAGGAATGATTAATTCTTACCTTTCTCAAGATTATTGGTGTATGACTCACACACCAATAATCTTGGATTTCGAATTCGGTTCGCTGAAGTTTCATTCCGAGCCGATGACACCATTACACAACCCACTCATCTTAAGCCAACTACATATGTGAAAAATACCTAGGAAGAGGAAATATTCATTTTTATCCGTTCTTCAAGGCACACATATAGGTGAATATTTATATCTACGTATAGCGATTAAAATAAATCATAACCTGTGAGCGACCTTCTGCGTGTTACTTTGATGACGAGCGAGAGGACGCAATATAATGCCAGTACTCGTAACATCCGAATAGGACAAGGGGAAAAGAGGAAGACAGAATAGAGGATGAAAGAAAGGAAAAAAAAGGTGGACGAGTTTAAAGCAGAAGCAAAGGACAGGACAAAAAAAATAATTTACGAAATATACGGAAAGAAAAGCCGATGGACAATAATGAAGAAAAGAGAAGAGAAGATCATAATATAGAGGGAAATATACACAGAATACATGGCGTGGGAAATATACACAGAATACATGGCGTGGGAAATATACACAGATTACAGGGCGGAGGGGGGAATATACACATAATACAGGGTGGGGGGAAATATACATAGAATACAGGGCGGGGGGAATATACACAGAATACAGGGTGGGGGGGGAATATACATAGAATACAGGGTGGGGGGAATATACACAGAATACACGGTGGGGGGGAAATATACATAGAATACAGGGCGGGGGGAATATACACAGAATACACGGTGGGGGGGAAATATACATAGAATACAGGGCGGGGGGAATATACACAGAATACACAGTGGGGGGGAAATATACATAGAATACAGGGTGGGGGGAATATACACAGAATACACGGTGGGGGGGAAATATACATAGAATACAGGGTGGGGGGAATATACACAGAATACACGGTGGGGGGGAAATATACATAGAATACAGGGCGGGGGGAATATACACAGAATACACGGTGGGGGGAAATATACATAGAATACAGGGCGGGGGGAATATACACAGAATACACGGTGGGGGGGAAATATACATAGAATACAGGGCGGGGGGAATATACACAGAATACAGGGTGGGGGGGAAATATACATAGAATACAGGGCGGGGGGAATATACACAGAATACAGGGTGGGGGGGGATATACATAGAATACAGGGTGGGGGGAATATACACAGAATACACGGTGGGGGGAAATATACATCGAATACAGGGCGGGGGGAATATACACAGGATATTGGGTGGGGATATACACAGAATACGCAAAAAGAAAAAAAAATAGAAAAAAAGGTAAATCTAGGTTTAACTTTAAAAGTTGCTTGGTTATATATATATATACATATATTTGAAAAAAAAAGAAAGAAAAAGAAAACTTATTTACGAACGCGTTTTGTCCATTGAAGAACACTTTTTTTTTTTAACTTGATAAACGTGGACGAAACGTGTTGGTAAAGAAAATTCTTCCTTTTGTTTATTATTTATATTGATTTTACAGGTATAATGTATGTATGTGGACCAAATAAACATCTGAATACGAAAAAAAAAAATGATAGGATAATGAATAAATATGAAATGTTTACCTGTTTCGCTTGCATGAATGCTTCATCAGAGAAGATGATATGGTAAAAATGAAATCGTTTTCTTTTTATATTTTAATAATGCTTACTTGACACAAACAAATATATATCATCATCCGAATTCCGCATCATAAAACAAAGATTGATATCCACTTCCACTCATAAATTATACACACGAACGCTACTTTGCAAGTCAAATGCACGTGAAGCCTGCTTAACCAATGAAAATCAAACAGACACACATTTATGCGTGTATGGCGTAAAAACAGAATCGGCAGCATGAATTCAAATTTAGGTCAAGGTTATTGTATAGACTATAAAGATTTACTGTGAATACTCATTCCCCCACTTCAGATCTGGTCTAATTAATGGAGCAGACAAGAGTGCCTAGCCATGATAGAGCGTGCAGTCTGGACAAAGAGAAAAACTGAATTCAGACACTGTCAACCCGTTAGGCTTCAAAGTAGAAGCATAATGCCTTCACCTTCTTATGAATTAGTTCCTAGGAAAAGCCTGCTTCATTTAATGGACTGGTGAAAGACGATATAAAGTCAAATACACACACAAGTGAATATTAAAATTTATTTGTAAACCAGTTTGATCAGCGCTTATATATATATTATAATTATTTTAAAAAAAATATGATTCCTTCGCTACATAAGAGTTCTCATGTTTCAAAAACGAATTAAATTGAATTAAAGTAACAAGCCCCGTTTCATCCTCAAGTTCGCTTGAGTATGAAACAGGACCTGTTATAATTATAATTTAAGCTCTGCTTCTGTATGGAGCACTGCTTTGTTTTTTTTTAAATAAAAATAAAAATACTTAAGAACCCCTGATTATTTACCTAATGTGTTCTTTCCTATTTTTCTACATACCTGCACGCTCGCACACACACACACACACACACACACACACTCACATATATATATATATATATATATATATATATATATATATATATATGAGATTACATTATTGTCCTCTTCTTTGTTGCCATATTTATCACATTATCATATTAAGGACACATTGCACAGTGGACGAAGGCGTTAGTTAGATTCAGTGACAGGACACAAAAAGTAACTGGCAATGGAGAGCTTGGAGACGGGAATTAACAGGAGATAACTGACATCCATTAGACATAGCACGTGGAACTAGAACAGTCTACCCAAGCGAGCGAAATAAATGGTTCAGTTCGATATTCCAACCACCTGAAGAAGGCCGGAGCATACAACGGCCGAAACGTTGTGATAAATATGATAACAAAGATGAGGAAAATAGTCCGAATAATTTTTGCACCAAGCTAATACACACACACACACACGTGTGTGTATTAGGTTGGTGCAAAAATAATGACGTAATAATGTCGTTTTTTGACGTTAAAACGACATTATTACGTCATTATTTTTGCACAAACCTAACACACACACACACACACACACACACACACACACACACACATATATATATATATATATATATATATATATATGTAAAAGAACGAAGTATAAAATTACAACGTTCAAAACATTAATTTAAAACAGGGCCAATACAATTACAACAATAAATATTTATTATACACTTTTACATTGGAACATGCAAGCAACCATTACAAAAATTGTAAATTACCATCAATTTTAACCACCTGAAAAGACTTTCTATTTTAATCATTGAAACGAAATGTACAAAGTGGTTTGAACGTTCGCTTTCTGACCATGAGAGCCGGGTTCGAATCTCACGAGAAAGGATACTTCCTAATGTTATCGGACTGGAGGGGTCGATACCAGCGTGCGGCACCTTTCAAAAGTGCCTGAAAACCATACCACGGGTTGAACCAAGCCTTAAGTGAATTTGGGCAGACGGTACTCCGGGAGCCATCGATAGCCGTGACAAGCACGAAGTCACAAGTCATCGTGATCGAGGGTTTGAGCGTGATGGCCTTGTTCAGATTGTTGATCACGCTAGATAACATGCCCTTTCCTAGAAACTGTAACTAAGGTCTACTCAGCATAGTTGAAGTATAAACCAAATGCTCTGTGGTTGTTGAACGAACACAAATGTTTGTGAGTGAGCGTTTGCAATAGGAATTGCTAGTAGACAGGTAATCTCGTTATGTTCTGTTGAATATAGCAAAAGTGCAAAAATGGGTACAGAAGTCGCCGAAAGCTCCTGGGATAATGGCCAATATGGACAACACGTATCTTTTTTAAATTTACACAAATTTAGCAATTATACAAATCACCCTAAATTGGAAATTTGAAAAATTAAAAAAATCATTGAAAAAAACGTATGTAACCATACGTTCATTGTTGCCGAAATATACCGAAATATACCGCTCATATATATGTGTGTGTATGTGTGTGTGTGTGTGTGCGTGCGTGTGCGTACATAATAGATTACTGAAAATTTCTCGACCCCAGCAAAAAGACCTTGCAAAAACAATTTTTATTTTTGTTATTTGGTTAAATTTTCAAAAGTCGGTCAGGCTGGTAATTTTTAGAACTCCCTCGTGTACTTAAGGATAGATACAGAGTCGAATTCGACGTATAAGGGTCAAGCAGATCAGTTCCAAGGAACAGCACATGAGATTTAATTATAGTGGTGAAGGTTTCGTGAAGGAGCGAATTCAGAGTGCCACCCCCGCGGGTTTTCAATTCAGAATTGTCCTTCTCCTAGACCAGTTGCCAAGGCTATAGAACCTAGTCTGTCCTGCTATTTACCCGTGGAGGGAGAAGAAGTGAATGTAATGGATTCGACTACAATTCGAACTCGGCACTGCGACTCCTCAATCAAAGCCGCGACTCTCTCTCTCTCACACACACACACACACACACACGCATATATATATATATATATATATATATATATATATATATATATATATATATATATATATATATATATATATATATATATATATATATATATAGAGAGAGAGAGAGAGAGAGAGAGAGACAGAGACAGAGACAGAGAGAGAGAGAGAGCGCGCTAGGTAAGCTCTTTTCTGCAAATGACAAGGGACGTGTCTTATTTGTATATAGCTGTGCAACCTCCTTAAAAGTACATATTTATAGATTTATTAAAATCCTATTCTAACGCCGTGAGAAGATGGAATAATGAAATAGACTTCCAAGCCAGCTTTCAAAAACTAGTTGCTTTTAGTGATTTCTTTTTTTTTTTATCTTTTAAAAATTCATTCATTTTTCCTTATTAAAGCTAGATAGACACATCTATTTATACATCTGGGAAAACATTCCATCGTGTACGCACACGCACTGGATATTTCTAGCTTGTTATCAAATCAAACAGGTTTTTTTATGTTTCAAACACACAAACCTATAACACACACACATATATATTTTGTTTGTATATATATATATATATATATATATATATATATATATAAATAAAAGAAAGAGGTTGTAGTGGTTCCAACGAGAGAAAAGTATGTATATTAAAAAGAAGAGAAGAGAGGCGCCGTAAACGTTTTTGGTTGTAATGTGGATTTATTTAGAAAAAAATATTATGCTTTGTTTTACATAATGTTACACTACACGGGTTTCTGGTCTCATGACCGTCTTCAGGTAAAAGCGGAGATTTCCACATATTTTTAAAAATAATTAATTTTTTCTTTTGTTTTTCAATGTTAAATATTCTCGATATGAGACATTTTCTGTGTTTGTAATCCGAATAATATATTTAAAAAAATCAACATTGCTAACATCCCTTAATACATTAATTATTTCCGTTTACGTCTCCACAGTCTATAAAATAGCTTTCTTTAAATAATTAGGCAATTCAATGATAAGGCCATCTGCAAAATAATCGTTTAATAGAATAGAAAAGGGACATATTGCAAATGAAGGAGTTATTTTATAATTGAGTAAGTAAATTGTTTTTATGCATTAAGCAATAACCGTTATGCTGGGCCAGCTATAAGACACATCTTTGTAGATATTCGATATCACGTTTTGTCATTTATATTTTAAATAACTTATCTTTAAACACACATTAGAATTTGAAGAATTTATTCGATTCTTCTCTAGAACTTAAAGTAAAAAGGAATTAGCAGAGGTATTCATGGAGCGAACATTATATAAGGAGAATTTACGATCAAAATTCAGTTAATAACTATGTCAAGTTACGTAATTGTGAGAAAGCTTACATATACTAGTGTTAAATGTATGATTTGACGTGTTGGTTTTAATTAATTCGGCAAGATGCATGAATTTGGAATTTAAGCATAGTATATATTAGGCAGTAATCTATACTTTAAACGTGGTTTATTGAACAGAACGGACAATGAAGGATTGTTGGCCCTTTTATTGAATGTGTCGATGTCAGATAGAAACTTGTAAATGAACTTGCCGAAATTGTGAGTAATGCTACAAATACTTCCTATTATCGTTGGATATTTTCAAGGAAAGAAGATTGCCAGTCAAGAGATAGCAAGTGTAGTGTATATTGACAGTCGAAGTTTAAAATAAATATTAATTCACTTTCTATAATTGTGGAACAGATTTTAGCGTCACGTATATAAAAAAAAAATTCACATCACGTGGGCACCTAGATTGAAACAGATTTTATTGATAGCCATATTCTTAGATGTTAAAGGTTTCAAAATCTTTTGTGTTTTTTCTGTGCGGGTAGATTGGCATATTGCTGTTCTGCTGTAACTAAAATCCGAATGAAATTACAAGAGATGCTGAGGGCTTGTGTTAAATGACACATTGCGCGAGATTAAATTGTTTATGTCCTGAACGAACATGTTATGAAAAGTTTTAGTAAGAACGAGGTTGAGAGTTTAAATTAAGATTTTATATCAGAGAGAGCAAAATATATAGACCGGGAAAGAGGGCGTATAGGCAGAGACCGGGAAACGAGATGTACAGGCAGAGACCGAGAAACGAGGCGTACAGGCAGAGACCGGCATACGAGGCCTACAGGCAGAGACCGGGAAACGAGGCCTACAGGCAGAGACCGGGAAACGAGGCCTACAGGCAGAGACCGGGAAACGAGGCGTATAGGCAGAGACCGGGAAACGAGGCGCACAGGCAGAGACCGGGAAACGATGCGTACAGGCAGAGACCGGCAATCGAGGCGTGCAGGCAGAGACCGGGAAACGATGCGTACAGGCAGAGACCGGCAATCGAGGCGTGCAGGCAGAGACCGGGAAACGCTGCGTACAGGCAGAGACCGGCATACGAGGCGTACAGGCAGAGACCGGGAAACGATGCGCACAGGCAGAGACCGGGAAACGATGCGCACAGGCAGAGACCGAGAAACGAGGCGTACAGGCAGAGACCGGCATACGAGGCTTACAGGCAGAGACCGAGAAACGAGGCGTACAGGCAGAGACCGGCATACGAGGCCTACAGGCAGAGACCGGGGAACGAGTCGTACAGGCAGAGACCGGCATACGAGGCCTACAGGCAGAGACCGGGAAAAGATGCGAACTGGCAGAGACCGGGAAACGAGGCGCACAGGCAGAGACCGGCATACGAGGCGTACAGGCAGAGACCGGGAAACGAGGCATAGACATATAGAGTGGTGATAGATTAAGTGAGGGAGAGAGAATGAGATTTGTTAATGTTGAGATGTAAACTAATAAAGACACTTTGCAGTACCAGCTCTTTCGCCATCAATGCCTCCACAGAAAAACGCTCTTATATCTGTCATACTGGAAACATCAATAAGTCGTTTTTTTCTCTACCTACAATTTTTCTTCTTGCATTATCAATTTCATTTTGGGAAACTCGTTTATTTATTGCCATTCAAAAATGTCTTCCTGTCATTCTCTTTACGTAAGTATGTGCAAAAATTCATACGTAGTGAATGGTACATCTATAGTGATTCAACTCTTGTAGTTTTACGGGGATGTTTATCAATGTGTAAGAATTTCATAGCACCCCGCTAGATTGATGAGGATGCAGAGCGGAAACGATGTAAGTTTCAGGCCTAAAGTTTGATAAAATTTAGGAAGGAAAAACAGAAAACGAATTATTAAAAAGACTGACATCTTAGCAAGAGGAAAAAATACAAAGTTTGTGAAAGTAGGTAGGGAAAAAAGAGTAACGATGAAGAAGAAACGAAAATTGACATGAAGTAAATAAAAAAAAAAGATTGTTTTCAATTTTACGGCTTATCAACCTTTCACAGGTCGTTTAAAAGGCAGAAGATATTCTGTTGATTGTAAGGATTTGGATGTAGTAATGATAGAAGTACCACTATTTAACCAATAGCTGGGGGAGCACATGTGGATTCATAACGTTCTCAAGTGTATTTGGGCGTGAATATAACGAACCCGATTGGAATTGGAACTCAACTCTCCGACTAACAATGCCGAGCCGTTATCTATTACACAACCACCACGTTCAAGCTTACAGCACCTGATATTCCAAAGCGGTCACTCATCTCGTCACTGACCAGGCTCAATGATGCTTAACTTCGAAAAATCTTACTAGAAGCGGTATTTTAACAGGATATGGTAGTAAACAAGGGGAAAAAAAGAAAAGCCGAGAAGAAAGTAAAAGGAAAAATAAGAAGAGAGGGAGAGATGCAGTAAAAGCAGGGGTAAAAACAAAATCAACGAAGGAGGAACAGGGGGGGGGGCAGGGAAGGAGAGAGTGAAAAAAAAGACATTTGCCGAAGGAGGTGGAGGGGTAAACTACAAAAGCAATGAAGGAGGGATCAAGGGGTGGGGGCAAAGTAAATGCAGTTAAGGAAGGGAGGGGGTAAAGGACAAACATAATGAATGGCGAGGCAAATGAAAAGACAAATGCGTCGCAGAAGGGGGGAGGAATAAGCAACAAAAGTAGTGAATGGGTGGAATAGTAAAAAAGAAAAGCAGCAAAGGACGAAGAAGGTGTGTGGGTAAAAGATAAAAAAGAAAAGAGCGCTGGCGAAGAATGAGACGAGAAAGGAGAGGACAGGTGGCGAAGGAGAGAAAGTAAAAAGAAAAAGAAAGGTAGAGAAGGAGGTGACAACGGAGGAAAAGAGAGATGGGGAAGGAAAAAAAAAATAAAAATAAAACGTAGAGACGGAAAGGCGAAAACGGGAAAAAAAATAACCAAGGAGGAAAATAAAGAAAAAGAAAAAAAATGTTAGCTAATGAGACGGGGAGAGACAAAAATGGAGGAAAAAATATAGATAAACAAGCAAGTTAGAGAGGGAGAGGTGAAAATAGAAAAACAGAGCGAACGAGTAAAAGGTAAAAACGAAAAAAAAGGTAGAGAATGTGTAGCAGTCAAGGAAAGTGCAAGTTAGAGAGTAAAAGAGAAAAAAAAAAGGGAAAGAGAAAAAAAGGGAAAGAGAAAAAAAGGGAAATAGACAAAAAGGGGAAAGAGAAAAAAAGGGAAAGAAAAAAGGGGAATAGAAAAAGGGGGAAAGAAAAAGGTGAAAGAGAAAAAGAGAAAGAGAAAAGGGGAAACAGAAAAAAGGGGAAAGAGAAAAAAAGGGGAAAGAAAAAGGGAAAAAGAGAAAGAGAAAAGGGGAAAGAGAAAAAACGAAAAGAGAAAAAAGGGAAAGAGAAAAAGGGAAAGAGAAAAAAGGGAAAGAGAAAAAAATGGGAAAGAGAAAAAGGGAAAGAGAAAAAAGGGGAAGAGAAAAAGGGAAAGAGAAAAAGGGAAAGAGAAAAAATGGCAAAGAAAAAAAGGGGAAAGGGAAAAGGGGAAGGAAAAAAGGAATGGGAAAAAGGGGAAGGGCAAAGGGGAAGGGAAAAAGGAGAAAGAGAAAAGGGAAAGAGAAAAAGAGAAAGAGTAGCAGCAGCGAAAAAGCAGTAAAAGAGATTGGCAAAGAAAAAATGCCAACGACGAGGAAAATAAATATCAAAGGCGACAGACGATATTAGAAAGGCGCAAATAATGAAAGAACCAAAAACGGAAAATTGAAGAAAATCCAGTAAAGAATAAATTGGGAAAGGACTAGTGAAAAATCAAGAGTAATCAGAACAAAAAAAAAAAAAAATCAAAAAAAAAAAAAATATCAAACGACCTCATCAATACCGAATTCTGTCTTGATTAATTTTCGCCTGACATTCAGAGTTTTTCTTTCATTCTATTTTACTTTTGTTCTGAAAATGACAATACAGCCACACTGTGTGAGTACTGATACATCGGATTCGTTACTCCATAAACAAAATGGTAGTTTCGTATATAGCGACCTTCCTTGGAAAGCCAGGGAAATGCTCGAAATATCTTTTCTTCATATAGAATGGAAACAAACAGATTCATCACTATAGAATAACTCCATAGACAAAGATTTGAGAGAGAATTTCAAGCCGGTTACAAGTCCACCTCTGACCAACGATGTCCACAGGGGAGAGGCAAATTCATACAGAGCAAATAGAGAAGGTCTGTTCAACAGTTGAAGAAGGGAAACCTGTTTTTTTTTGTCTCATTTTCTCTGCAGAGTGAAAACGTAATTATTTTTAAGCTTGCCTAATTCAATCTATCTGCCTATTTAGTTCTATTCATTCGTCACTATTTGCATTAAAAAAAGAAGTCATACGGCTACATCACGTTGAAACATCGGTTCCCGTACGATTACCGAAGTTAAACAGCGTTGACTCTGGTCAGTACCTAGATTGGTGACCGCTGGAGAATACCAGGTGCTGTAAGGTTGGACGTGTGGGTGATGGATAATGGCTGGAAATGGTTAATCAATTCTCTTTGCTTTCATTATATTCACTTACGTGCAAATGAATTAGGAAAGGTATAAATCCTCCTATATCCCACCTTCACCGACGATGGAATTAGAAAGACTTGTATATCTAAACCATTATTATCTAAAAAGAAAAGAAAAATCTTACAATCTAAAAAATATTCTCTGTCTTTGCATAAACTGCAATTCCTTGATAAACCGTAGAAAACGAGTCAATCAACAATCCAAAATATATTTACACTGTTTGGACTGTTGTCCTCGTCTTTATTGTCATATTCACTACGTTTCAGCCGTTGTACTCTCCGGCTTTCTTCAGGCGATATACGTTGGAATTTCGAACTGAATCCTTTATTATTCCCAAGGAAACATGGCCCCGAGGATAAAAGCGTTCCTTGAAGTAATCCAATGACTTGACCAAAGAGATGCGAGTTAAATTCCTAGCCACATGTGACCAAGAATTTGGATAGATTAGCTACTGAAGCGAATTAACTGATACCGAGATATCCAGAAAAGGCCTGGCACGTGGAACTAGAACAGTCTACCCCATTGAACGAAATAAAGGGTTCGATCGAAATTCCAACATATATCACCTGAAGAGGGCTAGAGGTACAACGGCCGAAACGTTGTGAATATGACAAAGATGATGACAACTGTTCGAACAATATAAATAGTTACCAAGCCTCACCTCATAAATAAATATAGACAAATCCAAAACATAATAGATTGTATATAGGTTAATTCAAAATATTTTTCTAATCTCTGGTTTCTGCAAAAATTTGTCACGTGTCTGGACTTAACAGCTTTATGTTTTGATTTGCTGAATATAGCTATGAGAATGTAGGCCTGTCTTAAACGCCACTTCCGTTGGCTGTAACTCATTAAAATACTTCAACTAAAATCAATTCAGTCAAGAAAATAATTCAATGTAAAAAAAATAATGCATACGTAGAAAACATTATGAAATGGACTAAGTCCGACAATTATTTTAGTATTATTTAATATTACAAGAAAGCAAAAAATACTGCAAGCAAAAAAATTCGGTTCGAAATTCCAGCTGAAGAAAACCTGAACACGCAACGGCCGAAACGTCGGCAATATGACAAAGATGAGGACAACAGTACGAAAAATGCAAATAATAAAAAAATAAAAATAAATTAAAACAACTTAGAAGAGTAATAAAGCCGAAGAACAAATTATATAAAAAGATTAAAATCCATATATTTGGTCGCCATATTTTTGGTATCGGTAAAGGCTTGAAGACCTCCAAGAAGAGAACTTTAAAACCATTTCTATCCTTTATTAAATTTCTGGAGACGAAAATAATTTGTTGGCCTCAAGTTCCGAATCAGTACATCACAATGTTGAATTCTATTTCAATTTTCATTTGTCAATTTTATTGTATGAAATATGATTTTTGTCGATTTATGCATTCATTTGTCTGCATTTATATTTGGGCGAACACCTGTGCATAAATATTAAGTTATTTGTAAATATCTCTTTTAAAATTTAGAATTTGTAACCAAAGGACAATTGCAAAAACAGGTTAGAACAGTAACCGAGGTCTATATTTAGAATATTATCAGTTCTACCTACATCGTCTCGCAGCAAAATGTCTAATCTCCGGAGATTAGACCTCCTAGCCGGCATTCTCAGTTCTCGGATCACTTAGATGCTTTAGAGAGATAGGCTGAAGACACATACCCGTGTGAGACTCCATATTATAGTCGACTTTGTATCACATTTGCTTTGACAAATAGCAACATTTCTTTGCGTAAAGCGTCATTTATACATTTTAAATCCAAGTGATGGAGGAAGAGCATAAACCCATTTGCATTTACAATGAATATCCACTGCTAGAAACCATTTTGTTAGAAATTAGATTGTTAAAATGAAAAAAAGTTGTGTAACCACCTTAAATACACTAAAATTGCGTATGCAGGTCAGACGTAATAGAAGGTGCGTACATCATCTATGGATTAAATAACAGCGCAAACTAGGCTATTACAGCTTTGTTATAGTGATTTACGTTGGAGTAATGGATAGCGGTTCGGATTGAGGAACCAGAGAGCCGAGTTCGAATTCCAGTCGAATCCATTGCATTTACTTATGTGCTAATACCATTGGGAAAGGTGTGAATCCTCTTCTTCTCCCACCTCCAGATATAGGTATATAGCAGGGCAGACCGGGTTCTATAGCCTTGGATGGCAACTGCAGAAAGAAATGGCAACTTACTGTGGGAAAAAATCTGCCTCGTCAGCCATGTAACGAAAGATACTTGATCGCCAAAGCGTGTATCACCCATGGCACATAACTATAGTGATTTAATGTCGATATGTGATGCTAAGTAAAATAAGTCGTGTATATCTAAGGAAATTAGTGAATATATAAAATTTTATTTATAATTTTTTAAACTATTTAGACTTCACGGAAACTATTTAGACTTCACGGAAACTATTTAGACTTCACGGAAACTATAAAATTAAAATAAAAGTTTTAATACAACAGAGAAAATACATGAAAATTACAGGACTGAAGAGAAGGTATCAAATTTTCCAAACGTATTTCTGCGAAAGTGAATAAAACAAACTCAGCCGGAATGTGAATGTGACACAACGATTTCATTTTCGGTGACGTTAGCCGCTAGGCTACCTGCTTTTCCGCTTCATTTAAACATCAACGGTAAGATCCTATCGCTTATTACTGTCGACTAGATTCATGGTTAAATATCTCTAACATAATGAATTAGTAATTAATATAGAATATCAGATTTTCGTTAAGTAGGGATCACCTTAATGGAGCTGACAATTCCTATCTTACTGAGTTCGCTCCTAAACGAATACTCAACTCTTATGAACATGTACCGCGCTCAGAGATAACTGAGCTGAAGTCGATTAAAAATAAGGACTTCCATAATAAATAAATAGGTAAATAGATTTACAGATAGAAATTAAGTGAGCTGACAAAACGTTTAACCGATTTTCGTAAATGTGTTTGTTTTGTTTAAGCGAGTTAGCATTTCAACCTTTGCTGGATGATTCGATGTCGAGATCAGAACTCCTTTTTATTTTAATTGTTTTTGTAATATCAAGAATTAAACTTAGTATCGTGGAATTTTCAAGCTCCCCATTTAAAATATATCATTTATTTCTTAAATTTCCTGTTATATATTGTCATAAATATTTTGTTTTACCTTCAAACGGGTTATTCTAATGTGTAAGTCGTGGTCGTCTAATAATTCGGATAGCATTCGTTATACACGTTTCGAGTTTTATAGATATTTATTCAAAAACGTTTTGATGCTACAACCGTACATTGTCTTTTTACAATTGATAGTCCTTATTTAATTCTTAATTTAAACAATTTTGTTTATTTTTAAAATAATTTTTAAACAGATTTTTTTTAAATTTAATCAACGTTTTATAGTTATCGCTTAAGTTGGAATGATATAAGTTCATTATATTAGGTTGGTGCAAAAATAATGTCGTTTTCTCACATATGTTACATTTATATATGATTTCTGAATTAATTCATTGATATCTATAGCCATGTTATATATCATTTTGAAGCGCGTTTTTTCTCTATCGAATCGTGTTATTCGTTACCGTTCTCAATCTCTTCATTCATTTTTTTTGCAGGCTTTTCGACAGCATGGACAAAATTGAAATCCGCACGATTTTCTTGTTCCAGTTCAAACTAGGCTGAAAAGCTGCCGAGACAGCTCGTGATATCAATGATGCGTTTGGCCCAGGAACCACTAACGAACGTGTGGCACAACAGTGGTTCAAGAAATTTCGCAGTGGTGACGAGAGCCTCGAAGATGAAGACGGTTGCGTCCGGCCGACTGCGGTTGATAACGAACATTTGAAAGCCTTAATTGAAGCCGATCCTCGCAAAACCACACGAGAAGTTGCTGTTGAACTCGAGGTCGACCACTCAACAGTCGTTCGCCATTTAAAGCAAATAGGGAAGTCAAAAAAGTTGGATAAATGGGTGAACGATAATCAAAAAAATCGTCAAAAAACGACATTATTTTTGCACCAACCTAATAGAAACAGTAAGTTAAATATATTCATTTTTTTTCTTCCTTTGGAGGTTGCCAAGTGCACAATTTTGTTTATGGAAAAAACAATTTTCTAGTAAGCCGATTTTATGGAAAAAAAATCTACTTGTAAAGAAATTAATCTCGTATTTTCTCTATTCTTTGTTTATGATAATAACAGAATTTGACGTTAAAATTTTATTTTTTTATTCTCATAGGTGCCTGGTTATTTTAAATGTTTAATTCAGGAATATCTTGCACATAGGTTAACTTTGTTATACATAGAATAGTATGATTAGTCTTCATTGGTGTTCATCACTCCATTAACTGTTGCTGAATGGGAAGCCTGGCCGTGTGGTTAGAATATTTGCTTTCCGACCATAGTCTCCTTGTCAATTAATCAGGAAGGTGATTTCTTGATCTTATCGGTCTGGGGAGGCGACCTCAGCGTGCGGCACCTTTGTGAAGTGCCTGAAAACCATACCAGGGGTTAAAACAATTCTTGCGAGTGAAATTTGGTAGACGAAACCATTTTGAAGCTGTCGATCGATGCGCTAACACGAAGTCGTAAGTCATCGTGACCGAGGATTTGAGTGTACTGGCCTTGTGCAAAACGATTGATCACGCCAGATAATATGCTCTCTCCCAGAAACCTATAACTAAGGTCCGTTCAGCATAGTTGCAGTATAAACCACAGGTGAGCTCCATGGGTGTTGAAAAAACGCAATGTGCCTGATCAGGTATTGAACTGGACCATGTGCCAACAAAGATGAGAACAATGTAAATAGTGTAAATAGTTACAATATAAAAAGATATTGAAAAAAAAAAGTTGTAATTTCATTTTCGGCATGATCGCTTAAACTAATGTATGCTCAATTTGATTCTTGTTCAAATGTGTTATTTTTTTTCCAAATTTCAAGCAATAAACAAGGATGTCACTCAAATCTTTGCATACTTTTCTAGTACAAATATTTCATACAATCTTTACGGCTATGCGCTTGTAATTCACATAAATATGACTAAATACAGAAACTTATAATATTCAAAAAGCTACGTAATTAATCCATAAAATTTAACTTAGCATTTGTTAAATATTAAATATTTATGGGGTGTTTGAACACCCAACAGTACTAACGGAGATTTAAATATGTTTTATATGAATAAATATTTTAATATTTATACATTCGAGTATATATGTTGAATAGGAGAAGAGAGGTTCACACTCCTCTCGGTTTTTGAACAAGAGTAGGGGTTTATTCCTTGTTTAGGACTGGGTATCCAGATCCTTCTAACGTCTGCTTTAACTATAATTCTAACGTCTCCGCCTAAACTCTGAAATTTTATTTACTATTTTTTCTCTCAGTAGAAGTATATAGGTTCATGCATCGCCCGATTCACACCCCTCCCCAGTCTTTTGAACAGAAGTACAAGCGTCTTGTTTCCTGCTTAAGATTGGGTTTCCGGTTCCATCTAAAATAAGCCAGATTTTAAAGTATAGACCTACGTCATTTACTAAAGGTAGCAGGTCATCGACATCAACGTTTTCGAATAGATCCCCCAGGCGGCTCGTGCTATAAAATCGTTATATGCTTTATAAATGTGAGGGTCAAACAGTGTGGATACAATTCTGCAGTCAGACAATGGATATTTCATATTTATATACTTGTTTACTTATCAATAGCAGTAAAATTCTAAGCTTTCAATACGAGAGGAAATTCCGGTCCACGTTATTGTCTTGTAAATGAACTTTCAAAACATCTAAGTGATCGGAACACACTCTCTACCAAAGACTAGTATTAAATCTATATTTATCTCATCACTTGAGGAGTAGCAACAACTAAAATGGTTAGCACATGTAAACAAAATAAAATAGCGATATTATCAATATGTTGAAATTCCAAAGTATTTCAAATAAAAGATTGTGAAAGAGTCCAGCAATCCTGAAAAAGCGATAACAGATACTGGCCGTGAAAAACCTATTTTCCTGAAAAATTGTTTTAAGTGATTTTTTTATAAATTCGAAAGAAAACTACCGGCTGCTCGGTCAACGAATGCTAAATGTTTCCTTCTTTGGAAACGGCTAATATTTACCATTTGTGTAAACAGTAATAATGCGAATTAGAAAAAAAAAAAGAAAAAGAAAAAAGAAAATGTAGAATACATTATTTCGACTAAATTTCCTTGCTTTTGTTCTCTTGTGTTTTACAAAAATCAACTCGGACCAACAAAAAACACTAAGAAAATTTACACAAAATAATGCTCCCTGAAATATAACCATGTGCGCCCAAAATTAACAGAAGAATAATTTGTAAATTAGTTTTCTATTTTTACAAAAAAAAAAAAGCAAAAAAACAACAACTTATTTTTAAAAAGATAGACACTAAGCATATGACAAGTCAAGTCATTGTCATTTGTTATGTTAAATTGGATGCTAATTTCCTTAATCTTAAAAGGAATGCATAATCGTTTCCCTTTTTATTTCCTCAAGGGATTTAAGTCAGTCATTAATGGTCTCTCCAAAAAAAATAGATTCTTCAAGAAGTCCCTTTAAATGAAAACTGTACCACTAATCTTTGGTAACACTAAACCAAAAGTTCATATTTTAAGATTTCATGACTACGTTTTCCTTATTAAAATTTTAAAGTTCGTCTGGGAGCTTTACTTCTTTTACAAGTGCGCCCTGAAGAAAAAATAGCCCGAGAAACAGACACATTCGCTTTACAGACATTGGATGCAAAACTCCCGCGACTTGTGTCTCCGATATTATTTACCATTTAGAAATAGTCAACACCGAACTACTACACGAAGTTTACTTATCGTGAAATTCATTTGTAAATAAGCTAAATGCGTTAATCCGAAGTGTGGATTGATATCAGTTTAGCTACGGTCGTTTTCAAGACTGAGATATACAAACACATGAAAGAAAGAATTAACGGAAATCATCAGGGAGTGGTGATAATAATTTGCGGTAAATTTTCGTTCAATTGATTTTCCCTTTGTGCTCGCTATCGCATTAATCATCCATCGTCTGACTCAGTACATTCTTGAGCTTGTAAAATCTAAATTACATCCAGACAAATGTAAAGCCTAAGAATAAATTATTGCCGTAATTCGCAAAAAATACAAAAATCAAATAAAGACCAAAAAAGTAAGGAGAAATGAACAAATGGCTTTATATATATATATATATATATATATATATATATATATATATATATATATATATATATATATAAAGAATTAAAATAAAGTGAACAATAGAATAACGGATTGCATTCGGGTTTTGAAATGTTTAATCCATTAAGCCAACTATCTTGACACATTTCGTCTCGTTCTCGCGAGAAAATTTTCAAAGAGACGATTGTGTTGAAAGCTTTTAAAAATTGCTCTGACCTTCGTTTGGAGTCATTATACATTTTTTCCCCACTAATTTCTTTTTTTCATGCGTTCATTAAGTCATTTGTACTTTGCTTCGTTATTTATTACTTTCTTCCCCATTCCTTTCAATCTTTTTCGTTCTTTCACTTTTCATTTGATTCTATTCATTTTGTTTGTCTTCCAATTGCTCTCTCCCTTTTCTTGCTTCCTTTGGCTTTAAGCTTTTCTTACATTCTTTCCATAGTTCTCTCCCTTTTTTTTCTCCTCTACTTTGTTTCCTTTCGTTAATTTGTTTTGCTTATTTCTTTATTCGACTCGTACTATCTTTTCTTCAAATAGCCTAGTGAGTTATAATGTCTTGAGTTCGATGATATAGTAATTGTGAGTTCAATCCCTGGGCCGGGTTTTGTGTATTGTGATTCAGTGAAAACAAGGCTATAATTGGACAGTACTACAAATAAAACTAGACGAGATATTCCTAAACATAAGCAGTGGAAAAAGAAAACGGTTGACCTCCGTAAATTAAATAAAGAGTTCGGTTTTAAATTCCCTGTAGCTTACCCGGATGGAATATAAATAGTATAATATTTTCTTCTTCATTTTTTTTTTTACTTTAATATTTCTCATCCTTTTTTATTGAATTATTATCTCCGTTTTTTATTTTTATTTTCCTTCGTATCTGATTTCCCTTTCATCACAAGTACTGTCTTCTCTGAACTCTCTAACGCAAGAATGGAGGAAAATTACCCAAAGAAAGAAAATGGTCGTAGGAATATTATAATGTATCAATCTTTCAAGTATTGTGCCGAAATAGTTATTGCGTCCAAATTTCACACCAAAACTGCAAAAAGAAACCAGGTTCAGATTTGACTTTGGGTTATTCCCGGACGGTGAATGCAGAAGTATGTGACTTAACATCTGCATCTAATATTGCAAGCGTTTGAACGAGAATATTGGATGCGCAAATATATAAACAACAACAATGATGATTTAGACAGTCTCTTACACATCGCAGTCGGAGAACGCAGAGTCTGCCTGTCAGATATATGTGACTGGCGACGATAGGAGGTCAAATAAAGAGTAATTAAATGTAAATGGCGCAGGGACTCGTATTCGGGGATGGCTTGCTAGTCCCTATTGCAGACGCCTGCTTAGGCACATTTGTGTTTGTTCAACATCCACAGAGCCCACATGTGGTTTATACTCCAACTACGTTGACAGATCTTCGTTACAGTTTCTGCGAGAGGACGCTTTATCTAGCGTGAGCAACAGTCTGAACAAGGCCTCAAACCCTCTGTCACGATTATTTGTGACCTTTTACTAGGGCGGATAGCCAACTCCTGTTGCAGACGCCTGCTCAGGTGCATTTGTGTTTGTACAGCACCCACAGAGTTCATCTTTGGTTTATACTGCAACTACGTTGAGCGGAACTTAGTTACAGTTTTTGAGAGACAGTGCACTATCTAGCGTGATCAACACTCTGGAAAAGACTAGCAGATTGGAAAGCTCGGACACGATGAGTTGTGGATTCATGTTTGCACAACCACCGATGGTTCCAAAGTGTTCTGTCTAAACAATTTAATTCACAATGCTTGGGTCAACCCGTGGTATAGTGTGCACACAGTTTTCAAAGGTACATTACGCAGTGATCATCTCCTCTAGACCAATAACATAAAATCCTGACAAATCGATCGGTTCTCATGATCAGAAAGCGAACATTCTTATCACTCGGTCACGTGCCCCCTATTGGCTGAGAGTAAATGCCGAAATACAGAAGTGAATGAAATGTTAATAATGAAGATTCAAATCCCGTGTTAATGTTTTATCGGCACCCCCGTGTCATAAAAACTACAAAGAAAAAGAAGAAGAAAAACTACAAAGAAAAAGAAGAAGAAAAACTACAAAGAAAAAGAAAAAACTTACAAAGAAAAAAACTACGAAGAAAAAACACACAACTACAAAGAAAAAATACTACAAAGAAAGAAAAAAAAACTACAAAGACAAAAACAAAAAATAAAAGATAAAAAAATAAAAGATAAAAAAATAAAAGATAAAAAAATAAAAGATAAAAACAAAAAAAATAAATGATAAAAACAAAAAAAAAGATAAAAACAAAAAATAAAAGATAAAAACAAAAAAATAAATTATAAAAACAAAAAAATAAAAGACATAAACAAAAAATAAAAGATAAAAAAATAAAAGATAAAAAAATAAAAGATAAAAAAATAAAAGATAAAAACAAAAAAAATAAATGATAAAAACAAAAAAAAAGATAAAAACAAAAAATAAAAGATAAAAACAAAAAAATAAATGATAAAAAAAAAATAAAAGACATAAACAAAAAATAAAGGATAAAAACAAACAAAAAAATAATAAAAACAAAAAAAAAATAAAAGAAAAAAAACAATAGACAAAAACAAGAATGAAAATCGCCATCCGAAAAACTCGTTCTTATCTTTGGTTGAACGCTGACCAAAAGCGTCGGTGAAAAACGAACAACTTTCTCAGCCACTAAGCAGAATGACACAGACTGTATAAATAATTAGTTTGATTGTTTCGTGAAAGGGTCTGTTGCCTCTTTCAAAACGGACATTTTTTTTTTATACTTCTGCCACATTTATGACAAATATCGATGCTGTCGTTTATAAATGTTTTCTTTTTCTGTATTTTTCAATTTAAACATTTACTTTAAATGATCTTTCATTGTCTGAATCATGTTAATTGTTTGGATTATAGCAAAAAAAATTAGAAAAAAAAACACAGAATCTATACAATATAAGCTACACTGGGAGGCACGGACTGAGGAACCGGAGAGCCGACTTCGAATTCAAGTCAAATTCATTACCTTCACTCACGTGCTAATACCCTACTTTACTCAATAGTTCGCAGAATTACGTCCACTCTACAGGTGACTTGCTTGTCAACATTCAATGAATGTAATACCACGAAACTCAGAAAACGCATAAGTGATCATTTAATTTTATTTATTCTTACTAATGCCCTAGTTCTTTATATCGAGCACGATGATTATAATGACTGCTTGCCTTAAAAAATAAAAGTAAAAATATCTTCCAGAAATACCCCGATCGATCTATTTTTGAGGAAATACGATTTTTCTTTTATATTATACTTAGATGTAGGTCGACATTTAAAATCACTTGTAATAACGTTTCAAATTGCGATCTTGGAAAGCTTCCTAGCCTAACTGTCAGTTTCACGATAATTCCATCTGCAGGCACCAACATAAGACTCGATGACTTCCGAAAAGTTTTGTCTAACGAACAGGTGCCTTCAACAGGGATTTTTTAACTAGACAGACAGGTGTGCTCGGAAATCGAGAGTAACCGTGCATTACACATATAAGACAAATCCTACTTTACCAGAGTCATTCGGTGATTTTGATTAATTTCCAATGGATTAAGTGTATTAACAAAGAAGATTATCTTATAAAGTAAATATTTTTGTACAAATAAGCTTTATATTTAAACATTACAGACTATATATATATATATATATATATATATATATATATATATATATATATATATATATTGTGCAACTAAGATATTATGTAAATTACTTTTATATATATATATACATATATATATATATACATATATATATATATATACATATATATATACATATATATATACATATATATATACATATATATATATACATACATATATATATACATATACATATATATATATATACATATATATATACATATACATATATATATACATATATATATATACATATATATATATATACATATATATATATATATATATATACACACATATATATATACACACATATATATATATATATATACACATATATATATATATATATATATATATATATATATAGCTGCATCATTCTGTCGAATGAAGATAGCTCAGTGGGAGAAACTCTGACACCAAAACGGTCGAGTTTCAATTCTGATGTTCACACATCAAATTTGAATTGTCTGCGAATTATATATATATATATATATATATATATATATATATATATATATATATAATTTCTCTTATTTAACTTTCAGCACTGTTTATTTTTCTTAAACTGTAGAGTATCTATATGTATTTGTATACGATTGCTCCCTAGTATACCTACCTATATTTAGCCATTCGGTTATTTTATATATATATACATTAGGTTGGTGCAAAAATAATGACGTAATAATGTCGTTTTTGACGTTTTAACATACATATATATATATGCATTCAGTATTATCGCTTTTGGCTTCCCTTTAAACTTTGTATAGCGTCATAAAAAGGGTCAACATTGTGCATATTTAAACTGCGAAATTTTTCATGAATTAACTTCTGTTTGAAACAACCCCACTTTATTTACTAGGCATAAACAACCTAGTCACTACGCATAGAAACTGAATTCTCTATTTTCCTCAGAGGTCTATCCCAGTGGCTATAGTTTTTATATCAGGAGCGCTCGGGTAGTAAAATGTAATGAGTCAAAAATCAATTCGTTTTCTGCTCGAAATGAAATGACGCAGAGAACAGCAAGAAAGAGAAGACATGCTAGTCTCGAGAAATTTTTCGTAATTTCTTTCTGGGGGGAATGCGCCAACAATCAGAACACATACACTTTCTTTTTAAAAATTCTTCCTCATTATATATAATTATTAGGTTGGTGCAAAAATAATGTCGTTTTCTCACATATGTTACTATGTGAGAAAACGACATTATTGTTTCACCAACCTAATACTTTTAATCAGATATTTATTACTTAAACGTTATTTCAGTGGATATTCGTATTTGAGTAGACTTAGATTACTAAACAGTATATTTATTTACTTTCGTCTCCCGGCCTGACTATTCGAGAAATCTTAATAGAAAGCATATTTTTCTATTAAGATATCTCGAATAGTCAGGATGGTAGATGAAAATGAATATACTGTTTAATAACTAACCAGGGCGTGTACTTAAATACGAGTATCCATTAAAATAACATTTAAGTAATAAATATCTAATATAGATCGGAATTCGGCAGAGTGAGTGGATAAAGAACAATAGAAAACGTTTATAAATCTAATGTTTCACGTTCATAAAAGCTTCACCAGCAAATGAGAGAAAGAAAAAAAATTGGACTATTTATGTGTGATTGACATTGGTTAAACAAGGTTCAACTGCATTTGACTTGTTAAGCGGTGTTAGTATAAGTTATAGCGTTCTGAAATCGAGGAAAGATGACGCAAACTTTCGAAACTAAAAATATATATATATATATATATATATATATATATATATATATATATATTCCAAATTAAATATTTGTTTAGTTGGTTAAAACTTCACTTATCTAAGAAATACAGATGTCGTTTTTAGTATATACTCACAATAAAAAATCTACTAGACATAATAATGAATCTTCCATCAAATTCACTCATGAATATGAAATAGACAAATCTCTAACTTTCTTCGACATCTGGCTAATTTATGTCGTTTTGATATCATTTATGTTTGATATATTTTTTCATTTACTTACTCTCCGCTGTTGAGACTTCTATATGAATGCCATGCACGACGCGCTAAACCAATTCCGAAATGTTTAAACTTTCAACTGTATACAACCGCTTCCTAAGATCAACAATGAAAAAAGTCTTTGAATGAGTAAAGCCTGAACGTCTGACAAAAGTCATCTTTCTTTTAAAATTTTGAACATTGTGGAGTGGCGCTTCAGAATCACAAATAACTTTACTAAATAACTGAAACCACATCACTTGAGGACAAACAATAGCAACAACTACTAAAATGGATCGAAAATGAAATTAGAAGAGAAAATAAGTACATAATATGTTAACATTCCACAGCACATCAAACAGAAGGTTCAGAAAGAAACCCCCATAAATACTGGAAAGAGCGATAAAAATTTTGTTAAGATTTTTAAGAATTTTGTTTTCCTATATAAAAAAAAAAAACGAAAAATGTTTTAAGAGAAATAGTTTATATATTTGAACCGAAAAATGTACTGAATGTTCGATCAGTGAATGCCAAATGTTTTCCGTATAGGGAACCAGGCTACGCTGTTTCTGATCTCCATCAGTGATCTTTCTGGTGTTATCCGTTCCCAACTAGGCATTTATGCAGAGGACACTTACCATTTACTCCTGCCTCAATAGCAAATCTATCAGAGCTTACAAAGTTAACCTGGGCACTACTGTCGAAAAGGACCTTCAATCAGTGGTTAAATAGGGCAGGAAATGGCTTGTAAATTTTAACGCCTCCAACATGAAACTACACATATTTAACCACCATAGAGAAACTTTCCTGTTCGCCATCAGCATGGCTGATACTAGACTCCTGGAGAGCAACATACTGCGCCTTCATGGCGTCACGTTTTCAACTGACTTGAAGTGGAACGATTGCATTGTATCAATAGCTGTATCTACTGCAAGGAAAATTGTGTCACTGTATCGTGCAAGAAGGCTGTTCTTGTCAGAGTTCATCTTGCACATTTAAAAAACTACCATACGTCCATGCATTGAGTGCCGTTGCCATATCTGGTTTGGTGTTCCTGCTATTTGTCTCGTGGTTCTTGACAAAATCCCGAACAAGGATCTTCAATGTAATCGATCCTGATTTGGCATCTCGATTTCAGTCACTTTCTCACATACGTGATATGACCTCTCTCTGTCTTTTCTACAAACATTTTCATGGCAACTCTAGTGACGAGCTTCCCCCCACCCCCGTGGTTCCCCGACTACCTGAATTTAAGCGCGCAACTAGATTGACATCTAGTCCCCACCTTTTTACTGATGAAATAGTTAAATTTAACCACAACTTCTCGTAGTTCCTGCCTGTGCAATTCATGTTTACTTGCTTCGTGATAACTACAATCTTTAATTCAAATGCAACGTCAATCGTCATCTTCTATCTCCTTGAATCCTGTTCAAATTTTCTTTCCTCAATCCTCCCTATACTCAGTCTTTTCTCTAACTTTCACTCTGTAACCCCTTGCGTATTAGTTTAATTTCCGCCTTGCTTGGATTAAAAAACAAAAAACAAAAAAAAAACACCCTGATCGTTACCCCAAGGTATTTGGAGTGTTTAGGATTTGCTAATTCCACTTTCTGAATTTTTATGGATTTCGCGTATGTGACATCACTGGTTTCATCCATAGTTTTTGTTTATATTGAGTTCTGTTTCTTGAAAACTTAGCAGAGGAGTTTTTATTCAAGATCATTCTTTTCCCAAATACCTATTTCATGTATAGCCACCAACCCTCTTCAGTACATTGGCAACTGGTGCATACCGAATTGAATACAAATATTTTAGGATTACAAAATGTCATCTCTATTCACTATTGTGATATTTGAATGAGTGAATGGATATCTGCATCATAGAAGTTTCTCGTCTGTTTTCGTAGCTATATTCGTATTTTCTCTTCCACCTCAATGCAGTCATTGAGTTCCTACTTCAAGGGCCTAAACAGATGACTGTCGGGGTTGGTGTGTTAAGCAAAGTTTCCAAGCAATGCTTCTGGTTTTTAAGCTGTTGTGACGTCTTGTATTGAAAGCCTTTGCGTATTAGTAGCATTCCCGCCTTTCTTGGGGAGAAATGTTTTAAAAAAATATTACCATTTTGTTTTTTTTCTCTTGCTCTTCTTTTGGGTCGCTGTTTTCTAACATATTAGCCGGGATTTTATTTTACTATAGCTGCATTTATATGTGTATATTATAGTTTGTTATTTCAGTTGTATTTTGTTTTCAATCATCATCTGTTATTTTTTATTATATCTGTTTATTTTTTTCTCGTTCAGTGATTATAACTTTTTTTCACTCATCTTTTCTCGTCTATCTTTTATTTATTCCTATAATTTTCAATGTTCTTCCTCTGGTCGCCATTTAATCTGTCGCTATTCTTTACTCCTCTGACTAATCTCCTCCCCTCCAGTCTTTCCTTTCTCTCTCCCTCCCTCCCTAGCTATATTTACTTAATCTCTCACCCCATCCATTCTTCCAGCTGTCTCTCTCATACTTCTTTTTATTCCGGTCCTTTCTTGCTACTTCAAGCTTTTCTTACAGATATCCTTTCCCCGCTCTTTTCTTTCTGAACCTTCCTCTGGGATGTTTCTCTCGTTTGAAACGGGCCTCTTTTAATTGCTAGGCATAAACACAGACACTGCAGAAATCATCCAGCAAGACAAGTCAATCTTGAGCTGCTAACAAATTGAAATGAATAGTCGCACCGGCAGGAAACAAGGAATTTAGTCATAACGTCTTAAGAAAGGCTCAACTGATCTCTGCTGCCGGCCTTCCTAATGATGATGGATTTAAATTCGGCCCTCCTCTTCGAAACGTCAGTGACGTTCCGTTGTTATTGATGGTCAAGTCGACCTAATCCTCTGTAACTCAGTGGTGTTGGTAGGAGCGCTGGTGTTAGAGTGAGAGTAATTTTTATTAGTTTAGTTGGTAGTGATGTTCTCGGGCTGGTCTTTGTAATGGTCGGAATCGTGTTGTTGCTGTTTGAAAGAGGCGGTACTTTTTAATAAAGTCAGTGTTAAGAGTATGGATGTTAATAGCGAGAGAATGTTGTGTTGCGAAGAAAGTAGTAAAACGTACGTTAATAAAGATTAATTGATTTGATAGCATTGCATACAATGTTCGTAGGAGGGTATGCTGAAAAGTGCTCGGCCCGATCAAGAAACTATTCCCGCTACCTAAATTCTGACGTTGGTCTTTTGATCAGGTTTTGGGTGGTGGGTAGAATCAATAATTTTAAGCACTAGCATTTTTTTTTTTTTAAATAGTATAGAAAGGCTTTAAGTGAGAAGAGACTTTTGTCTTCGCGTGACAATTTTTTTTTCAGAATGAATCGAGTATCCTTTATCTGTCATTTACATGTTTCTCCTAGATTCACAGTGAAATTAGATGGAAATTTAAACACGAGGGCCGGGAAAATAACAAAGAAAACGACATACAAATCTCTCTGTATGTCCCAGTTGCAATCCAATGTCCGAGTCTCTGTAAATGATCCTCCAGTCTACTCTGACGTTGTCAGCTTATAATTTCCTCTGTTTGCCTCTTCATCTTTTAACTAAAGGTGTACCTTTTTGGATGATTGTGATATGAATGTTCACTATTTTAGTACACTCCTACAATTTTGACTTTCTCTTCTTAGCAGTGGTTAGGAGCAGGGCTGGATTATGATCTTTTGGAGACCCTAGACTAATGAAATTATGGGGCTTTTTTAAGATTGAGCCATCCTCTAATTCACACGTACACGTCTTGAATATTTTGTACTTGTTAAATATTTTAGCTATCTTTGCATATTTTGAAGTAGACTTGTACATTCTTTAAACTAGAATTGCTATATTTTATTTGCCAATGAAAATTGTTTTTTTTTAAGAAATACCAACTATTTTACTATTTATGACAAACTAAGTTACCAATATTTCAAAACCAGAGTAAAAAAAAAAAAGATACGAAATAGACAGTTACTTGTGACTAACAACACCAACCAAAATGAAAGAAAAAAGTAGCGTAATATTTATCTGTGCGTAAAGTATTAGGTTGGTGCAAAAATAATGACGTAATAATGTCGTTTTTTGACGTATCGTCAAAAAACGCCATTATTACGTCATTATTTTTGCACCAACCTAATATAATCGACGTATCGAATTCAAATACCCAGCAAGTCCGTTGCGTTCACCTTTGCACGCAAATATAATAAGCATAACTTGTCTTGTACTTTATGCATACAATTGGTAAAAAGACCTAAATATCCTTAATTCAGAAAATCTCGAAAGCGGACAGCCATGAGAAAAAGAAAATGACAAAGATAAACACCTACCTACTCAAAGTAAAAATGCCGAGATTACTTACAGATAGAGAAAAAAAGGCTTGAAAACTTTAATCCCTATGAAAGGATGTCATAACCCGAGTTTCACGCTAACACCGATTTTCAGGCAACTTGAAAACACATTTTATATATATATATATCTATATCTATATATATATATATATATATATATATATATATATATATATATATATATATATATATATATATATGTAAGCAAATATATGGATATAGATCCGACAGTATGAAGAAAAATATACGGAAAAAAAATCCTAATATGCAATTACGACATTATATTAACATTAAAACAGCATAATTGCATATTAGGATTTTTGTTTGTTATTTCCGTATATTTTTCTTCATATATATATATATATATATATATATATATATATATATATATATATATATATATATATATATATATAAGTCAGGATATGTGTGTGTGTGTAACGAATGAATGGCCGCAGTTTTCGACGGATTTGCACCAAAATTTACATGCACATGCTCCAAGTTAGCCGGAAGGCCAAGACCGACTTTGCATTTCCCAACTCCCATCGATAGTGGAAATAATCGATTTTTTCATGCTTCTACGACAGTTTTCATGTAGTTTGCGGTCATTTTCTACTGGCCAGAGTGAGAGCCTATAGCTGGCTGCCACGAATAGGCAGGAAGATTCTATTGGCCAGCGTGAGAGCCAACAGCTGACTGACACGAATGTTAACTAGCATGATAGCATGCAAAAAATCGATAGCTGCATTCGTCACAAGTTAGAAAAATTTAAATCTGCATTGCACTTTACTCCCTTTTGGCTCATTCTCTTGCTTAAACTCAAAGTATTTGTTAACATTCTTTTTTCATTCGTTTTTCCAGTTACGAGTCCTTTTTTAAAGCTGATCGTTTTGTGTTCATTTTGTTTAGTTCTTTTTTCGTAACAGATTTAATGTTTAGTATAGAGCTTAGAAAAAGTGTGAGATAGACAAGAAGTAAGACATGTAGCAGCATCAGCACGGAGAGGGCACGCCTTTAAAGGCAAGGAAGGGCAAAAATATGTTAAGTCAAGTGATAGCGATTGCTGTATGAGTCAAGCACGGCCAACGCCTGGACATGCTGCTAGTATATATATATATATATATATATATATATATATATATATATATATATATATAGATATATATATATATATATATATATATATATATATACACTGCGTCCCAAATTATTATCGTGATAACTTTTTTTCTAATATTTCAAAAACCGTCCAATCAATTCACACAAAATTTTCACCCAATGTTAGCAACACTACCCTACGCAATCACTGAAATGTTTGTACTGATCTGCGCAATGCAAACAAACTTGCGCCATATTTATTATCAGCATAGTGATTTGAACGTGCCAATTTATTAGAAAGTTTTAGTAAAATTTCCAGAATTGATCAAGCAAAACGTTTATTAAGGTTGCACGTGAATGTTTATGATCAAAAGAAGCTAATAAATAAGATAATCACGCAAATAATAACAGATACAAACAAAGGCACAGTTTTAAACAAATTAATAGGGAATGTGCTAAGTTGATTTTGTGGATTTGCCTCAATAAGAATATAGATCGGGCCTGCCGGTGATGATTACAATGTAATGTTCAAATGGTCACAACGTTTACTTGACTTGATACCTTGTGATTTTTTTCCCATGGGGTTATGTGAAAGGACAGGGCCATATCGCCCTTTTCCTACAAGTTTAGAGGAACTTAAGAGTATCCCTGGCGCACAGACGTATGCCACGAAAGACATGCGAACGCCTCTTTGGCAGAATCTAGGCTACCCGATTTGACATGCCGTGAAACAGTTGGTTTGCATATTGAAGCTTTGTGAAATCGTTTATAACCGTCTAAATCCTTTGAATATCTTTTATTGTTCAACATGAAGGCCTTTTAATTTCACTTGACTGAGACAGGTAGTTACTCGAATATTCATATTTTAAATTATGTCAATTTTTGTAGGCACCACACACACACATTCCGTTTCAGTAGCATATGAGAATTGTTTGACTAATATTAAATGGCATCTTTTTGTATATTTGCGTTAATATTTTACACTAAAAATAAATAGGTTCATCTATCACAAGGTTCGCACTCTTTCCACGGAGCATAGGCTTATTCTTTGTTACCTGGGTTTACTGTTCTTTCTAAAGTCTTCACCTTCTCATTCACTCCCAATAATCCCGTGAGTCTTCGCAGCATTTTCATCTTGCTTCGGTGAAATAATTCTGATATATATATATATATATATATATATATATATATATATATATATATATCAGAATTATTTCACCGAAGCAAGATAATTTATTCGAAAGTTATAACATAAATATGTTATAAAATCATTACAAAAGTAGCCATTTTGTTTCAACGCTTCTGGTGTCTTTTCATGTGATTGTAGAATAAAGGATTTTAAGATGTTCAAATCAACCAAACACCACTCGCTAGGAGAAACGCTGTTACATAAGCTGCAATGACCAATCCAAATACAAGTATATGGAAATTAAAAAAAAACTTGTCAACGAACCTTGGTTATATATATGTAAAATCCCAAAGTTATGAATGGCATGTTTGAAATACAAACCGATTTTAATAGAATGGAATACTTATCGAAATCGCAAGAATAATGTAGCAAAACTGCCTCATGTATATATATTGAATTAAAAATTAAACAAAAATTATTTTTTATATCACTTGCATTGTGGAAATTTAATAAACGTATAATAGTTTTAATACAACATCTGGATATTTGACTTATTTATATAATTAAAACGAAACAATATTTTTAAAGAAAATCTCCCTTTATAGTTAATCGTTAATGAAAAACAGCAATGTATTTAAGAAAATGACATTAAACGTTTGATTTTGCTTTAAACTGGGCAAAATTGAAATATTCTAAATGACTTTTAAGACACATCGGTTAAGAGTTTCAAATAAAGTGGAAATGCGCTGAAAGAGAGAAGCATTGGAATTGGCAGAAATAAAACATTTCTTGAAAGCGTTTCATTATGGAAATTATTTGACGCGTGCAGCAAAAATAGTGTCACAAAGTCACCCACGCACGTACTTAAACAGAATTATGCATTAACAGACACCGACACGTTTACATGAACAGCACCATAAATAATAATAATAATAATAATAATACAATGGTACACAAGCTGGACTATTTTACTTTGCAACAAAAACAATAATGACCTGTATTTTTGCTTCGATGCACGTGAAAGACACCGGTCTTTTCCCAAGACTAATGATCGAAAGAATTATTTGGTTAAGCCATGTTTTTTAGGCTCAGGTGTAGAAAATGTGAACACTCTTAATTGACACACTATAATTTTTTTAATATCAAACAATATTAACTACACTTGGAGCAGTTGATTTTTTTTAACTACGGAGAAAATGAATTCGTAGAGTCATGTTCAAATTCTAGCATAAGTTATGGCTTTGAAAGGTGAATCTACTTGATAAAGCACTATTTATATTTAAACTACTGCTCTCATTTTTGTTGTTGTTATCTCAACATTTTGATAGGTGTGCTCTCCGGCCGTCATCAGGTGTATATCGATCCGGGTATCCTTGTGAATTAAAGCATTGGTACGTGAAAATGGCGTCATAGTAATTGTGAATTCAATCCCTGGACCGACAGTGGGAACAAGTTTTGCAATAACTGCGTAGTACTAAAAAATAAAAACTAAACGAAAAAATCCCTCGACATGGACAGTGGAACGTAAATAGTCTATTCCCATAGATGAACCCTAAAGGCAAGCTACCAACCTGCCACTGGGTGGCATGCTACTAGCATTTACCGCTGGTGGACCGTTGTCGAACCGCCGACGTGTTCCGCTCGGCAATGAGGGATCGCCGGTGGCTGCCACCAGAGGACCGCTGACGTGTCTATCAGCGGACCGCCAGCAGGCCACTAGCGGCTTGCGTGTAGGGAAATAAAAGGTTTAGTTCAGAATTCACTGTTGATTATTCGATCCAATATACACCTGATGAGGGCACAATAGCCAAAGCATTGTGAAAGCAACATCAAAGGTGAGGACAATTACAGATACTTCTCGCCCTGTTGCCAGTGAGTCTAGTTATTGAATCCCGGTCCAGGGATTGAACTCACAATTACTATGTCCCCAAATTCACGGACCAACGATTTAATCCACTAGGCTATTCTCCCGTAGGTTACCCAGATCGATATACACCTGATGAAGACAGAGCACAATAACCGAAAGGTTGTGATAACAACAGAGATGAGGACAATTGCCCGAATGTAAATTCGGTAAATAATAACCCCTCGTCCCATAAATTGAGACAGAAATATTTACCAATATTTTGGTTCAGAAATTATTACCATGGAAAACAATGCCTTGAATTATTTGGAGATTAGATGGGAGCCGTCAAGTATTTCTGTTGCCCCGATAAACACCGGTAGGTCTTAATAAGTATAATTTGATTGAATATTTTCATATGTGGAACAAAACCTAGTTCTATAGCTACGAGTTTTTCATTTTCCAAATGTTTCTTCTTCATCGAAAGCTGACTGACAACTAATTTTAATTAGCTGTGCACCGCCACGAAATCATTTGCTAAAATATGTTCCTAATTTCGAAATCAAAGAAAAGCTCTTCGAAAATTAGTTACGTAAGTCCAGTTTGATCTGAGACTGGGTCAAAAAAGAATAGTGGTGGAAATGTTTGTGAAAGGGTTACAGAATGAGGAATAACCAAAACGGAGGTTGGAAATGAAATGGTAATCTTTATAACATCAACAATACTCGCCAGCGGCGTGAAGTACGTAATCGCTGCTAGTGGTGGTCTACTTAGACAGCCTATTACCCTATGACAATATTGTCTAACTTATTTAAGAGAACTGTTCATTGTGTTCATAGTTACGGTGTATAACAGTATGTAAGGAAGACAGTGTTGAACTAATGTTCCAATCTCATTTGACAATTTCGTGTTATACTAATGGAGAGTTCAATCCCTGAGTTGGGTAGTAAAGACAAGCGGAAACCAGATAAGCAATAATTGAAAATATACTTTTAAAAAGAAACACGCGAGATATCCGTACCATTTTCAGCGAAACGATATCCACCTACCCGCGGAGATTAAATAATCTAATCGAAATTCCTTGACGATACCCGAGCTGACAGACACTTGGAGCTTGGACGGAGGTACAGGAGCAAAAACGTTGTTTTAATAACAACGATGAAGACATTAGTCCAACTTTAAATTATATTTATAAATAAGCATTCGAAATCTTAACTTCTCCCTCGGTATGAACGCCAACGACTAGCAGCAGGAAAAATACGAAAAAAAAATTCCACATGTCTGTATTTTCTATGTATAACGCGATCAAAATCACTGAATTGAAGTGTTATGCGCAAATATGAAAATGCACGTAATGAAGGAAATATACGTTCACAAAGAGAGATTATTCAAGAAAAATAGCGAAAAGATAACCTGGTAATATTTTTGGATTATATTTTAAGTCGTGTTTGAATGAACCATTTCCATTATATAAGTGAATATTTGGGAAGCCGTGTTTACGTATAACATTATCATAATTTTTGACCATCACTGATTCGATTGGTCGCATTTAAACGAGATATAAATAGACAGAAGTTTAACTTACATAAGAACCAGTGGAACGTATTAGGTTGTGGCAAAAATAATGACGTAATAATGTCGTTTTTTGACGTTAAAAATACGTCAAAAAACGACATTATTACGTCATTATTTTTGCAACAACCTAATACTTTTTTTTTTAGCACGGGAAGGGACAACTCAACACCGAGGACCAAGACAACTCAGTACAAGAATATAAGTTTTTTTTTTTTTTTAAATAGCCGAATAAAAGCAATTTATTAAAGCTTAAAATCTTAATTAGTGAACATTTTTTGTTAAAAATATGATTATTAAAGTCAATCGTAAAGAAATGTATTTCTTAATAAAGTAAAAATATTCACTAATTATGGTTTTAATCCTTAATCAATTACTTTTATTCGTTTAAAAAAAAAAGTTTTTTTTTGTGCTGAGTTGTCTCTGTGCTCAGTCAGCGGCGTTCGATTGTTCTACACCCCTTCCAGCATATAAAACTAATTTCTTTTTTTAAATCATCCGGGATCCTATGTACTGAGAGTAATAACACGATCAAGGAATCTGCTCCATTGCGCTCTGAGGAAGTTGTGTTTTGTTTTTTTTAAAAGAAAAAAAAAATAAGACAAATTTGGCATTTTTATGCCGGAAAATACCTTTTATTTGTGATCTTTGGAAGTTGTTTTCTTATATACAAGGTGGGCCATGAGCACCTCGAGGTGCTGTAATGGTTAGCAAGCTTGTCTCGCTAGAACAATTACGAATTAGTAATGAGTTCGATCCTCATTATGTGCCCCTTAATTTCGGCCTTGTGCCATATCCAAGCTACGCTTGGAAAATCACTTGGGCGCTTCGAGGTGGTGTAATAGTTAGCAAGCTTGCCTCGCTAAAACAATTACCACTGAGTAGTGAGTTCGATTCTCACTGGGTGCCCCATACTTTCGGCCTTGTTCCACATCTAAGCTACGCTTGGAAAATCACTATACAAGGTGGGCCAAAGTAGGTTTTCCCTATTTGTTTTAAATCTAATTTATCCAAATCATAATTCAAAACCAGTATTTCATATCACTTATTCACTTATACTGAGCACTTTTATCACTGAATTAACTGATTTTTAAAAACATACATCTCGATTGATAGATAACACGTAACGTTGAAAAACAACTGAATACTGAAGATATTTACGATATAGAATTATAAAGAAAGCAAAATCGAATAAAATCAAAACCGATCCGCCGTATTAATTCCTATTTTATTGAAAATGATTAGAAATTGATCTTTTTACATTAAAATTGAACGCTTTTATTTGTGTCCGTGCCACGATCATGGTCAAGCGCTTAAGTCCGTTGACTCAATTTTTAGCATCTCGTTTCACAATATATCTGTTTGCCATAGGCTACGTTACATTGACCCTGAACGTCATTTGAGATCACCAGGCGGCATCAAAGAGCAACGCATTCCATTTAAAGGTATATAAAGCAATTTCTAGCAAATTGAACTGAGATATTGACTCAGCTCAGATGTACAAAAATGTATTTGACTCCACAAAGGGCAAGGTGGATAAGATCAAATTGGGTTTTTAAGATCATCATAGGTTATTGAAGATTGTGGCCTTTAATGATCTGCATTTCAAATAAAGAACTACATTCTTAAATTTAAACTGCTACAGGACCCCCAGTGGAAGAGGCACGAATGTTATTAGCCCTGAAACTATGCGAGGAACGATATCTAATTTGGTTTTAGGGGATCAGATTTTTCTTTTGTGCACAAAGGAATATTTCCCCTATGAATAATATTACCCATTTTCTCAGTGTTATTTAAGTTATGTTTTTTTCTTGGGTACCATATTTTAAGTTAAATAGGGTATTTATCTACAGAAATTATCGGAATCCTTGTATAAACAAGTGGGATTTCTGATACACTGTCAAGAAGAGTCCACTTCCAGATTGTTCACGTCTATTTAGTGAACTCTACTGGCGATAGAGAAAAATGTTATATACGTGTGTGTGTGTGCGTGTGGATAGACAAATTTTATGTATATGCACACATTCACTCATATAGTGAATGTTATATATATATATATATATATATATATATATATATATATATATACACACACACACTTTACGATATTAGTGTCTTTGTTTAGAGTGAACGTATTTATCTTATACGTCCTCATAATTTTCACTTATTCGCTCCTTCCTTACAACAATTTTACTGAATAAAACTTTAGCGTAATTGACCGTTGTATTAGGTGAACGAACAATTCCATGTGTGTGTGATAGTATAATTACCGCTAAGACTAATATTAATAATGAATATACTTTTCATTTTCCTCCTCGTTAGTTCGCCCTATACAAGGGCAACTCACGCTAAAGGGTTACAGAGCGAGGTTGTTGTAAGTGTGGGCAAGTATTGAGTAATAAATGTACATAATGAAGATGGGTAGGATGGATACCAGTTGACATTAGACATGAAGAGAACATAATTGTAGTGTATATATATATATATATATATATATATATATATGCGTATTTAGATAGCAAATTCTTTTTCGGCATGTCTGACTGAATAAATTACAAACTTTGTCTGTTTACTTTTATCATAACCCTTAATATTTGTCCGCATGTTACAATTAAATAAGGTATTTCTTGTCTTATTTAATTGTAATATACGGAAAATATTTGTGAATATGAAAGGATTATGATCAAAATATGCAGAGAATGATTCATTATATATACATATATATATATATATATATATATATATATATATATATATATATATATATATATACTTTATGAAAAACTAGTTAATCCATATGGGTAAACCCAACGAGGATATAATCCAGAGAGCTCAATGTAAATCCAGAGCAAATAATTTAAATAAAAACAGACCACTTTAAGGTTCCATGTAATAAATTATTTTATTACATGGAGCCTTAAAGTGGTCTGTTTTTATTTAAATTATATATATATATATATATATATATATATATATATATATATATATATGTATATTACTCCACGGACAAAACTACCATATAGAAACCGCACACAAATTTACCATCTAAAAACAACATCCTTGACAATGACTATAGATCTAAGCGAGAGCGTTCGGAACAATGATAACTGTGGATAATTCCTATAATCTTTAACCGAAAAAACGAAAACATGTTAGACTGCTGTAAAATCTTGTTGGCCGTTTTCAATGAAATACACTTAAAAGAAATGTTGCTGCCAAAATACACACACGCACGTGTACGTGTGTGTGTGTGTGTGTGTGTGGATGGATTTATGTATGGAGAACATATTTATATATTCATGCTTGTACATATAATCTGTCATATTTTATGACAGATTATTTAAGATTTCACTATCAAACTGTTTTTAATCAAACGATTTTGGCCAAATGTACATGGCACACTTATATGCCTATGATAATTATAATATAACAGTTGCAGCTCATAAAATCTGTTTTGATTATGAATATATTTACAATAATTTACTTGTCAGAGTTTTATATCTCAACAAGGAGTAATCATCAAATTGTACGTAAATACGTAATAATAAAGTTATTCACTAATTATATATCATGAATAATGTTACATTCCTCTGTAATTTTTTTTATATTAGATAGTATTGAGCTCTGAACTCATGTAATTGTTTCGGTGGTATAGCTGGTCCACGCTACTGCCATTACTATTTATTGACCTGAAGCAGTTCCTATTAATGGCGTTGAAGATTCTTATGATTAAATGCGTTTTGCGGGTCAAATTGATTCTTCTGCCAACTTTTGCATTAGACATTTGTAACTTTAAGGTATCATTTTGCATTAAATACAATAAAAATAATGCTACCTTATTCTGGAATTTCATTTATACAAAATAACACTAAATAATTTTTGGCTCGTGAAATTATTTAGGTGCTGTAGTTGCCATCTGTTGAGAATACACGTCTCTCTCTCTCTCTCTCTCTATATATATATATATATATATATATATATATATATATATATATATATATATATATATATATATAAGGTAATGAAAAGTTTGGTAATCCGTATGGATAATCCCAAGGAGGATGTAATCCAGAGTCAAACTAGAGAAAATATTAATTTAATTAGAAAACAGAAAACGTTAAGTGTCCATTGATTATATTTTATTTCTTCGGGAAGGTGTTTTTCCCTGGTCCCTCAGATCAATTTTAATTTTATACACTTTTGAGGGGTGGTTTTAAGTTGATGTAAAGTGATACAGAGAGGGGTAGGAGGAGGAGGACGACAGATATGATTAAAATTAGAGAGCGAAGGGAGAGAGAGGAATAATTTTAAATCTATTTTTTATTAAAATTATTAAAAGTAAGGGATATATATATATATATATATATATATATATATATATATATATATATATATATATATATATATATATTGTGTGTGTGTGTTCAGCTATATAAAGATTGGTATGGGCAGTAAGGAAGCTATAACATCAAAAGAAAATATTGATAATATCTGAGTGACTGGAACTTGTTGGAAATTACGCAGAATCCTCAAGAACAAGACAAAATGTACCTGTTTTAAAAAGGTTTTAAAAAACAAGAGTTGGGGCAAAAGAAAAACAAGAAAGAAAACGGATGTAGCAGAAAAAATATTTGGAGATTTTGAAGTTCGAAATGTAAACAAAAAAATGCAGGCTATATTGAAGGAGGTAAAGACGAATTACACTCTTTCAAAAAAAGGCATGTCTACAGAAGTACGTCTAATACATACACACACACATATATATATACTCTCCATAAGAAAGGCTATTTTATATAAAATTACGTTTCTTATGGAGAGTATAAATTTTCAACCAGGCAATAATTATGTAAGCTTAACAAATAAACACAGATGATCTGTGTGTCCACAAAAATTTGAAGTCTGTCGAAAATCGATTGTTTTTTTAACTTATCGAAATTACAGACATACATATATGAGGTAACTGACAACATTTTTGGCGCTTAGACAAGAAATTGAAAACGCATATGTAGCAATCCCACTGGACATTTTAGCAATGTTGCCCAAGTAATAGTCCACCGTACTAATAAATGTCTGGAAGCTAAAGTTCACCATTTTGAGCATCACTTGTAATTATGGAGACCAAAGGTAAATTGTATTAATCTCGTGATGTCTGAATAAATTTAGTATATATGCAACATTATTCACATTATTCGGTAGACTATATATATATATATATATATAAGATTCTATATCCACATGGTCTACAACTATCAACGCTTTATCACCCATACTGAAAACTTTCAGCTTTCATTTAGAGTCTAAATAGGATTTCCCGAATACTTAGAAGACACATATATATATATATATATATATATATATATATATATATATGAGAGAAAAATAGATTCTTGATGTGGTGGATTTTATGGCGTTTAACACGTTTTTCGTTATTTCATGTCAAATAATATTTGGGACTTGATAAATATTTGTTCGTTTTTACATCTGTCTATAGGCAAATATTGAACAGCCATAGCAGAGTCCACGTTCATCTGGTAGGTGGTTTTATTATCGCTCTGCTGCTAGTACTATCACTAGATTCTAAGCCCCAAGTGTGTCCGTACGTGTCTGTGAATAGACACACGTCTTAAATAGACATATCTATATAATCGTTTATATTCATAGTTTGTTTGTTTTTTCTCTCTTACATGAACATTTTTCTTTTAAGCTTAGTAATTACTGTTCGCTTTTTTGTGTGCCCAGTGCTTGTCTCCAACACTAACCTAAAATTAAACTATAACTCCATACCAGACATGAGATCGGTGTTCGAATTCAGGCTAAAAAAATAGTTTGGCAGGCTTTTTTGGAAGATTAAATAGTCAGTATTACAAATACTGTTTCTGACAGTGACACACCACTCTAAGGCTGTTTTCTCATCGTCACGGAGGCTAAGGAAAGTGGACGATAAGAACACTAATAGGTTATCGATTTCTATTCGCTTAAAACATATCGGATCTGTTATATTGATTGTTTTGTAGCCCAGGGTATTTTGGTGTTAGTGTTGCGTACGCAGTTGCCTAACAATACGTAAGTAGTGATTGTGTTTTATTGTAATGTACATTTCCTATTTCGGCTGAAATTAATATAAAAACGAGAAAAAATATCACAGGTCGAAGGTGGTTACTCTCAGTGAAAGGAGACATTTTGATAATTGCTCGTCTAGATTTACATTCAGTTTAGTACCATGTGAAATATTTTTGTGGTACTCTGGACTATAAAAGCAGAAATACTTGTAACGTTTGAGTTGTATCCGGAGCTTAATCATCCCAAAAGAAAATGTTTTATGCTGTCTTGTGGGGGTGGTATTTATTCCCCTTTCTCTTTCCCCACAGTCGAGAAGCTGAAGGACTATCAATACTCTAAGGCTATATGAAATATTCAGTTGAACTCCATTCTTTAGTTACACCAGTTCAGACCTTCACAGCTAGAAGACGTCATGTAATTTCCATGGAGTCGAAAAAGAAACATTTTCACTGTGTTCCAAATGTAAGAAGCAAATTCATTTAAAAGAGTTTTTACTCCAATTACTCTCACTTTGTTAAACAGACTCGTTCATTATCTGTCTATGTTTTTGAGATATGGTATTATGTACACTATTTACATTATTCGGACTATTACCCTCATCTTTGTTGCCATATTTAACACAACGTTTCGGCCGATGTACGCTCCGCCCTTTTTCGGGTGGTTGGACACATGGTACAGTGGATAAAGGCGTTGGTTAGATCCAGTGACAGGACCCAAAGATTTGAGAGTTCAATACCTAGTTAAGGTAGTCGAAAACTTGGAGAGGTAAATTAACAGGAGATAACTGACATCCATTAGACATGGCACGTGGAACTAGAACAGTCTACCCCAGTGAGCGAAATAAAGGGTTCAGTTCGACATTCCAACCACCTAAAGAAGGCCGGAGTTGATATATATATATATATGTGTGTGTGTGTGTGTGTGTACAGAGAAACCATGCCATAGAAAAAATTATTTCGGTTGAGCTCTCTGGGGAGGAAGTGTGAGTTTCTAAACAGTAACTATTATGGATAATAATGCAAGACTCTTCGGTAAAGCGAATTCTCTCAGTCACTGTGTTTTTATCTAAAAATAAATACGCTTAAATTCACTTTTATTCCTGTCGTGCTCCAAAGGCTTAGGGGCAGAATCTCCGAATTCAGCCAGGTTTCGATACTAGCTAGAGGCAACAGGGCCCCACACTGATAAACTGTGATACAGCGAAACAGTGTCTGTGGATGACATTATATATATATATATATATATATATATATATATATATATATATATATATATATATATATAAAGGATTATATCCGATGTATTTTTATTTTGTTTCAACGTTATTTTTAATGGATACTCATATTTGAGTAGATGCTCTATTTTTATTAATTTTATTAAACAGTATATTGGCGGTTTGTCCTAGGGAACGGAGGTTCAAATTCTGCTGGAGAACGCATATTTTCTAACAAGATTTCTTGAATATTCAGGCCAGTAAGCGGTAAATAAATAAATATGCTATTTAATGAATAAATAAAAATAGGGGCATCTACTCAAATATGAGCATCATTAAAAATGGATAAACAAATTAAATAATGTAGTATTAATAAACGAAAAAGGCGCATATATATATATATATATATATATATATATATATATATATATATATATATATATATATATATATATATATATTACACACATTTCAGCAAACATGACTTATCAAGACTTAGTTCCAAGTGTAAACAGCGAATTCAACGAGCCGCGTTCAAATTCAAATAAATATTTGTTGATTAGCAGTACCGACGAGGTTCTGTAGATTTGGATGTCAGCCAGTCTAGGAAAAGAACTAATCTAGATAGAAAACCATATAGAAATCAAAGAAATACAATTCCATTCTGTTCCATGAAGATTTGACATAAAAAAGCAATCTAATGAGAGTTACAATCTCCTCTATCTCGAGTGGAACTGGTCTTTTAAAAATATGTAGCTGCGTGCGATGTCTGTCCGGAAAATATCCATGCATTTAATATCATCGAAAAAAAAAGAAAAAAATATTAGCCTACTGAGAGCAATGGCCCTTTATCCCATTTACGAGGCGCTGTTTCCCATGGCGACAAATTGCGAACTGACGTCATTATTTCTTTTGTTTTCTTTGTAATAATTTCCTTTTGTGTGCTTTTCATGCTGCTGTGAATGACCTGTTCGTAATTTTTTATTGAAACACAATCTCCATTTGGACTTTAGCCTTGGTTGCCAGTCTATATATATGACCAATTTTATCTATGTAATTTCATTCATAAGACATGGCTCAGTCCATAAGATGGTTTTCAGGCACGTCCAAACGGAGCTGTACAGAGACCGTCTTCCAGGATGATATTATCATAAGTTCAGATAATGAGCTATCGACCATGGTGAGATTTGAAACCAGAGTAATGGTCTGAACACTAACATGCTACCCAATCGGCGACACACCTATATAGATAAGTACATAAAAAAAACATTAAAAGAGTGTGCAAATATTATTGATGGCAACTAATATTGTAATATCAATAAAAATATTTATACTCTAGAGTGTTTCTTTTAGAATTTTTAAAATTATATATATATATATATATATCAAATCCGTAAGTGGTAAGGATAATCCAAGTATGTCTTTTTAATATAAAATATTAAAAAGATAGATCCATGAAGAGAGCTTATATATATATATATATATATATATATATATATATATATATATATATATATTATAATAATATTTCTTGTTTAAAAATATGATTCCTTCGCTACATAAGAGTTCTCATGTTTCAAAAACGAGAGCCGAAATCATCCAAATAATTATTAAAATTAAGTTGAATTGTGGTGTTTAGTCCCGTTTCATCTTCAAGCGAAATTTTAGGAATAAGCTATCTCTCGGTTTACGTGTATTTTTAGGCACGGTCCGTTACAGAATTTGTTATTGTGGGAGTGGCTAGACTATTTTCCTTCGTTAAGTGGTCAAGGAGTTAATTCTTATCAATAGATTCATCATCCTCTGAGAGGTTTTGCTAAGGTTGGGTAGTATCTATTTCAAGGCTAATGTTTGCGGTCATCCTTTAGTTGGTTCCCAGTGAAGGATATTTTTATGGCGTGCCTACAATCGTTATGTGTCTGGAGAATTGTCTTTTATTATTGTCCATCTGATTATCTATTTAACTTTAGTTGGTTATATACAGAACAATGATATACATCAAGGAGGAAAAATCTTGACCCATCATCGATGAATTCGATAATAAATTTATTTCAGATAAATTCTTAATATCTGCTTCATCAGACCGAAATTACCAAATGGTTTAAATTTATCCAGACAATTTATTAAAAATTATTTGAAAATTAAATTACAAGTGAAAAGGAATTAAATGTCACAATTACTTGACCTAAAAAATTTGTTGGTGGAAAGAAAGAAGAGAAGCAAGGTGTCAGCTCAATGAGCAGAGATAGTTGGGGGAAGTACAAGTGACAGCTGGTGAAATACATTTAAATTAAATCAAAATTTGTATCCTAATCATTTAATCTACGTCAATATAATCACTATCATCATAATATATAAAAAAGAATGAAAAATAAATAATATATAAAAAAAAAATAAATAAATTCGTTATATATAAGGGTGTTCCAATAACTTGGTCCGATTTTAAATGTGAATTTAGTTTAAAATCGGTCCAATTTACTGGAACACCATATATATATATATATACGTGTGCATGTGTGTGTGTGTTTGTGCTCTTCTCATCTTTGTTGTTATCACAACGTTTCGGTCGTTGTACCCTCTGGCCTTCATCAGTTGTATGTTGATCCAGGTATTCTACAGGGAAATTCGAACTTAACCCTGTATTTAATCTACAGAGGTAGATTCTCTTTCCAGTGCCTATGTCTAGGGATATTTCATCTAGTTCTTTATTTTAGTGCTGCTCAGTTATTGATCCCCACCTTTTCCACTAAGTACACATTACCAGTGTACTGGAATTGAACTAGTAATTACTTCACGAAACAATGCTTTAATCCACTAGGCGATTTGCGTTCATATTTGTTGCAACGGAGCATCTGAATTCTGATTCTGTTTCATATAAAGGGTATTATAATAACAGTGTAATTTTAATCTAATTTCGCTGTGCGCATGCTGTTTTGTCTATGTTGAATTCATGGAAACTATTTTTCATTGTTAACCGATAAAATTTCATTCCAATTTAGTCGTATTATTCAGTTAGAACAATGACGCTTATGCATTTACAAAACAATTCTACAATTTTTTGTCAGTCTTTCAGAAGGACTTTTGGATAAGACGTAAAACTCTTCAGAATGAAAACAATTCAGAAAAGGTTGGATTACGCTTGTTTCCCAAAATATATAGCATAGTTATTGAAGGTACTCTGTATACTTTACTTTCCCGTACCTAAGCTGAATGTATTCTTGTGAAATTAAATTATTTTCTAATGATGCCGGTCCATCACTAAAACATGTAAAAGTAGATATTTTCAAAATTACCTTATTTACTAAAATGTGCCGGATGTACACAGGATAGATGTAATATAAATGCTCTGCCATGCAACATTGAGGACTTTTCTCGTGTGCTATTTTAAGTGTACTCCTTCGGGACTTAATCCTGTGTTATATAATTTGCTTCTTGTTTGAGAAGGGTCATTCGTAATCTTGAAAATTTTATCATTAAAATTAATCAACAAAATTTTTGTTGCCTAGAATATATATATATATATATATGTATGTATGTATGTATATATGTGTGCGTGTGTGTGGATGAAAACAAGAGGACTGTTTTTAACCGATGCGTTTCGTCCTCTGTGAGGCTTTTTAAAGGCAAATATAAAATTTATTTTGTTGCGCGTGTTTATAAATGAGCGAGCATGTCATTGTTTTATAAAGGCTTCTAAATTTGAGAAACCTTCAGGAAGTGATCGAAAGGTGTATATTCATTAACGTTCTGTAATTGAGACGTCTATATAAACGAATGATATACTTGTTCTTGTGTATAAACAAGTGCAACAAAATAAATTCTATATTTGCCTTGATAAAGTCACCCAGAGGACGAAACGGGTTGGCTAAGAGTAATTTTTCCTCTTTTATCAATTTCGTTCCTTTACAGATACAGTATCTGAAAACAATTTACATACACACACACATATATATCAGAGAGAGAGAGAGAGAGAGAGAGAGAGATAGACATTTAAATCAATGCTGTATGGTAAATAACAGTTTCACGTTTCGTGATCCAGTGATCTTCAGACTGCCTAAATTTACAAGCGCTTCATCTCCGATATTGTGTACGCTTCCTCATGACTATACCAAATTGCCGTAGTTGGCAACAAGTCCAGAAGGACAACTAAATTCAAAAAGTTTATAAATTGTGACAATTGGAAACGTTCATGAAAATTAGTGTCTTTAAGGATATATTTGATAATGTATTTAAGCATATATTTGATAATGCATTTCGCAATTTAAGGCTTCTTCAGATCCAAAAACAAATGAAAGGCGTGTATGTGTATTTCTGTTTATGTATAAACAATGAATCTTAATATTTTTTCCCATAAACTGGCGTTTCTCGGATTAAAGAAAGAAAGAAAATGAGTGAGTTTTTTTAAAAAAAATGTTAGTATTTAGTCTGGTATCTTTTCTTTACTCTTTGTTCAAGTCGAAAATTGTTACTGTATTTTCCCAGGTTTTTATATATTGAATTAAAGACAACTACTTTTCTTATCAGAATGGCTCGAAAGTTGAATGAACATTTTCAATTTTCGAAATTTAAAAGCTTTTTCAGGATTTCTATATCCTAATTTAAAAAAAATATAATGTCGATACGTTTTCCGTATCGATATACGAAAAACGTATGGATATACGAAAAACCAAATCTTAATTTCAACACATCCTGAAGGATTGTATGAGGCTTTTCCTCTGATCTATTTCAGAAAAGGCTAAGTGAATTTCTTACTTTCGAGCCATTCTAATGACATTTTTTTTAAAGATTAAGGTTTAAATGGTGAAATATATTTTTAAACAAATCTCTTTTCATGAACGTTTCCAATTATCAATATTGAAACCAAACCTCAATAAAATTAATTACAGATACTCCACAAACATTTTAAAATGTGTACAATAGATAGTCTTTAAATCTTAGCGCTTGTTATTAATAGTTTTTCCTTTATCTAGCAACTACTCAAGTCCGAAATTTTTCGAAATCATACCTAGTTACCTCCCCTTAAACGGTGGCCGTTACCCAAGTCATGTCACATCCCTCCTGACTCCTGATATTAGGTTGGTGCAAAAATAATTTCGTTTTCTAACATATGTTACTATGTGAGAAAACGAAATTATTTTTGCACCAACCTAATATAAAAATCGTAATTTTCGGATGACCACAACAATTTTTTGTCCTTCTCAACCATGAACATTAACTACTTACTCTATAATTAACAATTCCCTGATGATGACATTATGCTATGTCGAAAGTACTCGGATTAAAAAAATATGAGCAAACACGGTGTTTTCCTCTCGTCTGTTAATAACTGCACAAAAAGCTTATCCGTGAATATGAAAGGATACTATCGAGAATAAGTAGACAAAACATGGCTAAATTATTTAATGAAACCGGTCTTATATGTGTGTGTGTGCGGGTGTGTTAAAAAATATGCCATGAGTTTTATTTTGAAAGAAATTCTTCACACTAATTGCCATCAAATTATTTTTTCCATCTTTTAATTCACGAATCTAAATCTGGTTCCTGTCATTTTTATTTGCTGTAATTCAAATCTTTTCATAATCCATTTAGTACCACGAACGTGAATCTAATTGTAAACATTAATTTAAAAACTAAAGTTAATCTAATTAAGAACCAAAAAGAAACAATATTATCTGAATACACTGGCTCTTATAATTTGTATAAACACTTATATGTGGCATCTATCAGTTTCGTGAGACCATACATTTGTACCAAAAGAGTGATGCAACAGTTGCTGATGGCGGAGCTGCATCTGTTATGGCTGTACAGGCCCACAAACTAATGGCATTCTCGATTGCAACGAATGCACGTGAAAAATTTTAATAGGACAATTTAAAGTGAAATGGGATTCGCATGCAAATCTATTGCAAATTTAACTCGTAAGAATGGATGAAAAAGATAATATAAAAATATGATGTAAGTATATATATATATATATATATATATATATATATATATATATATATATATATATATATATATATATATACTGAACAATAAGATAATTCAGGTGATCATAATGAATGCATTCACAAAAAAGAACATTTGTGTATAAACAACAAGATGTCTTAGTGTCTTAGAATGTTTTCTTAATCTGTATAATATTTATAGAGTGTATCATCAGTGATAGTACCTTTGTAGCAAAACGGTTCACCCTACTTTACCTGGGTGGATTGGGATGCCGAACTGTACTGGCCCACAGGTTACATCCAACTAACAAACACGACTCCAAGAAGTCTTATGGGCACTGCGACAGTCACACCCTGGTTAACCGGCATGAACCAGCCAGTTATTTTCTGTGAGAGAAATGGAAGGGGTTTTCAGACCCGACCGTTGAAAGGGAGCGCTTTTCCCAAACCTACTTGTGCTAAGTGGCCAGTCATTAACCTATCCGTAAGAGCTGCGTTTCAGAAATCGACCGCTTTACGAGTGGACTGAGAAACTTCTGAAAGGAGGGAAAGGGTAACTTTTACATACCCGATGCAAAAGAAACCTTTGAATTATTTTGCCTTGAATATCCACGATTACAACAGGAGTAGTGTGTGTGTGTGCGTGGGGGGGGGGTCACAGCGACACAAAATGCGCTAACTGAACGAATAAATGAATAACGCAAAGGAAATAAAAAAAAAACAATTTATATTTCAAGTAACTTAGTAGGTACGAAATTTTACTGTTTTGAGGAACACACACACACACACACACACACACACACACACATATATATATATATATATAGAACGGGGAGTAAGACCAGGTGTAAAAAAGAATAAAAAACAGTCATTGCAAGGTGGGTAATTGTGAAAAAGTTAAGATAGAGAGTTAGCTGATCTGTTCATTTTTCTTTTTTTTAACTAAATTTTACATTTACGATATGTATTATTTTCCTTGCTTATTTTGTATATATATATATATATATATATATATATATATATATATATATATATATATATATATATATATATATACACTTTCAAAAAGATTATATTTCGTTATCATTGATTTGTTTGTAGTTTTTTGTTTTTTCGGTATTTATTTTTCTCGAAGAGCTTTTCTCACAGTATTAACGTCTGTTAATTTCCGAAGGCGATAGCTGTGAATGGAAAGGAATACAACCCAGTTTCCCATGAAAAGAAAATCCAAACAAAACGCAACAAATTCAAAAGAAAATGGACACCAAATAACACTGTAAAACATATTAAAATAAAAAAAAAATGACGTCAAACTGAAAACTGTTATATAGATAGATACATGTGAAGGTATATATTGATAATTTTTACCTTGCTCTGGGATAAGTGCTGATTAGGGTCCGCTACCTTTTTCTAAAATTACACAACAAAAGATAAAAGCAGTTTACTAAAGACATCTAGAATAAAATGAAAGAAAGAAAAACAGAAATTAAAAGAATATTGTAAATAATTCAAAAGAAAGAGTATGCAAAAACAATTAAATTAATGCCAATTAATAAATAAAATGGAAATAATCAACTATAATATATATATATATATATATATATATATATATATATATATATATATATATATATATATATATATATATATATATATATATATAATCATTTCTAGAAGTTGATTAACTGTCTGTTTTACTCATTCGACTTCATATGTGTGAGACTGGATATTTCGAACTTTTATTATTCGACCATTGTTTTTCCTTCATCATCCTTTGGGTCTAAAGCAGTTTTTTTTTTTTTATCAACAGCATTCTGAAACATCGCTCTCTTGGAGGATTATCCTTTGTTGTGGAAATCTATTGGAGCTTTGTTTTTTAGTATCTGCATCAAACCAATTTTATACATCTTCAGTAGCTGGATTCATAATTTTTCTCCTAGATTAGTTGACACATGTCGTTAATGAACCGTTATTATAAGTGAGCTTTATCAAAATATAGTTACTTTTACGTGATTCTGTTTTTCTTTTAGGGTAAAGAATTTTGGGAGATATTCTAAAAAGTTTAAAGCTCTGTATTTTTGTCTTTTGTTTAAATAATGGTATATTCCTTTAAAATATTTATTATGTATAATAGGAATTGTTTTATAGGAATTATGTTTAAGAGGAATTCTGTTAATTCACCCAAAAATATTAAAACACACCATACCCCCATCACAGCCAAAAGAAATTATATTTACTAAAGTCCAAATTAAATTCACCCAGAGAATTTTATTCCGGTTGCGATCGCCAAAAATGTGGGGGTTTACATTCGTGCTTACCCCGATAAGGAAGCCAAAAACACTTTTTTTAATTGTAAAAAATTCCTTGTACCTGAAATAGCAGTCACTGAATTTTGGTAATTTTTTAATTTTTTTTTATTGAGAGGTGGAGTTGTTGCGATGCAAGGTAAAAAAATGTTGACTTAAAATTTATAAATATCAAAAGAGTGCCATAATTTTAATAAAAAATATAAATCAAACTAATATACATTTAAAGTTTGTAGTTTATTGCGGGTGAATATTTGCGATAAGTAACTTCATATTATTTGGGTGACTTAAAAGAAAAGAACCGTTCAATAAATAAAATTAACAATCAATAATAAATATTAGGAGAGGCGCGGATTGAGGAATCGGAGATCCGAGTTCGAATTCCAATCGAATCCATTACATTCACTTATATGCTAATACTTTCGGGAAAGGTATGAAACCTCTCCCCACCCTACCAGCTATAGGTAAATAGCAGGACAGATAGGGTTGGATGGCAACAGTTCTATCACAGAAACAAATGGCAACCTAAAGTGGGAAAAAATGCCTCGTCAGTCATGTATCGAAAGATAAATGATCGCGTAGACGTGTATCATGTATTGCACTTAACTGACTGCCTGAATAAATATATCAATTTCTCTCAATAACCTGTTTGACTTGGCTTCGCCTTTAGGTAAATTAAATTTATTTTAAATTTTCATGCACATTGCATCAAGCAATCAACAGCTTTTTTGTTAACTAACTTCTGGGATAGCGTTAAGAAAACGAATTTTGCCTCCAATTTGATATTTCAATTGATTCTTGAAAAAAAAAAGTGTTAACATCTAATAATAAAAGCAGATAAAGATTCCCCTTATGCTAAACAAACAGTGGTTTAACAGTACGTTCTTTTTAGATGAGGGCGTTAAGCTCGGTATTTATCAATCCACCCACGGGACCGAATGTGGCACAAGGCCGATTTAATGTGGGTCTCTCCGAGCCCGTAGGCTCGGCCAAAAATATAGCTTTTGAACCCGCCTAGACTGGTTCAGGCCCTGTCTACCTCCCCGAACGAAACCTTGCCCTTCGGCAAAGCTTCGTCCGAGTTCCTCTCCGTAATGCAGAGAGTTCGACAGACTCCGACCCGGAAGCTCACAAAGGCAGCGTACTACACTTTGATCCTAGCGACCGGGCCGAGCAGCTCATGAGGGCGTTAAGCTTGCAATGGTTTCACTTTGTTGTCCTATTTATTTTACGTTTTTAACGATAATTAAACTTGGAATATTGAGGTATTATAATTCGTATCGTCGAGTCGAATTGTATTTATCGAGCTTGACCGTTCTATTCGCATTTACATAAATTCACTTGAGAAATGTTTCCAAATATTCCCGGCCCAACTAAAAATTAGATAGTCACGTTGATTGGGTTTCCTATTTTCGATTGGTAACTAGTCTAAGTGAAGGAAAACTGAATTCCAAACTGTGTAGGTGGCAAAATGAGACCATTCCACTATCGCGCCCAAACATGCATTAATTCGCAAATAATAAAGAAAAGTAATGTGTAAAGATTGTCTACGTCCTGAAGGGGTAGAGCATTAGAAAATAATGTAATTTATGTGCATTTTTCTCTAATTGATGTTTAGGCATTTGTAAACACAAATGTTCTTACAATTGGTGATCGATGAAACTTTATTGTAGCAATATCTTTACTAGAAATCCTTTTTATCCCACGGCGTCATTCATTTCGCAAGATTTCGATTTGTTTTTTTTTTCTGTGAATATCAGGAAACATTGCTATAATCTCTTTGAAGAATATCAGGTGTTGAGCTATTTAGTTTTTACAATGTAACCCGGATATAAGAGAGTTGTCTGGACCGGAGAAGAAGTCTCTTACATCCGGGTTTCTCTTATATCCGGGTTTGGTCTATTTTGTTTAGGTGAGTATGGCTCTAATTTGGGACCGGAGACAATCTCTCTTATATCCGGGTCTCTCTTATATCCGGGTCTCTCTTATATCCGGGTTACACTGTATATTATTAGGTTGGTGCAAAAAAATAATGACGTAATAATGTCGTTTTTTGACGTTAAAAAATACGTCAAAAAACGACATTATTACGTCATTATTTTTTGCACCAACCTAATAATTCTCGTCCACTTTTCAGAAATACTTCATTAAGAACTTACGTATTTCTTGAATGTATTTAAGAAAAAAAGAACAGATCGAAATATTGCGAAAAGAAAATATACAGAATGAGTAAAACAGCTTAGATAAATCAAATTCTAACAATGATCACTATAAGGTTGTTTTTTTTTTTTTTTTTATAACTATACAAATTAGATGAAAAAGAAACGAAGGAACTGCAAATGAAAGGCGTGCAAGATAAATAAGGCAGATAAATTTTCATTCCCCATCTGTTATCAAGGGTCTGTTTCCTTTGTAAGACATCGGTTTTATTCGTTGTCTGAATATTAGTGAAATAAGTACTGACTAAGTCACTGAAAGGCAAAGAACCACAAATACATTCACTTTTCTGTAACAGTCAGCGTTTAACAGATTCGTTTCCGACATGGGTTTGTGACGTTTCGATCAACAGGATTCTCAAAGAATAAGCTTCATCCAAAATAGCAGTTAAAATTAGAGTAATTTAGGATCGAATTCCGCTGTTTTTGGAAAATTAACTTTAATTTCAATTCGAAAATTAACAGAAATATGCATTGACTGAAAAGCAAGATGCTGGAAGAGAGTTGCACAAGCCATAAGTGCAAGAGAATAAATTCTTAAAATAGAACTTACGATTACATTTAGCCATTTCAAATGCAAAATGACGAGAACTAGTTACCAATCTAATACTGAGCATAAAGTCTCTGTACCAAAGAGTAAAGCTCATCATCCATTCAATTATTAGGTTGGTGCAAAAATAATGACGGTTTTTGACGTTAAAAAATACGTCAGAAACCGTCATTATTTTTGCACCAACCTAATATTTCTGTTAATTTTCGAGTTGAAGTTAAACTTCAGCACTGATTGAAAGAGTACAAACGCAAATACAAAAAATTATGAAAGTTATTTTTTTTTTAATAATGTTCAGGTACTACAAAGTCCAAGATCCACCCCAGGCAGAGAGTTACTGAAAGGAGTACCAGCAATAAGAGGTAACATATTAAGTTTATGAAAGCAGTTAGCTCTAGACTTGAAAAGGTTAAGATTATAGTGATTGGTAAAACATTCTCTCGGGAATCTGTTTCATAAAGTAGCTGTTCTTGGATAGAAGATGTCCGAGGGCAACTTCCTTTATAGGAATGGAATACAAAGGGAATGGCGATGGTTCGTCCCAGTATGTGACATGGTGGGTCCTATCTGCAAAGGTCTAAACTGGTGGAAATAAGGAATGGAGCTCGTCAGGTCTGGACATTTGCCTTGGAATCAATGTTAGAGTAGCGAAAGGCTTGTGACGTTTCGCCTGTGGAAAAGGGGTTGTTGGGTGGAACATAACTCATCACCCACAAGGCCGAGAGCTATGAAAACTGACAAATGAGAAATTGGCAGCTGCGGCCCAAATATGGCAACTGTACTTTATTAGTCGATCTGATCTGGATCTTGTAAACGTAGGGCATATCAGGATGAGACCGGTACTTACTGAAGCGGTACATAAATATATAATATGATACTATGTTTTGTTTGGGGTCAGAAATTTTAACATGCCTTAATTAAAAAAAAATTGAATTTCTTGACGGATATTGTGTGTGTGTATTTAGGCAGCATTTTTTCATGCATACATGTTAACAGAAGCCATTGGTTTATACCAACGGCTTCCCATACTTAATACTTCCCGAATTCACTCTCGTGTGGTCATGTGTGACGTCATGAGCTGCGGTGCGATTTTCGCTTCCAGCGACTTATATGCAGGTGTTTATCGTTGCTTGGAAATCACCCATGTAAACAGAAACTATCATCACATTCTTGTCCGTGTATTGCTTAATATATTGTACTGTAATTGACATCTTTGATAATGGCTTATGTAAGCCGAAAGCTTAGATTGGATTAAAATATATGGATCAATATTGTGATTTTCTTTCTTCGTTTAATGATAATGTGTGTGCTTGTGTATACATTATTATACGCCGGCACACGCGCTAGACAATTTGCTACAGTGTGAGACAAGTCTTTGTAATAATACATTCTTCTCCCACCATGATCTACACTGGACTGTTCAAAAAACTCAAAGTTTAAAAAAAATAAATAAAAAAAAAAAAACCGTAAAAAAAAAAAAACTCAAATAACCATAAAATTATATCTAACTTTTCGGAAATTATACGTTAATAAATAGAATTTCCTTTTCTTTTCAACTTGGTGAAAATATTTATTACAGTTTTTTAAAATCATTTCACCTTAAGCAAAGCAGAAAAAAAAACGACTAAGATGCGATGGGTTACGGAGTGCAAAAAAAAAAAATGAGAAAAAGAAAATAATAAGGAAAGAGAACAATAACTGTACAGGAACTAAAATTGAAAATATCGATTGCCATTGCATTGACTGAAAATCAAGAAGCTGGAAAAATGTCCCGCAAGCAAGAAGTGTGATAGAAGAAACTGTTAGCATAGAACTTACGGTTACATCTAGCTATTTCAACTGTAAATTTATAAGAAGTAGTTTCCAATCTAGTACCGAGCTTAAATCATAATGTCTAGGTAGCAAAAGGGAAAGCAATATTTATTCTGTACAATACAGAAATGTGGCACAAGGCCGAAAAGGGGATTGGGGAAAGGACGGTCATCTTCTGTCTTAACTATAACTTAGCTAGCCGCGAACACTGACCCAATCGTACAAAACAATATTCCTTACACCAAAACAACACATTCATACGTACCTTTCTTACTACAACCACCATAATACCTCTTTGACTCTATGAAAATACTAACTAGTCCCCATATTTACAATTTGTTGTCTGTAGTGGGGGAGAGGGGAATAAAACAACAATTCTAAAAGTTAACCCCAATGAGCAAAGGGGAAAGCTCATCTAAACAATTACGATGAAAATATTTATAGAAAAGGCACAGGGAATGTCCGTTAGGGTAGTGGGGAAAATAACTGAAACCTATATGTTAGGTCTGGAGTGATAACATTGCAGATTCGTCTTTTGATGTTATCAAGAATCTCTAAATATATAGAAGCATCAGACCAGATGCGACAAAAATATTCAATGCAGGGGCAGTTGGGTAATGTCTATAGGTATAAGATAGTTTCTGGTGGGAAAAAGTGTCTGGTACGACACAATGAACCAATTTTCCATCAGTTGGAAAGCTTAGCCCTAGAAAACACAATGAGTCACTCTCCCGGAGGCTAGCATCAACCTTCTGATGGAAGGCAAAAAAAACGAAAAAGGTTCTCTCAGACAATTAAAAGAAAGTATTTTCGTTTTTGTGGTGTTAGAATTAGCAAATTGATTCTTGCCCCATAGAAGAAAAAAAAAACTCCCTTTCAGCATTGGATTTCCTTTTTTTCATTTAACTGTATCGTTAATTTTATATATATATATATACGTGTGTGTGTGTGTGTGTGCGTGTGTGTGTGTGTGTGTGTGTGTGTGTAAAAATATATAGAAAATAGGAAAGAACTTGTTAGGTAAATAATCCAAAGTTCTTTAGTATTTTTGTTATTATTTTTAAAAAATAGTGCTCGATACAAAAGTAGAGCATAGATATAATTATTTATTTAAAAATATGATTCCAACGCTACATAAGAGTTCTCGTGTTTCAAAACAAGAGCCGAAAACTTCAATATTGAAGTTTTCGGCTCTTGTTTTGAAACATGAGAAGTTTTCGGCTCTCGTTTTGAAACATGAGAACTCTTATGCAGCGTTGGAATCATATTTTTAAATAAATAATTATATATATATATATATATATATATATATATATATATATATATATATATATAACGCACACAACTGACAAAACCGCATATTTTCCCCCAAACTCATCAATAGAAGACTTGTTGGCGACTAGTAAAATGGTAATGAGAATCGCGCAGTGATAGACAAACAGGGAGGAAACGAGGAACTTCTTTTTTTACACACTGGAACGATTTATTCTGTGTGTTTTTGACACTTTTCCCCTCTCATATTTTCTTCGTCCTTTTTAATATTAAATTGTATTTTAATTGTAGTTTATCCTTTCGTCTCAGTTTGTCTATCACTCCGCGATTCTGATTAACATTTTCATTGGAAATGATGATTCTTCTGCTGAAGTGTTACCCGAAAAAGTTTACTTTTTAGGAAAAAAACAAAAAAAACCCAAAAAACTATTCGGAGTTCTGTGGTATCATATATATATATATATATATATATATATATATATATGTGTGTATGTGTGTGTGTGTGTTATCCACATTGTTTCCGTGTTAAGTAAATAAAAACAGACAAAAAATGATATCCTCTCGTGGTAAGCGTATATCAATGCATCTTTTTTCTGAATAAACCATATTCATCTTCTCTTTATTGAAACGGCATTTTCTATGTCAAAATTTAGATCATGAAGGTTCTTTTAGAATTCAAATGTATTGAATATATTGTTAAATTTAAAGTAACTTTTTTATATTCTTTTAACACGTTGACTGCCAAAGGGGAATTACGAAATCTGACTTCAAATAGCCAATATAAGCAATAAGCGTTTACGTTGATTTATAGCTTAAACTGATGTCTTAACTTTGATTTTGCACTGAAACTATCACTGACAAAACAGCTCATTGCGTTTTTTGATAGTTTCAAAAATCAACATCCGGGCACCTAGTTTGACTATTGGAAACTTCTGTCGATTTTAAAATTCTCAGTTTATGTGTTAGATTTCAATAAATATTTTCCCATAAAAAATATTTGCCTTTAGTTGCCAGTAAGATTTTCCACATCTGTCAGTTAACAGTAGTTTAAAAAACAACGAAAACACTCTTGGTTGTAGACTTAATGTCAAAAGCACAAAAACGAGGTAACTCGTGGTCGGCATTATAATAAAAACTTCAACCCTCTTGTGGTTGACAATCTTAATTTTCGTTCTGTTTTGGGGATTTTTCTTTTGTCGCTGATTTATCGGTAAAACTTGTCAAAACGGACGTTTTCCCAAATTTATATATATATATATATATATATATATATATATATATATATATATATATATATATATATATATATATATATATATATGTGTGTGTGTGTGTGTGTGCACAGAAAGAGAACAAGTAAAAACTTATCTAGTGAGAAAATTGCAGAAAACATGACCAGATGAAGAAACGCCGTACGTGCTGCAGACAAACAAAGCGGAAAAATGTAAAAGACAAACTAATGTTTCCGATGAAAGCGAGCGAAGAAAGTGGGCCACATGTAATGACTGTCGGGGCGCACCTCTTGCACTGAAAATCGACTAACACGGGAAAATGAAATGGTCGAAAAGGAAGCGAGAATAAACGAGAAAGCGCGCGCGAGAGGGAGAGAGAGAGAGGGGGGTTGATTCATAAATGGATTTGCTAACAGAAACAGAAATGGCGTAGAGAATATAAGGGCGGGTGGAGTGGAGTGAGAATCTGTACGGTCTGATAGTTAAGTACGATGAAAATTGATGAGGAAAAGTAGATAGAAAATGACTAAAGGGTTAGCATGACTTTGATAGAGTGAAATAATGGAATTGAACAAGGCACTGAAAGAGGAAATAGATCTCACAAAATAGATGGAGGGAGAGGAATTGCGAGAGACGAGTTTAAATGTAGTGAGAAATGATAGGCAAAAGATAATATATATATATATATATATATATATATATATATATATATATAGATAGATAGATAGGAAAATGTCCCTTGTGAAAGAGAAAAGTATCAAAAGAAAACTGTTCTGCTATAGAGAGTGTATCGCGTAAGAGGAAAAGAAAATAGTATTTTGTGAAAAGGAGAGAACGGGGTACCATGAAGGAGAAAATTGCAAGAAACGGCGGATGAAGGGGTGAAAAAAATGATTTGATACATGTAAACCTAATTAATATTTCAAAGAAGAGAAGGTAAATGGGGAAGGTAAAGGAGAAGGAGAGAAAGAGGAGAGCGGGAGAAGAGGGAGAAGAAGAAAGAGAGAGGAGAATGAGATTGAGAAAAGAGAGAGGAAAGAAAAAAAAGAGAGAGGAAAGAAAAAAGAGAGAGGAAAGAAAAAAGAGAGAGAGGAAAGAAAAAAAGAGAGGAAAAAGAAAGAGGAAAGAAAAAAAAGAGAGGAAAGAAAAAAAGAGAGGAAAGAAAAAAAGAGAGGAATGAAAAAAGAGAGAGAGGAAAGAAAAAAGAGAGGAAAGAAAAAAGAGAAGAAAGAAAAAAGAGAAGAAAGAAAAAGAGAGTGAGGAAAGAAAAAAAGAGAGAGAGGAAAGAAAAAAAGAGAGGAAAGAAAAAAGAAAGAGGAAAGAAAAAAGAGAGGAATGAAAAAAGAGAGGAAAGAAAAACAAAAAGAGAGGAAAGAAAAAAAGATAGAGGAAAGAAAAAAGAGAGAGGAAAAAAAGAGAGGAATGAAAAAAGAGAGAGGAAAGAAAAAAGAGAGAGATGAAAGAAAAAAGAGAGGAAAGAAAAAAGAGAGAGAGGAAAGGAAAAGGAGTAAGAGGAAAGAAAAAAGAGAGAGGAAAAAAAAGAGAGGAGTGGAAAGAAAAAAGAGACGAAAGAAAAAAAAAGAGAGGAAAGAAAAAAAGAGAGATGTAAGAAAAAAAAGAAGGTTTTTCCCCCTTCCGTCAATTCTCCCTTTTTCAAAAATTAAAAATAAATAGGACGAATGAGAGCCATCATCGTAAAGACAGCATCCCTACAAAAAAAAAAAAAATATCTGTTTCAGAATCAGCAGAAAGAGAATCAAGATATAAATAAAGTGGATTGAAAAAGTTGAATAAAGTCGGTGCGGTGGGCAAGTAGATTAATTGAGCGAAATAATAATAGGAATAAAAGAAAAAGAGAAAATGCCGGTGTAAGCATTTAAAACATCTCGTAGATACGTAAAAATAAAGCGCTTTGAGTAGATTTAGAAAGCAGACGAGGAGTAATAGTAGAAGTGATCAAGTGTTGAAATAAATGTGGACAAGATGTAAAGAAAGAGTTGGTGGGAGCGGAAGAAATGACGGATGTATTGAGAGGAAAACGAGATTGTGTTAGAAAATGAAAGTGAAGAAAGTTATAGCGGAAGTCCAGGAAGAAGAGCAGGGGATCAAGATGGCGTGAAAATATAAAATGAGAAAGTGGAGGATTGGTGAGGAGGAGCTGGTTGTCAGAGATGTAAACGAAAGGGACCAGAAGAGCAAGGTGAGATAAAATTGATTAGAAAATAATTAAAAAAAAAGAAAAGAAAAGAGATTTGATTAAATGAGTTTCGCGTTCCGTTCCAAATTGATCTGCCGTCGTCGTAACAAAGGAAATACACTTCATATCTAATCTTAAGTTATAGCATTAAAATATGCTTCCATTCCCCGTCCATTAACCGCCTTTCACTCTTTTCTTAGCTTTCCACGCGTAGCATTCTTGTTTGTTATTATAACCCCATTTTCTTCTCTTTTATTTCTCCATCTTTTTCCTTTCTTCTTCTTCTTCTTCTTCTTCTTCTTCTTCTTCTTCTTCTTCTTCTTCTACCTCTTCTTCTTCTTCTTCTTCTTTTTCTTCTTCTTCTTCTTCTTCTTCTTCTTCTTCTTCTTCTTCTTCTTTCCATTCACCCGTTTATTCTTTTTCTCTCTTCATTCTTGTTCTTTTCTTTACATTCATTTTTTTATGTTAATTCATTATTTTTTTTCCTTTCATTCATACTACGTATTTATGTTTTTTTTTAATCAGTGTCACCCCAAGCAAGGCAGTACAGCCACTAAGACGCAAGGGGGTTACAGGGAATAAACCAGGAAGTCAAATATTAGTAATGAGTAGAAAGAGAAAAACGCTCCCAGGAAGACAGATAGCGAATTGCATTGCATTTAAAATTCTTGCAAATTAATGTTGGCTGAAAAGCAAGAAGCGAGAAGAAAGTTCCACAAGCGAGAAGTGCGAGAAAAGAAACTGAACAAGTTACGGCTACATATAGCTAATTCGACTCTAAATTGATGCGATCTCGCCGCCAATCTGTTATTGCGCCCAAATCCATACAATCTAACTAACATAAACCTTATTCGAACAGTTACAATGAAAGTATTTATCAAAGAAAAAAAAAAGGCACAGAGAGGCAACCTTACGGCGGTAGGTAACATTTTTTTAATTTCTTTGCATGTTGTTTTCTTAATTCCTCCCATTTTAACTTACCGTATATTTCCGCGTATAAGTCGACCTTTAAATCCACTAAATCACCCTTAAAATTTGTGGGTAATCTTATACTACAATTCTAAAAAAAAAAATTAATTTCTGAGTGACGTTTGTCGATCTCGCTGCGATAACGTACATGAAAAGATTCACTTTATCAAATAAACTGATAATAAATGTAATAAAACTATTTCTAACTTATATAGTTCTGGCATAACAAGTAGGAGGAGAAAAAGAATTTGTATTCGCAGGAGATCAAGTGATGAAACGTAAGGGACGGGTGTAGGATAAACATGATATAGAATGGGTTTTATTTCCTTTATTTCTTAGGATACAATAAGTAACGCCATTTTCAATAACATCATCTTTAGATAATAAACAATCGCCTTATACTACAAGTATAGGATAAATTCATGAAAATTTGCTATTTATTTTTTGACATCGTCTTAACTAAACGTCGCCTTACACGCGAAAATAAAAAAAAAGAAAATTCCCTTTTTTTCTAAATTTTGATTTTCACCGATTTTATTTTATTCGTAAAATCTCGACCCTGCGTTTTCATTCAACGTAGAATTGAAAATTCATTTTTACGCAGGGATAACCATTTTTATGTAATCTTGAAATCTATTCAGATTAACTCAATGCTAAAATATATTAGTTGGCCAAAGGTTCTGGTAGCACCAGTTATCCTACAGGAAAAGGACCTTGTGTGTTTTTCCCAACGTTGTCTAATTTCGATGTTTTTCTTAATTTGATAAATGACCAGGAAATTACTATGGGTGAATTGAACACCCTGCGCAAACTGATTGCCTGTCAACCGTGCCCGCTAATCAGCACACCACAGCAAACACATTTTCTATTTGATGATTTGAAGGTCGTTCAAAAATAGCAGCTGATCGACAATCTGGCAAAATGACATCTGACATGAAAGTTGTACGAAATAGTGTAATTTAATTCTGGAAATGGTGATACCCATTAATATTCATCGACACCTGCTGAATATTTGCAGGGTTTAAATGGGCGCGAGCCCAGTGGAACGCTGAGTAAAGACTTTCAGTAATGATGGCAGCGATATGTATGACAAGCCACGGCTAAGCAGGAAATATTCATTGGTGATTTTTTTTTAAAATGTAAAATTAATGCTGGTATTACTACTATGTAATCATAATTCTCGTATAATGTCGAGTGCTGGACAATTTCCCCGCAGACTAAGAGGAAACTTGGGACAATAGAGAAGCGGTCCTAGAGAAGAATGCCGAGGATTTCATGGAGGGAACATGAGAGCAACGAGGACGTTTTATGGAAAAACGAAGCAAAATGAATACATATTTTTATAATAAAGAGTGTTTGGAGTATTTGATACTCACAGGATATATTGAAAGTAAGAGAGAACAGAAATAAAGAAAAGTAAACAATCCAAAGATTGTGTGTAAATAAATGGGTGGCAGAAAAGAGTAAAATATTAAATATATCTATTGGCTGCAAAGATAGGAATTTGTGGAGAACCACGATCTTCCAAGTCCTGAAGAGTCAACGCGTAGAAGAATGCTCACATATATGTCGAAAATTATTAGGTTGGTGCAAAAATAATGACGTAATAATGTCGTTTTTTGACGTTAAAAATACGTCAAAAAACGACATTATTACGTCATTATTTTTGCACCAACCTAATAGTATTTTATTGCCAGCAGACTCCTCTAATTTTGTTATTAGGCTACAATTATCTTTTGTATTTTCTGTGGAAATAAGTACAAGACATTATTCTCAGTGTGTTTCTTGTTTCTACGAAACTCACGTAATTCGAACTAACAAAATGATGAGAACAAAAAACTGTTTCACCAACAATTCAAGTCGGAGAAAAAAACTATTTTCGAACACTGGCCACAATCTCAATAAATAAAATGTAATCTAGTTACAGAGCAAACCAGAAAATATTTTCTAATGCTTGGTGTTAGCTTAAATATTTTTCTAAGGATCTGGACCCTGAATAACTAGCAATGTTTGGCCTGTACGATGTGTCAGGATTACAATTGATTCAATGGTCGGCTATAGCGCAAACCACACGTAGTCGTATAACGTTGGTGCGAGTCGAAATAATTAGCAATGAAAAAGTCTAGCTTTTCAGAAAGCGCCTAAACAATGTTTGATAAGTTTAATCTGGATCGAACTCATTACGTTAGTGAATCATCGGCCAGAAGAGCTCGTTAACCATTACTCTACCTGATTTTTGTTTCATCTTCGATTTATTCAAACCTTATTTTATCCAGCTTAAAAATCTCTCACTAATCAAGGTTAGATGATGATCATGGGGAAATTAAATGTTTCCATTGGCATTAATTAACCGAATTTCGGTTGAAATTTATAAACTTTCTCTAAAATTTGGCTTCAAATCCACTGGTAGCTCTCTTTTTACTAATGATGGGATTTTACTATTTAAGACAGTGTAGAAAGTCAATGTCTTGATTATATGAATCCCCCCACCTCCTAGTTGCATGTGTTAACCCTTTTAGTTATGATTATTTACATTGTTCGACATTTCGGTCGTTGTACTCTCCGGCCTTCTTCAGGTGATTGGAGTTTCGAACTGAAATGTTCAGTATCAGTTATTTTTCTGGCCATGTTTCACTGGGGACATCGTTGTATGGTTTTTTTTTATTTATAACAACTGTCCAAAAAATTTAAATTATGTAAATAATTAAAATACCTCATCTCAGAAATAGACAGATATGGTTTTTGTTATTCTTTAGCGCCAGATGTTGGGAAGGGTTGTTATCTTTAAGACTCAGAGGATTTGAGAGTAGATCTTAAAAAGCTATTCTAAAACATTGTTATGAGAAAATTATTGGAAATATGGAGTTTAGACATTTCGAACCGAGTTAGACGCCATGCATGTCATCCATTTCAAAATCTAGAACTGACAAAGCTATTTAAGTGCATGAATTATGGTGTCCTGCTTGAATGTAGCTCCGTAACCATTACCTCATAGCGAAGAGATAAACGTTTATTAAAGTTAACTAGCCGAAAACCAATCTTGCAAAATAATGAATAAATTTATTTATAAGTAAGGTGTACACATTAAAAGATTTGAAATTTGACAACTTTTTCAAATTGACTTATAATTGACATTAAACGATAATTATAACATTTCGATTTCTTTCTTTCATTATCTATTTTTTCCTTCATTATCTTTTTCTTTTCTTTTCTTTTCTTTATATCTGTATATTTTCGTTATCTTTCTTTCTTTATTTTGTTATTAGGTTGGTGCAAAAATAATGACGGTTTTTGACGTTAAAAAATACGTCAAAGACCGTCATTATTTTTGCACCAACCTAATATCTTTCTTTACCTTATTTCTTATATTTTTTTCTTATTTCTTATTATTTTATTCTTTATCGTCTTTCTTTTCCTTTGTCTTATTCTCGTTTCTTATCTTTATCATCTTATTTTTTATTTTTATATCTTACTAGCAGTAGAGCCCGACGTTGCCCGCGGATGTAACAGTAAGAGATAGATCAAGTATCGACCATCATAAAGACTGAAAAATAAAATTGACAAAGATTATTGTTTAAGGTTGACGGACACGCATGTCTTAATTAGTTTTATTTATTTATTTTTTTTACGAATTGGTCAAACCCAAACTCAAACACAAACATTATTTTCAATCGTTATGAGTCTACCGATTGAATAGAATTTTATTATAAACAATTGTCTTGTAAATGGAATTTTTAAAGCATTCTGAATGTAGAAAATAAAGAAAAAAGTGTGCAAGACAATAAGAAACACGACCTGCCAAAACGTGAAGTTTTGTTGAAATCGGTTGAAAAATGTAGGAAATCCGATCCCTTATATAAACGAACACACACATACACACACAGACACACACATACACACACAGACACACACATAAACAAACAAACAACCTGGGTTTTATAATAAGTATAACTCGATATGAGTTGTCCCCCTTTCATTCTCGTGATGCCTCTTAATCGTGTTTTCAAATTGATTTCGTGCAAAAACAATTATGGCAGAACCACAGCAAGGTAATTGTACGTAGTCCTGTGAAGTTTTGTTGAAATCGGTTGAAAAATGTAGGAAATCCGATCCAATATATAAACGTACAGACACACACACAAAACCTGGGTTTTATAATAAGTATGATTTTATTTCACCTTTCTTTCATTGAAACCAAATTACGTGTCTGATATGTCAGTTTGTGTTTTCCCGCGGTGAAAACAGAGCAGTCCATTATTTATGAGGCTGGCAGGGCGTAACGGTCGTGAGAACTAACTAATTAATGAACGAAGAGAGAGACAAGCATAATTGTAAGGCAGATACTGCCCAAGATGAGACATTAGTAAGTACCGAATTCATTATGCTAGCGAATTATCTGTTAAACAAACTCGTTAACTATCACTATCGCAGGAGGCTCCTTCCTTCGCTTACTTTCTTTCTTTGAATTTTTTTTTTTAGTTTAGAAACTAACTTTTCATTTTTCTTCTCCAGTTTCCAAGCCTCAATCAATTTTCCAATTTACGCAATTCATTTTCTCTCACATTCTTTCCGACTGTTTTTTTTAATCAACCTAAGAACTTTATATCAATATTCTCCGTTCTTTCCCGTTTTCGCCCCGCCATCTTTTTTCCTTTTTTCTCATTTCCTTCCAATACTTTTTCATTCTTTAACTTACACATTTCATTCTTAAAATTCTTCATCTTCTTCTTTTTTTCATTATTACTCTCATCCTCCATATTGTCTAATTCATAAATACTGTTATGCGTCTCGATTTCAACTCCTAATGACTGGTCACTGTTTCACTGCTCAATTTATCACTTTACTACATCTCTTCATTTATTTGATCCGATTTTTCTTTTCATGAACCATGAGAATAAATCGCACATTTATTTCTCACCTTTTTTTTTTTTTACTGATATTTATGACGTGTCCTCTTGAATTTGCATTTTATTTGACGTCATTATTATTTATCAATAATCTGCATTAGCTAAAAAAAAACAAAAAAAAAACATTCACATTAAACCTATCAATGTTTGAGAGTTACTTAAACACTTTCGTTATAGAAAGTTTTATATAACTAAATTCAAGCGTTTTTTCCTCTTACCTATTTTTGTATATTATTTCACATTGTATATATTCCACATTATTTCAGTACTAATTTACTAAGAACAGGCGATAAACTGAAATAGCCTGATGGTTTATTAATCTTATGGGATCTGAAAATCATGGCACTTAATACATCTTCGAGATCATTATATCTATTTTTTTGTATTTCAATGGAGTTGTTCAGATCAAAATTATGAACACGTCAAAATACAAGTGTGATTAGTTAAAGTGTCTAGGAAGATTGATAGTTTTTCTTACGACGTAGCATTTTGCCGGTTATTGAAAGTCAGACAATATTTTTAGGCTGTTAGAATTTTTTTAGATGAGGAATTGCTAATATAGATCTCAATAATGAACCCATAGTTGGATGACTGGAATTGGTAATCGGCGAGATGAGTAAAAATTCCGAGCCTTTATCCATTAAATTTTCCCGTATATCCAAAGTTTACAGCACCTAGTTTTCTCAAGCGGTAACTCATCTGTAATAACCAGGCTTGACGTTGCTTAACTTCGGTATTCCAACGTGATATCGCCGTAAACATATAATAGGATGAATGTGTAATATGCGATTACATCATCTGAGAATGTATAAATTTTGCATACTTTAAGGATATTTTATGAATATTGGCGAGATAAAAGGAATATCTTGAACTACAAGGAGACGGAATGCATTGTCATCAGTAAGAGGATGAGCCCGAAATAAGATTTGCAGGTTGGGAACACTAGAATCAAACAGACGTGGAAGTTTAAATCTCAGCGAAGCGTCTTGACAGAGGACGGTAGTGTGACACTGAAATACGTAGCCGTATTGGGATGGCCAAGGACATATTCTAAAAGCTTGGCAGAGAATTGCGAGGCAGCAGGATTTCTTCAGTAACAAAGAAAAGAATACTGAGCTGTTACGTGACATCTGTCCTCCTTTAGAGCAGCAAATGCTGGACGATTTCCTCAAAGATGAAGAGACTCGAGGCAACAGAGATTTGGTTCTACAGAAGGATGCTAACGATATCAAGGACCGAGCGTGTGAGCAACGATGAGGTCTTAGAGAGGTTGAAAACAAAAAGGACGCTTATACTTAAAACCATGAAGAGGTAGCTGAAGTTTGTGGGACACATAATGAGAAAGGAGGGCCTGGAGAATCTGATACTCGAATAGAGGGAAAGAGAGGCAAGGGAAAGCAACGCGTGCCATACCTGGTGGACTTAATCAAGTGGATGACAGAACATGGTCTGGAGGAGGAAGCAGAGGGAAGGGACTTGTTGAGAGCTGAAAGGGATAGAGGGAGGTGAAGAGCCGTGATCGCCTACGTCCTGAAAGGACATGGCACATAAAAAGAAAGAAAGAAGTGGATATTTATTGTATGTTGGTTATTAATATTGTTTCGAGATATTTTTTCCGTAATAGATTGTGTTCATTATCTACTAAGGTATGATTTAAAAAAAATAAAAATGGCTTTTGTTTGTATAGAACGCTAACGAATTTAATGGCGATTATCACAACGTAATTCTCGTCTGGATTAGTATTTGCACCCATGAAGGGAGTGAAACTGTAAATTATACAGAGTTGAAGGAATTAAAAAACAATGGCAATAAAAATTAAAGCGATGAAATCCTAAGTGAGACTGGTCAAGTTAATCATCTAAATACACAGAATGTCAAAAGTTTAAATTAAAGCTTCATATATATGTATTTTTAACGCTTACGGCAGTGGTTTTCAACCAGGGTTCCGTGGAACCCTAGCGTTCCGCCAGTAAAGCCCAGGGGTTCCGCTAGAAGTTACACAAGTACTATGTGACAGTAATTTTTAATTCTCCTGTGCAGATAGGTGTGTTTAGGTACCTCCACTAAATCAATAACAAAACAACATAGTATGAATAAAAAAACGAATATCCTGCAATTACCCAGAAAGCACTGCACCTTCTTATGCAGTTTTCAACATCCTACTTGTGTGAATTTGGATTTTCAGCTCTGAACAACCATCAAGCACAAGAAGCGAGCAAAATTGCTGTCTGTGGAAGATGAACTTCGTGTGTGTATGTCAAAAACACGACCCAATATTAAAGACTTGTGCAAGAAACATCAGGCTCAAGTTTATCATTAAATTTTTGATGAAAATAAATGTAATCCATTTAAACAGAAGTTTTTTAATACATGTGTAATAACCGTAGAAGCAAAATTAAAATTTCATATGTACGTATACAATATTTTTACAGTTTGTCTTTGTATTTTTTTGTAAATAAATCTGAAGATGATTATTTTTATTTTATTCTAATAATTAAAAGCTTCTTTTTTTTTGTATAAGACAATTAATTTCTTGCAGGGGTTCCTCAATCCACTGGAATGTTTCCTTGTGGTTCCGCTCCAGCAAAAAGATTGAAAACCACTGGCTTACGGCATGTGGGAGAATTAGGAACAGAAACATTAGTAATAAGTAGAGAGAGAAATCAGGAGAACAGTAGTTAGCGGTTGCCATTGCATTTAAATTTTTGCAGAAAAGATGTTTGAAAGCATGGCGCCAGGAGAAAGTTTCACAAGTGAGAAGTGCGAGATAAGAGACTTACAGAAGTTATGGCTACACCTAGCTAGCTCAACTGGAAATTGATGCAATATGCAATATCGCAGCCAGTCTAGGTACAATAGTAAAGAACAATTACCACGAAAGTAATGACATAAAAAAAAAACACACACACACACAAAGAAGCAACCTTACGGTGGTGGGTATCATTTTTTTTTTATTTCTTTGCTTTTATTTTATTTTTTTGTTTCCTCTATTTTCCTTTATTGTATATTGCCGCGTATAAGACATTTACATCCCCAAAATAACCCTTAAAAATTGGGGGTTGTCTTCTGCTATACACCCAAAAGAAATCTTAAATTCTTAAATACAGATATTCGTGTCGATTTCAGTTTTCGGTTTGAAAATATCAACATTTTACAATTGTAATGGCTAGGTGTAACCGTAAGTTCTATGCTAACAGTCTCTTCTCGCTTCTGGTTCTCTTCCAGCTTCTTTCTTTCCGGTTAATTTTGATTTTCATAAATTCAAATGCAATGTCAATCGTTATCATCTGTATTTAAATCATGTCATTTTATTGTCATCTCACCTTAATGGTTGCTTTTTCTCATTATCTCAGTAACCGCTTACGTATTGGTGGACTTACTGCCTTGCTTGGTGTGAAGTGATTAAAATAAAACCTTCCCACTATATATATATATAGTGGGAAGGTTTTCTATAAATCGTAGAACATCCCAAAAATGATAATTTTTAATATTAAATTAAAATAATTCTGAATGTAACGATAAACGTTGAACAGCATTCTCTCTTTTTCTCTCTATCTTTCTCTCTCTCTCTCTCTCTCTCTCTCTCTCTCTCTATATATATATATATATATATATATATATATATATATATATATATATATGTATATATTCAGGGGTTCTCCCCTTTTTTACACGAATGGACTCACCCAGTATATACATATCCTACGGCTACGTGAAGACCCGAGAGCAAGACCCGAGTCCAGTGTGACAGAGTAAAAGGTTGTAGGTAACCGGAAGAGTGGGGGTGCGGTAACAGCGTTGTAGGAGTCACAGTGAGCGAGCACTTAGACTCAGTAAGAAGTCATACAGCGATACTTCAATACCAAAGACTGTATATATATTTTGCTACTAACCCGTATTCCTGGAACTACTAACCTGCTTTACCAGTTTGTATTATTACGTTAATACATTATTTTCCTATATTCATTTCTGGCGTTTGTTATTTATTGGTACCGGATTTCAACCCGGAATCCCCAAAAATATATATATAAAGTCTGGCTACTTCCATAAAAAGAATACATTATAAGCCTAATGAAATGCTTTAAAAGAAGAAAACTCTTCAATTAACATTCATTTATCCATTAGGGATTAAACTCAAGGCCTATAGACAAGACGTCTTCAGAAGTATTAATCGCATCTAAAATGTATTCAGTTTTTCAT
>OZ010572.1:83505473-83532973 GCA_963932145.1 Acanthosepion lycidas | reverse complement strand
ACGTAGTACACCATGTATACATCCTTCAAAAAGTGTGAATGGTTCTGCACAAAACCTTCAATATAATCAAATCATACGTGCTGGTGTTTGGGCTGTCGGTTCCTAAGAACTGATTTGCTTGACCCTTATACGTTGAATTCGACGCGAGAGTCGAGTACATATATATATATATATATATATATATATATATATATATATATATATATATATATACGTGTGTGTGTGCGTGCGTGTGTGTGTGTATGTATGTATATATGTGAGTGAATCGATGAGAAAGAGCTTAATCTACAAAATGTCAATGAATTTGAACAGACTGATCAAACTCTTAACGCCTAAATTTAGCCAAAATTTTCCGTAACTTTTTATATTATCTCTTTCAGGAAAACATTTCATACTTTGATCATTGTGTGCTTAATTTCTTTTTCGTTTTTTTTTTACGCCTTATCAACCTTTCACAAGTTATTTAAAACCAGAAAATATTTTTAGATTTTAAGAAAGTTTTGGAGATGATAAAATTGCCCGCCGTTATCCATTACACAACTAGCACATCCAAGCTTACAGTATCCAAACTTCGTACGTGTTTCTACGTGATGCGGCTGTAAGCCTCGCACATGATAAATAAAGCATTCCGTAAAAGCCGTCGTACTGTACTTTCATATAATTGTGTATTCATTTTCATTGAGATACCAGGTCATCCCATAAGTTCTGTCCGAATTTTGAATAAAGAAAACAAGTGACCAAATATTACATTTAATTACAGATTCAATCAACAATGTATTTTCCCTGATTATCTATGACGTCCTTCCATATATTAACAAGCTTACTAATTCAATTACTGTAAAATTCTTTTGGCTTTGATTCGAAGAACTCACAAATGTCAGTTTTAACCTCTTCCTGTGCTGTTTCTTTCAAATGATTCTGTAAGCTACAAAACGAATGGTAGTCTGAAGGAGCAAGATCGGGAAAATAAGGTGGATGAGAAATTTTCTCCCAACCAAGTTCTTTGATCTTTAGTGACGTGATTCGTGCTGTGTGGGGTTGCGCATTGTTCTGATGAAACATCACCTCTTTTCGATTCACTAGAGCAGGTCTTTTTTTTCCCTCAAAGCTTGGTTCAAACGCTCTAATTGCTGACAGTATATTTGAGCATTAATTGTTGCATTAGGTGGTAAGAATTCAAAGTGGATTATTCCTTGGCGTTCTCACCAGATTGAAAGAAGAACCTTTTCCCCATGAAGTTCTATTCTCGGCTGTGTCTGGGGTCGTTCCCGTTTACCAAGCCTATGTCTACGACGCTTAACATTTCGATAAAAGATTCATTTTTCGTCGCCAGCCACAAGTCTATCCAAAAAAGGTGAAACAAGTTGGAGAGAAGAGCAGATGTCAACTCGGGATTTGAGGTTGTTTTCAGACAATTTATGAGGCACCCATTTTCCAAGTTTAGGAACTTTTCCAAGTTGTTGAAGATGACAATGAACAGTTGTATGGTTTGAACTGAGAACCACTGCCAATTTCTCAACCGATAAAGCAGGATTTTCTTCAAGGGCTGCCTCAAGAAGCTTTTCATCAAACTCAACTGGACGTCCGGTTCGATCTTCATCTTCAAGGGTGAAATCTCCACCTCTGAATTTTGTAAACCATCTTCTGCAAGTTCTTTCATTCACACATTCCTCTCCATAAATTGAGTGAATGTTTCTAGCCGCTTCGGCCCCTGGGTTTCCTTTCTTTAACTCATAAAGCATTATGTGCCTCAAATGATTCTTGGGTACTTCCATGTTAGCAGGGTTTTAATCAGACAAAATTTAATTTTATTGTTCTCTGAAATAAAATTTGATCAGTTTAAATGCATCTAAACATAAAAATAATGTTCAGCTCCATTAGACATTATAAAATACTCTTTAGATTTCGTTCATTTTAAAAAATGGTAAAATTCGGACAGAACTTATGGGATGACCTGATACAAGTAAATGACTATCAGGAAAAGGACTTTTAGTTTTCTATACAAACCGGATGGTCATTTGAATTATCAAGTGTATAGTTGATGCTCGACTTCGGGATAGCGTCTTACTGAGACTACTTGTCATCACGTTTTCGACTAACTTGAGGTGGAACAACTACATTGAATCTATAGTTGCATCTACTGCAAGGAAAGTTGGTTCTGTTTTGTGCCAGAAGTTTTTTTTTCGTCAGAGTCCATCTTACACAAATTCTACAAATTTACCACTCGTCCTTGCATTGAATACTGTTGCCATATCTTGTCTGGTGCCCAAGTTTTGCATCTCAAGTTTCTAGACAAGATCCAGGGAAGGATCTGCAATGTAACTGATCCTGACCTGTCGTCTCGATTTCAGTCTCTTTCTTACAAAAATGATGTGGCTTCTCTCTGTCTTTTCTACAAATATTTTCATGGCAACTGCACTGAGGAGCTTTTTTCCTGACTATATGAATGTAAGCGTGCTACTAGATTGGCATATAAGTCCCACCTTTTAACTATTAGAATAGTTAAGTGTAACCATCACTTCTACTCCAACAGTTTTTCTCGCTCTTCCCGACTGTGGAACTCCCTTCCTCTTACTTGCTTCCATGATAACTACGATCTTCAAAAATTTAAATACAGTGTCAACCGCCATCTTCCGTTGACTTGAACCCCCGTTCATCTTTTCTCCTTTCCTCAATCACCCCATACCAAATATTTTCTATCAATTTCACTATCTATACCCCCCCCCCACCGAGTGCTAGTGGAACTCCTGCCTTGCTTGGGATGAAATTCTTGAGAAAATATAACGGAGACCTATTTATTATGTGCAAATCCTTTAAAATGAAATTTATCCGTTCTAGTTGTATCTACGTGTGTTACAAGCAATTTTTGAACGTGCAACGTAAACTGATGCACTTCTATTTTACCCTCGCCATAAAGAATTTCTAATCATGTCTCCGTTCTTATGTCTGTTGATAATGAATTTTTATTTCTGAAAAGGCTTAGTTCCGTCTCCATTTGGAGGAAAGCTGAAATTTAATACGTGAGTTACTTCGATGACAGAAAAGAAATCATTCGGAAAATTGAATAATATATATATATATATATATATATATATATATATATATATATATATATACAAAATGAAATAGTATTTTGTATCCCTGGAGAACAAAACGATGGAATGCCGATTGCAGTAACACTCTTCTTCCAGCAATCGAATGAAAATATTTCAAATGCAATCCTAACTTGAACAGATTACAAAGGGATATTTTTAGAGATTTTCAACTTTCCCATTTCAGTATAAAACGATTTTTCAAGATGAAGTGTGTCAGCGCTTAGAATATGCGCCATCTAAAATTGAATGTCAAGGAATATGGTTTATTTCTTTAAAATTGAACGTCAAGTAATTCCTGCTGGTAGCAGAATGGGTTCGATGTAATCTAGCGGCCATTAATTATATATCAGATATTTGTCAATTGTTAGGATTACTGTTCTGTCTTCATTGTTTGGATTTAAACATTGAGCACTTTCCATTATTGTACAGGTAGATGTCTGCCTTTCCTGTTGACGTCCACCTTCAAGTTTTGTTGTTTCTTTTTATCATTTTCTTTTGTCTTTCAAATGTGTTCCTTTGAAAAGTTTTCGCACCCTATCCCTTTAGTTAGGGCTAGGCTTTTACAAACATTGATTTTGTTTTTCGAGGTTTATATTTTAATTTAAATATTGTAACAAACGGGACTGTTTCCAGACTGTCGTACCTGGGTAACCCATTTCTGTCAGCCAGGAAGCAACGGTGGTGCGAAAGTGTAATAGCACCAGGTTATTTTTTTATTCAAGTTATATTTACAAGATTTTACCAGTATTTTGGTACGCTTTGAATTTTTTTTTCGACCAGTCCAGTAATCATTAGTGTCGATGGAGCACCATATGAACTGTAGCCATAGTAGCAGTGGTCGTCATCTCAAGGCAAGACAGTAAAGTCAGCGCTGCTATTAAACCCACGACTGATTAAGGGAGAAAGAGAGGAATTCTTGCCCTTCCCAAGGGTAATAAGTCAAAGGCGAACGTAACAAACTCGATCGGAACATGTCGATTTCTCTTTTCTCAGTCTAACTCATACGCGACTGTTTTTTAATCATTTCACTCCAAGCAAGGCAATAAAGCCCCTAAGGAGCAAAAATCGTCAGGAAAGCAAGAAACCGGAAGAAAGTTTCAGAAGCGGAAGTGCGAGAAAATAAAGCATTACGGCGACATTACAATGTTGCATTCGCCCCCCTCCCCCCCCCGACAGTCAACCACACAATGTTTTTTTGTCTTCAGATCTATTTTAGTTTAAAAAAAAAAATCTTTTTTCTTAATATTTGTTTCATAATTTGTGGGGTTTAATTTTAAACAATAATATTTCTTTATCTTTCTGGCTTTCTTTTTAGAAAATTTTGACAGCAGAAATACATTTACAGAAGTTTTTCAAAACCATTGCTAGTATTGCAACAGTCCAACTGTTGTCATTTTAAATCAATTTTATGAAGTTAAACTTAAAAAAAACCTAAAAAATAAATTTTCTTTTCGTTTTATAATTTTATTTGGTTGTGTTTTATTTTTTTATGGGGTGCGAAGGTGTAATAGCTCCAGAATTAGCATAGGACTTGCATTTACGCTTAATTTCGGTAGTAAAAAGATTAGATCTGCCAATCCAGTAATGTGCTTAACCTCTTAAAGTCAATGTACCAAAAATAAAAGCTCATCAAAACAGTTACCATCAAAATCTTTATTGAAAAGGCATTGGGAAACTACTAAAGCCGAGAGTATTTTAAATATCACTTTAAAAGTGAATATCAATAATAATAATAATAATATCGTTTGAGTAAATATTATTACGAATCGGTGTATGCAGAACTGACGGTGGAAAAAAAAAACTATAGCCTACAGTACGAAGAGTTGAGTACAGTGTCATCGACTTCGTATATATGACGAGAGGCAATTGGTTTCGAAAAAAAAGTGCAGACGATATACAATGGATTTTTGTTCAAATTTTCCTCCGCGACTTTTATTTGTTATAGATGAAATCAGAATAATAAATTTATATTTTGACGTATATATTTCATATTAGGTTGGTGCAAAAATAATATAGTTTTTTGACGTTAAAAAAATACGTCAAAAAACGATATTATTTTTGCACCAACCTAATAAAACCTACACGTGATAGCACGGGTTATCGAAACAAATATGTTTAAACTAGAAGATTTACGTACGCATGAACACACACACACACATCATATATATATATATATATATATATATATATATATATATATATATATATATATATATATATATATATTTAAAGTAAATGAAAAGTTCTTTTTTTTTAATGTTTCCCATTCAGTTTTCTATTATGAGTGTGTGGATATTATATACAGGTACAGTTAAAAGAAAAATACCAAGGACAGAAATAAAAACAAAATGAATAACATTCCTTCCCGGCTCCTCGATCTTTAACAATCTATATTATTGTATAAAAATATTTAAAAAAATCAATTATATATATATATATATATATATATATATATATATATATATATATATATATATATATTTATATATATATATATATATATATATATATATTTATATATATATATATATATATATATATATATATATATATATGTATATTAGGTTGGTGCAAAAATTGTCTTTTTCTCTGGTATGTTACTATGTGAGAAAAGGACATTATTTTTGCACCAACCTTATACATACATATATATATATATATATATATATATATATATATATATATATATATATATATATATATATATATATAAATGCGCACACACACGTGTGTGTGTAACAATTTTTCATGCTGAGTTGATTTAATTCATCACGAATTTATAGTTTGGATTCATTTCATCTTGTCTCGCTTCTTCTAGTCTTCACTGTGATATGATGCTGCTTGGCTACGGAAAATCACGAATTTTTCCGAAGCGTTTCACGGAATATATATTAAAGTTACATTGTTGTACAGACTGTCGTTATATTGCAAAATGTATTATAAATTAAACAGGGATGAGAAAAAAAAAGACAAAAACTAAAAAAATAGTCATAGGAGTGAAGAAAAGAATGAAGGAAGAAGAGATGGAAATTTTGATGGCTGTTAACAAAGAGAAACAACCCTGGGCCTAAACAATTAACATCGAGTTTAGCTAAAGGAAAAGGGGGGGAAATGATCAGTTTTTCAAAAGAGGATCTCTGTCGATATAAAAGAAGAAGGAAAGATGAGATAGACGAAATAGGTAAAAAATAAAACTGAAGACAGGTAATAAATGTTAACATACAAAAGAAGGCAAATGAAATTTAAATATTTACTAAATATTAGATTTTTTCAAGTTCCACGTGTGGGAGGATCTTTTAGAAAAAGAATGACAGTATTGGAAAAAATAAAATAAATAAAAATGAGAGTAAAAGGAATTAAAAAAAAGTGAAAAAAAGAGAGAATTATGGATAGAGATACAAGGTGAAATACTATAATAAAAACGAACGGAAAGAAGAGAGAGATAAAGAAACATTGACGTAGAAAAAAAGAAGAAGAGGGAGAGAGAAGATTCTTTATCTTCTCTCTCCCTCTTCTTCTTTTTTTTCTACGTCAATGTAAAAAAAAAAGGTCGAAGGAGATAAAGAACGAGTTAGAGATAGAGAAATATAGAGATAAAAAGATAGAGAGAGAGAGAGAAAGACAAAGAGACAAAAAAGAGAAAGACAAAGAGACAAAAAAGATAAAGAGAAAGAAAAAGAGAAAGAGAGAGAAAAAAGAGAGAAAGAGAAAGAAAAACAAAGAAAAACAAAGAGAGAAGAAAAACAAAGAGAGAAGAAAAACAAAGAGAGAAGAAAGAGAGAGAAAGAGAAAGAGAAAAAGAGAGAGAAAGAAAGAGAAAGAGCAAGAAAGAAAAAGAGAGAGAAAGAAAAAGCGAGATAGAGAGAAAGAGAGTGAGAGAGAAAGAGAGAGATAGAGAAAGAGAGATAAAGAGAAAGGAAGAGAGAAAGAGAAAGGAAGAGAAGAGAAAAAAGAGAAAAAGAAGTAAAAGTGAAAGAAAGAGAGAGGAAAAGAGAGAAAGAAAAAAAGACAGAGAAAGAAAAAGAGATAGATAGAGAGAAAGAGATAGAGAGAAAGAAAGAGATAAACAAAGAGAAAAACAAAGAGAGAAGAAAAACCGAGAGAGAAAAAAAACCGAGAGAGAATAAAGAGAAAGACAGAGAAAGAGAAAGAAAGAGAAAGTAAGAGAAAATAAGAGAAGGAGAAAGAAAGAGAAGAAGAAAGAGAAAGAAAAGAGAAAAAGAAAGAAAAAGAGAAAGAAAAAGAGAGAGAAGGAAAAAGAGATAGAGAGAAAAAGAGATAGAGAGAAAGAGATAGAGAAAGAGAAAGAAAGAGAGAAAGAGAAAGAAAGAGAGCAAGAGAAAAAAGAGAAAAAAGAGGAAAAGAGGTAAAAGAGAAAGAAAGAGAAAGAAAAGGAAAAAAGAAGTAGAGGTATTCAAGACGCGGGAAAATGACAAGCAGGATGTTTCAGGCATGTTGTTTAGCAATTACAAGAGCGAAATGCGGACGGACAGTCTTTCGAAATACTGTGTTCTACGGTCGAATTGATTTTCATTCAGAAGGTGAATTACTACGCGCCCAGGTCAGGTCAATATCGTTACGTGGCGACATCTCTGCAGATCGAAAGAGGGAGTCGACTATATTGCTTTATAATCGGACATTGCACTTGTTTGTCGGTCTACCTCACAAATACAGAAACAAAAAACAAAACCAAAAAACGTTATCTCAGCGTGAATTATTTCAGCCCGAGATAAGTACGTATTTATTATAGAGATGTGGACATAATCAGATTGGGAAATTGACTGGTTAATAATGTTGGTGTGCTTATACCCAGCACTGGATTTATTTTGTTGTGCACACTTTGGAATATAGAGACACTCAGGTTTGTCCAGTACGAAGGCGGACACAACACGCAATTATGTAATAAGGAAAATGGAATTTAGTTCATCGTCCTCAAAACATAAACGAATGGAAACGACAATGCGACTCTCGTGTGTGTGTGCGAGTGTGTGAACAGATTTTAAATTTGGCTTTATTTACAGAGTGCACAAAAAGGAGATATAGCTTTTATAACAGTGCGAACATACGTAGAAATAAACACTACATATTGACTGATAATTACCCGTCTGAAACGATCAGGAGATCATAGTCTTGGCAAGATGATTGGATGACTGCAGAATGTGCGAAATTGCCAATCATCATGCAGGTGTGGCATTCACACACACACACACACAGATATATATATATATATATATATATATATATATATATATATATATATATATATATAATATTATATGTTTAAGATTACTTAACTTTTAAATAAGAATTTTAATTTGCCATCGATGTTTTTGTTAAAATTACCACTCTTCAGCGGTGGCTGCTTTAAACGGTATTTCCAATCTCTCTCTCTCTCTATATATATATATATATATATATATATATATATATATCTATATATATATATATATATATATATATATATATATATATATATATATATATATATATATTCTCCACCTCCACTGTACCAAAATGTAAGTAACAACGTAGATATTTATTATTAGCGTAAATTTCAGTTGCTTTGTTGTATATCGAGCACTGTGGTTACCACTAAAACACGCTGTGCGCGATTATATAATTTGTCAGTGGTGGTCAACATCAAGCGACGACGGTCTGTTTCATGCTTCAACGCAAATATTCAGGCCATAAATACAACATACCGTAAAACTATATTTTTGCCATCATATATATATATATATATATATATATATATATATATATATATATATATATATATATATATATATATATATATATATATATAATTGAATAATCCGGAACTCGCAGTCGTGTTTGGTTATGTGTATGCCGTATTATTATATGAAAAACACACGTCGACATTGTTTTATTGACTACTTTCATCTGTTATATAGTGGTAATAATTAGTGCTCGATATAAAATAAAGAAGCTGAAATTTACGCTAATAATACATATCTACTTTCTTCCTTACATTTTGGTACAGTGTAGGGGGAGAATATATATATATATATATATATATATATATATATATATATATATATATATATATATATATATATACGTGTTGAATGAGTTAGTGAGTGAGACGCGAGGCAAAATAAATCAACTAATAGTAATGACTAATTTTCTAAAGTGTAATATGTACTCAAATTATTTTTCTCATAACTTCAGTCATCACACTATACTTGCAGCTATGTCCCAAAACTGAGATTAACTTGTATCTGACTTTGAATATTCTTAACTGTTATTTCCTTTGCTGTACTATAGTTATCTTCCTTGTACTGACGAATATAACTACCATGTCTTTTTGTTATTATTATTACAACACTGTGGGACCATTCAAAAATATTTACCTAACCGAGAGTTAAAAAACTCATTCTGTGAGAGTGCGTTTAAAATATATACTTAATATACTTAAAAGCTTAAATGCAAATGATTCGATTAAGAGTAGGTACCTCCACAAGATCGCTAAAAAAAACTATTGTAATCATTAAACTAGACTCGATCGAATTTCTAGCGTTTTCATAAAATTAGTAATGAGTGGTGGTAATAAATATAAAAAAATATTTCTGCCATGACTTTAATAATAAAAAAAAAACATATTTATAATAATTTCGATCATCTGTGAATACTTCCTGAAAGTTTCATTAACATCCAACAATTATTTATATTTTTGCAACATTTTCCAAATTAATGTGTGTCATACCAAAAAAACTTGCTAAAAATTGTCTATGTTATTTACTAGTTCCGCTGATACAAAGAGAAACAAGGTTTTTTAATCAAAATTTAGAAAGTTCTAAAAAGGAATTTTTTTTCTTAAATAATAAAAAAAAAAAAATTAGTCTGTCCTCTTAATAATAACATAAGCATTTAGACGATAAAATTTTGTTTTCAGCAAGGTTGGCGTCTTTTTCATCAAGCTATGCTCTTTTTTTAGCGATTTCGTGGAGGTACCTAATTAAGAGTAAAAAATTAAAAGATATTACTTCTATATGCATGTGGTGATTTTGACATTTTCTCTGAAGTAGTATATTAATAAAATGGTTGCATGAGTGATAAGACACCTGACTGTTATAGCTTTTAAATACTCGACAAAAAAGGATTAGTCGCTTCATATAAGACATGGCAGTTCCTGCAGATTGTAATATATCTTTGGATATATATATCAAAATAAAAGTATCTTGAAGTGGAAATCTAAAAGAATATGGAACATAATGACGTCACTAACTCCATTTATAGTTGGATCCCTCGGTTTGACCGGAAAAAGTTCCAATAGATTCATTGAAAGGGTCCCTTGTAGACCATGCCTCAAAAAAATTGAACTCTCACAGTTTATGAAGGGTTTTATCTATATATAAAATTTGTCTGATCTTAGGTTGTATTATTTTTTTTACAAAATGAATCAGTTGAAAATATTGTGATGCCATTCCTAACCATAAATCTTACTGGGATCCGGAATCATGGAGGAAGAAGAAATAATTATCACAAGAAAATGGACGTATATCTACGCACTGAGATTATATCGCCAACGATTGATTATAAAATAGAATTTCTTGTATATATATATATATATATGAAGGCGACAGGCTGCTAGATGCAATAGTCAAGACCCGAGTGTTGTGGAAAACAACACTCGTGACCTGACGATTGCGCCATTATGAAACAGCCTGTCGCCTCTAAGTGTTGACTTCAATGTTCACTTTTATATTTACACACGATCTATCTCTGATATTGAGCACTATCCGATAAATAAAGCACTCCCTAAGATTATATTTCTTTATATATATATATATATATATATATACACTGCAGTTCAGAAGTTTGAAGAAACCCCTGGTATTTTTTTTAAATTGACCCAAAAAGTAGTTGTATTTTACTTTATATAAGAGTAAATTATTATAGTATGTGTGTATAGGCATATATATATATATATATATATATATATATATATATATATATGTATATATATATATATATATATATATGTGTGTGTGTGTGTGTGTGTGTGTGTGTGTGTGTATAATGTAAGTAGATTACCTTTTTGTTACTAATATCATACAAAGTACATTAAAAACGTTTTTAATAAGTGCTTTAATTACTTTTACATAGATTTATCTCCAAATGTAGCACACGGAAGCTGAAATATGTCGAAAATATCTATAGAAAAGAAAGTATTTAGAAATGTACTAATAAAGTTTGCAGACAAATTTAAAACATTAAAAGAAACATTTGATAGAGGTCGATCGAAAAACAGTCAGTTTAGTATTTACACAATTCTCTTTTTAGGCAGTAATTTTTAAAATAACATCTTCCTATACTTCATAATTTTTACGATCAAAATACTTATGTATATATTTCACCCCAAGCAAGGTGATAATGCCACTAATATTCAAGGGGCTTCTGACAGGGAAAGAGACTGAGAGACTTTAGAAGGAACCGGAAAGCCAACCTTAAACAGAAAACAAGGGATAAACCTCTACCCTTGTTCAAAGAAACCAGACGATAGAAAAACCTTTTCTTGAAAAGGGTTTTATATAGGTTTATCAGTCAGGCGTAATGGCGAAAAACTGCATTGATTCAATATTTTAATTTTCTACCTTGCTAAATTTAATAGTTTCCAATATTGAAATTAGTAAGACAACTCGATAAGAGATCGGAAAAAAATCGTGTGTGTGTTCAACTGAAATCGTCTCATCACTGAGACGTTAGATTGTTTATTGCAGTTTTCCAATATATCCGGACCAAAATTCTAAATGAACCGTCCAATGTTCCCTGAACAGGCTAAACATTCACCTGCTTCGATCATCGTCATCACGGAATAAAAGTTCTCAGTATCGTAGGCAAAAGTTTATCAGCTATATATATATATTTTGCGATTATTACATTTACAAATTTAGACATACCTGTGTTCCATGAGTAGTGTCATGCGTAGAACGGTCTTACTGAAGATTACGGAACGAACAACCAACTATAGTTAATAAAGTATGCACATTATAAATTTGTGTGAATTTATCTGCTTCCCTAGCTATGGGTTAAATAAAGACGGACTTGTTCATCTAGCCATGATTGGCAACCAGTCCAGAAGGACAACTGAATTCATTGTCCCCAATGCACGAAAGAACAGTAAAATATATAATCCGGTGTTCTTATGGATATTTTTATTTTTACAAAATAGTGCTCAATGTAAATTTACAGAGCATTAATATTATAAGTTAATTGATTTAAAATATGCTTTTTTTCGCTACACAGTTCTAACCATGTTTCAAAAATGGAAGCTAAAAGCTTCGAATTTAATTTTGTAATTAAATTAAAGACATTAGTTCGATTTCATCCTCAAGCAAACTTTAATTTAATTACAAAATTAAATTCGAAGATTTTAGCTTCCATTTTTTAAACATGGTTAGAACTGTGTAGCGAAAAAACATATTTTAAATCAATTAATTTATAATATATATATATATATATATATATATATATATATATATATATATATATATATATTTCGATTATAGGCGCTGTTCAACTTATAATTACATGAATCATTCATTCAAAAAACAAATATAGAGGTTAATGATTTAAATGGCGATAATACATCTTCGCAAACAATTTCATATACAGGTTCGGGGTTAGTGTAACTTATTGAAATTGTTTCCGAAGATGTATTCTCGCCATTTAAATCATTAACCTCTATATTTGTTTTTTGTATGAATGCCTCATATATATATATATATATATATATATATATATATATATATATATATATATATATATATATATGAGATAGCGCTGTGTGCTCTTGTCAACATATTCCATGTTCGTACACTTGCCCCACACAAAGAAGTTTTTCAAGTACACACGCAAGCAAAACGCGCAGACACGTACACACGCAAGCAAAACGCACAGACACGTACACACGCAAGCAAAACGCACAAATACGTATACACACAAGCAAAACTCACAAACGCACGCAAACAAAACGCATACAAACAAGCAAAATACACACAATCGAAATTGTTGTATATAAGCAATGCGCCAAAATTGGTGTGTGAAATGATATTTGTTGGTGTCTTTGCCGCTATAAACAGAAGTTTGAGTGAAAATCATAAAAATCGAAATTGCGATTGGGGTAGGGAAATGAAAAGCGTAATTTGGGCTTCAACAGCAAAGCACCGGGAATTCAAAGGAATCGTCGAAGTATACAGATTTGGAATCTAGCCGTCTATCGTTCGAGTGTTTATTTTTATTTTTATTTATTTTTGTCCATTCCTTGTGTATTCTCTCTTCCCCATTGTTTGTATCCAGGTCTTTGTCTGTCTGTCTGCCATATTTCCCGAGCTGTCGATCTACCTAGAAAAGACTCTCTTTTGTTTGACTATCAATTCAAACCAGTATGTTTTTCAGGTCAGTGTTTCCTCTCACCTCCTTTAATATATCTGTACTTAAAAAAAATTCTTTCTATCCCTTATTTTTCATTTGTTCCGATTTTTACCTTTTACCTCCCTTGTCTTTCTCTCACATTTACCAGATCTATCAGTATTTTATTATTTTATATGTATTCAAGGTTTCTTTTAATGTCGTTTCATATTGTCTTTAGAAAAAGAATAAAACATTGTTTTAGGCACCTTCTTCTTCTAGTGGTTTCACTTTCGCTAAGATACATTGAAACTTTTTTTTAATTATTTCTCTTGTTTTAATAAACTTTGTTAAATAAAATGAATGAAAAACTTCTATGCGTTGTGTCCTTTCAGTGTGTTGGCGATCATGACACTTCACAATTCCCTGTCCTTTGTAGCTCTTAATAAATTGTCTTTTTGTTATCTCTCCTAAACACTTATCCGCCATCCATTTACTCGCCAGGTAGGTTATGCGTTTCCACTATCCTTCTTACCTTTAATCAATCCTGTGATTAACAAATTTTTCCAAACCATCTTCCGCATTATGTGCCATAGAATTCTCAACTGTCTCTTCCTGAGGTTAATTCTAAGTGTTCTTTTCGTTTTATCTTCTCTAAAATTTCATCGTTGCTAGCATGTTCGGCCTATGGTATTTTCAGATTTTTTTCTGTAAACACGTTTCGGATGTCTCAAGTCTCTTCATCTATGAGGAGATTGCTCAGTATTCACTGCTATATAGGAAGACTGATATTACATAACAGATCAGTGTTTTTTTTCTTTGTTTTTAACGAAATTATTCTGTCTCTTAATACGTTGCATAGCTTTTTGAAGGCAACTGTCGCTATTCCAATGCGCCATCGAATTTCAGTGATACATTTTCCATCCTCTGCTAAAACACACACACATTATATATATATATATATATATATATATATATATATATATATATATATATATATATATATATATATATATATATATATATATAAAGAGATAGATAGATAGATAGATAGATAGATAGATAGATAGATAGATAGATAGATAGATAGATAGATAGATATGGATGGATTAAAGCACTATTCGGGTTTTGTTTTATCAGGAGGACCTACGTGGCCGAGAGGTCAAGGCACGTCTAATCTAATGACGGTTTCACCGAAAAAAGACATGTTCGAATCCTACCGAAGGGCGCATATTTTTCTATCAATATTTTTTCGTAAATGTAAACAAATATATTGTTTAATAATAAAAAGTAGCATCTACTCAAATATGAGTATCCATTAAAATTAACGTTTAAACAAATAAATTTAAATTATATGCACACACACACAAATCGTCTATATTCAAAATCGGCTTTCGAAATTCAGGCTTTTACAAAAACTTGAACAGTACACACTGGCACGGCGTAGTGGGCTGCGAGACATTTGGCATTTTCGGAAGATTTCCCATTTGATAAGCGCTATAGCAGTCCTAATGGAGACAGTCTTGGGTTTTCAGAACTAGTTTGACTTTGTCCGAACTGCAAATATTTATCATGTTATGAGTGTTTGAATTTCGTCAGAATTTACATGCTTAATGATTTTATTTTAGATTATTAGATCTGGAAAATTGCTTTTTTTTTCTTCCGCTTTTTGCTTAGAATGTCATTGAAATCTTCTTAATGATAAAAATGACAGCGTTAACTTTGGCATTGTTTTCCAAAAATGACGTATAGCAAATTGATTTTGAATTACTGCTATACATCCAGGAAATTAAACAGTTTTGCTATTAGGTTGGTGCAAAAATAATGCCGCAATAATGTCGTTTTTTGACGTATTTTTAACGTCAAAAAACGACATTATTACGTCATTATTTTTGCACCAACCTAATATATTACCCGTTTTTGTTTTTGTTTTATTTTTCTTTCTGACCTCATCAATTTCGAATATCGCTAACAAACACCAGAGACAAAATGTTTTCTATTTAGTGTAAGTTCGCAAATATTAAAATACTTTAAATCTGTAAATACAGTGTGCGGTCGAAATACCTCCTATATAATCCTAAGATGTTCGCTAGATGAAGACACCGTATGTAATGTATTACCATTATGTAGTAGGTAATTCTACCGAACCCTGTATGGAGGAAAGATATTTAAAAACGAACCCAATCCGTTTCATACGTTAAAGTGATAATTAACCGCGTTCGGAACATTTATGCTGTGCACCAAATATATTCGACATAAGTTTCCTTGCACTTTGTAGTGAGATATGCAAAATGAACCTATTTTGTTTAAAATCAAACAATTAGAAATAAGCCAGGTTCCAGTCGGTACAGAGGGAAACACTTCTACGTCACAGACTGGAAGACAACACAACTCATAAAATCACCGTCTAGACTTTTATATTCGAAGGTTATTTGGATTACTGAATCTATTTTTGGTACTGAAAATCTCCCCGAAGACATCTAAGTGGATTAGCTGCAAGATTTAAGCTCTCTTAAGGAATTTTGGCTCTTAACTCTAAACTGCTATTTTTTATTAGAAATATGAAAGTTTTTTTTTTTCTGTTTCTTAAGTATAAATAATGTTAATACAGTCCCGTAATTGAGTTACAAATCCCACAGAGGGACTAAAAACTACAGGCACTAGTGAAAAACTAATTCGTTTTTTTTTTCAACATTTCTCACTAAGCAAGCAATGATGTAAGGTGTGAAAGAATGACAAAAAATTCATTAAGAAAATAGAAAAATAAAAGAACAGGATTTAAGACAGAAAACCACAATTGATGTGGTATTGAAATTTTTGAATATCAAACTTGAATGGAAAGCGAGAAGCTGGGAAAAAGTACCACAAGCGTGAAGTACGAGAGAATGAACTTGTAGCATAGAATTTACGGTTACATCTAGCAATTTCGGCTGTAAAATGAAAGCTAGCTGCCAATGTAGTACTGCGCTTAAATTCGTAAATTCTAGTTACCAAACAGAAAAGGCTATAACTATTATTATTCATAGAAAAGGTACAAAATAATTTTATCAATCTCTAAATATTATATAAGCACTAGAGCAGATGTAACTGCTATATCTAATGCATGCATGGTCGCTATTACATTTTTGCACTCTACAACAAAAGTAAAAAACAGCCAGATAAATTTATAAAATGAAAAGAAACATTTTTAAATCTGTTTTTTTAAAACGTTTAACTTCATAAAATTAATTTAAAATAACGGATGAACACTTGCAATTATTAATAATTAAATTTAATTCACAGACAATAGCAATGATTTTCTTTTAAAAAGTAAATGTGTTGCTGCTGTCAAAAGATTCTAAAAAGAAAGTCAGAAAGATAAAGAAATGAAATGTATTATTTACAATTAAAATCCATGAATTATGAAACAAATATTAAGAAAAAAGGGAAATCTACTTGTATGTATTATTTTTACACTAAAAAGGAACTGAAGACAAATCAAACAAAAAAAATCGTGTGGCTGACAGTGTTATGTGGGTGCGAAATTGTAATGACACCCATGGATGTACACAAATGCATAAGATTATGACGAGAAAAATGTTTAGCACGGCACAGCAAAGAAACTTTCCTAACAGCAAACCTAGCAATTGATTCAATATTTCCACTTTATATCAGGGGTTAGGGTTAGCTTCAGAAGGCGCAATGAATCCCTCTGCTGAAAGGTGAGCCAGGCTGACGGAAGTACAAAAAAATCCCTTTAGACGATAGAGCACTTTCGTTTTAGAGGCGTTAAAATTAACAAACCATTTCTTAGCCCAGTTAACCACAATTCTACCTGGGATCTATTTCAGGTGAAATTTTCTACAGTACAATAGCGATTTTTCTAAGCGAAGCACAAAGCCGAAAATTTGGAGCACACAATGAGGATCGAACTCACTATTCAGTTGTAATTGCGAGACAAGCTTGCTAACCATTACACTAAGTAGAGATGCCCCTATGATTTTCTAAGCCTAGCTTAGATGTGACACAAGCCCAAATATATTTGGGTACCCAGTGAGCTGTGAACTCACTATTTCATCATAATTGGTCTACGATACAAGTTAACGATACGCCACGTCAAAGGTCTCTAGATGATCGTGCAATATAACAGATACCGAGTTGGACTGATTCAAATTCCGCGCTAGTCTGCTGGGTTCTCATTTCAATGAATACACTGGGGAAGGCATGAATACATCCCTTCTCCTCGCATTCAGCTATGCGTTAAGTAGCAGTGTAAAACGTGACACTAATCTTGGTCAACAACCAGTTTAAGTGAAGGACAATTCTGGATTTCAAAATGTGGAGGAAGCAAAGGAGAACGCAGAGAACGTCGCAAGTCTCTTGCAGCACTAACACTATTCCCATGGCAAATATTCAGACAAAATGAATTCTTTAGTTCTACTAGTTCAAACATTCACAGCTCAGACCTGTCATCTTACGCAAACTGGGGCATCCCCCCATTGTTGTCGCATTCCATTAATATGAAGGAAGACGTATTCGGACGGTTTCTTTCCCAAAACTGCTAATTTGTATATTCGACTAGCAGCATGGCCCGGCGTTGCCTGTGCTTGATGCAAAAATCGTACGACTCATACAGCAATCGCTATCACTTGACTTAAAATATTTTTGCCCTTCCTTGCCTTTAAAGGTGTGCTCTTTTCCGTGCTGATGTTGCTACATACTTTACTTCACACTGCAAATTTTTTCTAAGCTCTATACATTTGTGTCAGTCAGCTGTTGGCTCTCACGCTATCCAATAGAATCTTCCTGTCTATTCCTGGCAGCCAGCTCTAGGCTCACTCTGGCCAGTAGAAAATGGACGCAAACTACATGAAAACTGTCGTAGAAGCATGAAAAAATCGATTATTTCCACAATCGATGGGAGTTGGGAAATGCAAAGTCGGTCTTGGCCTTCCCGCTAACTTGGAGCATGTGCATGTAAATTTTGGTGCAAATCCGTCAAAAATTGCGGCCGTGCATTCGTTACACACACATCCTGCCTTTTATAGATATAGTTCTGAGTGAATGCTTTCTTGATGGCTGCAGTCTGTAACCTTTAAGTATAGAGTCAACTGTTATCTATTCCTACACATCTTCATGAATAGCACATCTCTCCTCTTCCAGGTATAATCTCATTCCGTAACCCTCTACTTAAAGTGACCATTTTTTTCTTACAGTATGATTCGCCCCGTACAATTCCCGGTGGTCACTCGAGGTAAAGAGGTAGTTTATACAAATGGGAAGGAAGAATAACGGTTAACTCTACACTTGAACAGGTTAAGATTGTAGTAATCGGGGAAACATCCTCTTGTGGGGTCTGTCCCATAGAGAAGTGGTTCGTTGGAAGAAACTGATAAACTGAGATTTACTTCTCACCGATGAAGTAAGAAAGAAATGTGGGTATTTTGCTGCAATGTAAGTGACATGGCGTAACAAAGTCGTGAAGGCAGAACCAAGTAATGTCCATGGAAATGGCGATAGGGCAGTGTTAGGCTTGTTATATACCACAGTGAGAGAGAAGTTAGAGGGTGGAAAATAATTAGTCACTTACAAATAATAATAATACACTATTTTTCTCTGGAATATATGGCAATTTGCTGATAAAGAAAAAACGACAGTTATTATCGTCTACTTACTGGAAAGGACATAATATTAAAAAAATAGTTTAATTTAATATACCAAAATCCAATTTTTTATTGTATAAGGCCTGCATTAACGCAATAATGCCCACTAACCTATTTAGCGGCGGTGGGCATTATTATTGTTGTTACAAGAAGAAACACATTTAATACTGGATTTTTATTTTAATCTCTATAATTAATACTGAATTTTCCAAGTTTTATTTTATGTGTGGAAAAATAAGTGAAATTATCTGCGCTTATAGGGTGGCTGTCGATCGTAGAAACTGAATGGTTAACGGATTCTAGTTTATGAAAGCGAGGCTGCTCCAGAGTACTGATTTTGTAGTCTTTTTGCTACCGGAAAGGTGGGTTTGCTCTTTGGTATCTAAAGTCTGCCTTCTCTTCCTTTTACAGATCTTTATTTTATTTATTTATTCTTCTTTTATTTTTGAGAACATTACGCGTACAAGGTTGTTTTGCGCGCTCTTCTCTCTATTATTTGATCCCTATTTAAAACTGGGACGCAAGTCTAGGCGTCTTTCGCAGTCACTTAATGCCAGACCGACTTTGATTACCCTTGAGTCGAAGAAATTTTCGACATATTTTATTTCTTCCGTATTTATTTATTTTGAAACAAATGTTAGCCACTTATCTCCACCAACATGAACACTTTGTAAATGTATCAATATTCAATCGCCGGACTTTATTTTTCGATGATAATACTACTATTCCATATAGTATGGCGAAATCGAGCAATGGTACTGATAATAGTAAGGGTTTTCTTATAAGGAAAGAAAAACGTCTTCAAATCAAAGACGGAGATATTAATATAAATAGATAATCTAAGACATCAATAATTATCTAATCATTAAAAATCAATCGATTGCAAAACGAAAAACAGACGTCGCTTTTGTATTTAAAAAAATACAGGAGCATTAATATTAGGCGCAACTCACCCTAAAGATTTATTATTCTTACATAAATGTTGTTTATTTTTAAGTATCTGATAGGGAAATTATTAAATGCTTACAGAAAATAATATGAAGACAGATTAATAAAAGCCGAAACGATTTACCCGCTAACGTGTACTCCATATCAAAGACAACCTTTTATCACGTACGACTATGATGGGGAGTTACGTAAATACCGAATGCTGTGAGGAAAAATTGGCGGGAAATATTCAACGACATTAAATAAGCAAACGGAGACAGCAGTAACTGTAAAACTAATTTTCATTGGCTGATTTCAAATAACATTGGAATCAATCAGAGAGCTCTATTAACGACCACTAGCACGAATTTTATTTATCTCCTACGATTATTATATAAATATTTTCAAATATATTTTTGAAATAAATACAGTTATTTTAAACACACTACTTTGACCTCCAATTTACTTTGTTTTTCTTTCTTCTTTTACAAGCTATTTTCACTTTCTGAAACTTCCTGTTTGTTCGCTAATTTTTCTCTATTCTCTTTCATTATTACTTTTACGTCACCTATTATTTCGACAACCTTTCTCTGTATTCTTAATCTTGATTCCATCCACCCCCTTTCTACTATCTCTTTAACATCCTCTTCTACCTTCGCTTTTCTTCTCCCTCTTTCTTCTACCTGATTACTCCAGTCCACTTTCGGAGAACCGAGATCGAATTCCAGTCTGGTTTGTTAGATTCACTTACGCGCAAATACCCTTGGGAAAGATATGAATCCATTTCCTTCCCCCAGCTCTTGATTAAATAGTAGGACTTTTAACTGGAACAATTATTGTTCTTGTCAAAAATTTGCCAATAACATTATTCACTCGCAAACAAAAAAAAAAAGAATTATTCTTACAATCTAAAATATGTTTCGTCTTAAAATAATGTAAATAACCGTAAAATAAAAACCCTTATCAATAAAAATAAAAAACATTCTACCAAGTTTTTGCTATGTCTTACATTCTCCATTATATACCTGCATTCTTTGCATGGGATTTCCTATTCTCCCTCATACACTTTTTACACTGCTTACTTTCCCTCTCTTCCTTCTATATTTTTCGCTATCTCTTTTCTCCACTTCTATAACCTTTTCTCCTTCCTCTTCTCCTCTCTTTCTATTTTTCTTCCTTCTTTTCTACCTTTTATACGCAACTATTTTTTCCAACGCATCCTATTACCCGTTTGGAGGCGGGATAAGCTTTTGCAAGGAAATTAGAATCGGCGGGCTGAGTTCAAATTCTAGCCCAGACTGTTGCGGTCACACTCGCACAAATGCCCTGGAGAAAGGCCTGAATTCGTCTCTCCTCTTCTCCCTGCACACCTTCCTCTCCACTCCTTGCTCTCCACTCACTCTACTAGTTCTCCACTTTCCATCCACGAATTAAATAGCAGAATAGACGAGAATCTCTTGGCTAGCAGGATAGCCAGTCTAGAATAAAGACTACTTTACAACCAAATCCCATATACACAAACTAGAATTATGATCACTATTTACATTATACGGACAATTGTCCTCATCTTTATTGCCATATTTATCACAACATTTTAGCTGTTGTACGCTCCGGCCTTCTTCAGCTGGTTGGAATGTCGGACTGAACTCTTTATTTCGCTCGCTGGGGTAGACTGTTCTAGTTCCACGTGCCATTTCTAATGGATGTCAGTTATCATTTATCTCCTGTTAATTCACCTCTCCAAGTTCTTCACTGATTTCACCAGGTATTGAACTCACAACTCTTTGGAACCTGTCACATGGCACAGTGGATAAAGGGGTTGCTTAGATCCGGTGACAGGACCCAAAGAGTTGTGAGTTCAATACCTGGTTAAGGCGGTGGAGAGCGTGGAGAGGTGAATTAACAGGAGATAACTGATAACTGACATTCACTAGACATGGTACGTGGAATTAGAACAGTCTACCCCAGCGAGCGAAATAAAGGGTTCAGTTCGACATTCCAACTAGCTAAAGAAGACCGGGGTGTACAACAGCCGAAACGTTGTGATAAATATGGCAACAAAGATGTGGACGATAGTCCGAATAATGTAAACAGTGTACATCTCAGAAATATAGAGAAATTTACGGACATTATTGTACACACGAACGCTGCTTCACAAGACAAATACATGTGAAGTCTGCTAAATCAATTAAAAAGAAACAGCAAAACATTTTTAAAAGTACCAGAAGTTTTTTCTTTTTTTTCTTTTTCTCCGTAAATCATTCTCAGATGAAGCTTTAATAAAAGCGAAACATGTTAGATTTAAAAACGTTTCCTATTTGCTCCTTATTCTATCAGTCTACTCTGATTTCAAAACTGTGGAGAAAACATAGGAGAAACAATTCTATCTTTCCGAAGAATTATTGACAATTAACAATTAAGAAATGGGAAATAGTGGAGTGCCATGGACACCAACGATCTGAATGAGACATAAAATGTACTCTCTTACATTTCCTCATACTTCTTTCTGTCACACACTTGCCTCTTCATCCCATTTCATTCCAATGTCTTTTTTCCCGCGAATTTCAACCGTTTTCGTTGTCTTTTCCACGCTTTTCCTATAATACCTCTATCCACTATTTTTTCAGTGTCTCTCCTGCATCGTTTCTATTCCTAATGCGCAATTTCAAAATACTTTTTTTTTTTGGTCCTCTTTAATTGCGGCAAAATTATGTATCTGTCAGTCAATTCTTTCATAATTATTTAAAATATTAAGTTTAGCGTGACAAAAAGCAACAACCAAGGGAGCATTCACTGAGGATTGAACTTTCTACACTAATGATTTACCCCCGTAAGGCGAGTTTTGTAGAGTCGGCTCTCCAAACTGCACTTTTTTTAAAATTATCTTTTTCCTTGCTCGAAAATTATCTTTCTTGTCTTTTTTCATCGCTTCAAATTAACCTTTTATTATTATTTTTATATTGTTCTTACCTTTCAGTGAACCTGTTTTTGTTTTTTTTTTTTGTTTTATTAGGTTGGTGCAAAAATAATGACGTAATAATGTCGTTTTTTGACGTTAAAAATACGTTAAAAAACGACATTATTACGTCATTATTTTTGCACCAACCTAATACTTGGATGCTTTACTGGAATCCGTCAGTCCGTCGATTGTTCACCTACCTTTCAGGTTAATATTGCCACATATTTTCTTATGTTATCCAATTTTACTTCCCTTCCGAAACGTGTCAAAAGGAGTGCTTGAATGCGTTTCTGGAATAGTCACACACACCTCAATTCTAGAGTGTGGAAGCATACCCGCATACTTTTCACATATATATATATAGAAGTATATTTATGTGTTTGTGTATAAAGTCACCTGGCCAAGGAAATAGAACGGTCGCTTTCTGGCTGGTTCGAATCTCAGCGATTCCAGCCTTCGGCACCTTTGGAAAGTGACTGCAAACCATACCAATCCTTGTGAGTGAAACTGAGTAACCGGAAACTTTAGGGGCCCCGTTGGCTGTGCTAGAACAAGTCCTCATGACAGAAGCTTTGAGCGTGCTGGCATTGTTCAGATTGTAGATCCCGCTAGATAACACGCTTCTCTCCCAGAAACAGTAACTAAAGCCTGCTCAGCACAGCATAGGTAGGTTCTGTGGGTGTTGAACAAACACAAAATACGACTGATTAGTTTGCCTCAGATACGAGTGACTAGCCATTAACACACACACACATATATATATATATATATATATATATATATATATATATATATAGGAAGGAATATAATGTTAAGGTGTGGTATATTTATGGGATAAAGTGTTAAATATCTGAGATAGAGCGTATGTAAATATAAAAGTGAACATTGAAGTCAACACTCAGATGCGACAGGCTGTTTTATGCTAGACGCGATCGTCAAGCCGCCTGATGTATGTATCGTCCGATGAATGTTGGCATGCTCTGTTCGAGATATAAGTACATCCAGGAAGTCGAGTTTTCTCTCTACATTGTGAACTGTATCGAAAGTCTTATCGAGTTTACATGGTCCAGTAGTAGATGGATCTCTTCCTGGTGTGACCAGAGTATGAAGGTGTTACCTACGTATCTCAGTCAAAGGGTTGGCCTTAGTAATGTGGATTTTTTTTTTAAGTATTCCATATATATGTTTGCTATTGCTGGTGATAATGTTGAGCCCATTGCTACGCCACATCCTGTTGATAAATGTCTGATCCCATTCTGGAGTGTGTTGTTTGTAAACCGAAAGTCAGCATCTCCATCATATTATCTATTGGTATATTGGTCTGTTCTCCTAGGGATAGTTGCTCCTCCGTGGGTGCCTTGGTGAACAGACTTACCACGTCCAGAATCACCAGTTTAAACGCCTAAAAATGTTACAGTTATCATTCGAATGTAGAATCAAGCGTCGTGAAAGCGAGTTTGTAGTGTGGCCGCGTACACAATTTCGGAAAATCCTCGTTGAAAACACAACTATACTTAAACATTAAAACAATAAACAAAAACTAAAAATTCTTGAAGCTATATACATAAAACAGTTGAAACCTAACCTGAACAAAATAAAATACGAAATCTCCACAAATATTCTTAAATGCCTATAATTAATAACAGAAACCATTGGTTTATACCAACGGCGTCCCATACTTAATACTTCTAGTTTTCACTCTCGCTTGGTCATGTGTGATGTCACGAGCTTCGATGCGATTTTCGCTTCTGCGTCTCGTATACACGAGTTTGTCGTTGCTTTAAAATTTTACATGCAACAAAAACAGACTATCATTAATTTTTCGTCCGTGTATTGGTTGATATATTGAAATGTAAAGCTTAGATAGGATTTTAACATGTATCAATATGGTGATTTTCTTTCGTCTTTCAGTGATAAGGTTATGAAACTTATCATACAATATAAAAAGAACTTACGTAAAATAAATAGACAAAAGTTGTCTATATTATTTAATGAGACATGCATCGGTGAAAAATTGCTGCCTAAATATACACATATATATATATATATATATATATATATATATATATATATATATATATATATATATATGGGTGTGGGTGTGTGTAACATTTCAGATGTAACCAAAAGTATATAAGTAAAAGTACAATATAAATAAGAAAACTTATCTTAGCCAACGATTTCGTCTTCTGCTGGACTTTATCAAGAGATGTGAGTCCATCAGAGTTAAGATCTCCTTTTTTCCATTTCTTCATATATATGAAAACTCAAGTAATTCTTTATATATATATATATATATATATATATATATATATATATATATATATATATATATATATGAAGAATTACTTGAGTTTTTATCGATCTGCGCGTTCGAGAAATCTTAAAGAAAAATGCTTTCCCGTCAGGTATCGAACTTGCTCTCCCTTTGTAGTAGCGGAAACACACACACACACACACACACACACACACACATATATATATATATATATATATATATATATATATATACCTACACCTAGGTTTAAGTTATATATATATATATATATATATATATTAGATTTTATAACACCTTTTTGCTGATTTTTTTGGCCATGATCGAAACTTTTATTTCTACATTTCTTTTTTTTTTTTTTTTTTTTTTTTTTTTTCTTTCTTTACATTTTTGTTCCTTACTCTTCGGAAGGGTACTCAGATTTTTCAGATGCCAGGTCCATACTCTATCCAGGGAAGCAATTATGGTAGGACAACTTTATGCATTTATGTAGACGCGTGCCCACATTCTTCGGAAAGAAGAAGAATGCAGACCGGCAAAGAAAAAGGTCGCGGGTAAAAGGCGTGCACTTATTTGAAAGCAAGTTCTGAGGGGAAGCATGTATTTCTATAGAGATGCGTTTGTTTACCTCTATGTGTGCCTGTTCTGTGCTGGAAAATCGGAGTAGTAGGAAGAGTGGTGGGGGTAGTTTGAATTAAAAGCGAGCCCGCCAGTGCGCGTGTATGCTTTTGAAAGAGCAATGCATGTGCTCCAGATTACTAGATAGGCAATGACATCTGTGTGTTTTAGAGAGAAGGAATGTAAACGTGTCTAATGTCTATTGTATCCTTACTTTCATAATCATATTTCTGATCGACAGTTGCTTTTAGAAGCGTTTCCAACTCCCGCACATTTTTTTTCATGGAATGCCAACGAGTATGTCTGTATTGGTCGGCCCCTATACTTAGTCGTCCATTCATTATTCAGCCCATCTTTCTATCCGTAAGTTGTTTTTTTTTAAATCTGTCCAACTCATATTTCAAGAATTTATTTCTACATATGATGACTGTCACCTCGTTGACGAGCATGACCATCGTAAGTTAGAAGCATATAAAGGATTAATTAAAGAATATAAATAATATTGTTGATTCTTCTTTAGATCTTAACAAGGAGCTTCAAGAAAAAAAAGCAAAGGGCATCGGACCATATATGGCAGCAATTTTCTAATCATAGATGAATGTGAGACCTATGTTATTCATTGAAATTTCAAACGTTTTCTGGCTTGTGGCTTTCAACTAAGTCTCGACAATATTGCAACATTGTCTCTTTATTTCTATAATTCAAGCAGATTATAAAAATGCTGTCCATTCTCTTCTTCCATAGGTTTCTATTTTTCCAATCTACCCGGCAGCCTTCTTTAAAAATGTTTCTCTAGTCATGTTAGCTAAAATTGCCATCTTCTATTTCTTTAGATTTATTTTGCTTAACGTCAAGATGTGACACTCAGTTTCTGTGACTTTTGTTCTATAGTCATTTGCTGTATAAAGGGTGTTCCAATAACTTGGAGCGATTTTAAATGTGAACTAAGTTTTAGCGTCTAATGATTTTTTTCTTTTACTTTCAGATTTGGCGGACATTTGGGTGATATTATTTTTCACACATAATTGCCTTGACTTAAATAACATGATCCAACAGAGAAATAAATAAATTTACACTAATTGAACTGATTTATTTTCTCCTGACTTTGATCCGTTTTAACGAAACACCCTTTATTACGGTTTCAAGCAATGTCTGTCCATGATTTTTTTTAAAAGTAGAGAAAAAAAAAATTTCCTTGGATCAATCCCACCCTCTAAAGATGAAAAGCGTATATCCCAAAAGAAAAAAAAAAACAGTTAAAATAGGCGTCTGATCAAGAGATTTTGAGGAGCGTGGAACCCCGTCTTCATTGCTGTTGTTCCAAGGTCCACTTTGACCCGGGGTGGTAGATACTGTTACGGTCCCAGCTGTGGTCAAAATAGTGAACACTCAAGCAAACAAAAAACACTATGAAAGTATAAAATTACATTTTTATACTAAAATTACCAACAATGGATATTTATAGTAGAATGGCGAGCAATACATATTTATAGTAGAATTAAAACAATAGATATCTATAGTAGAATTATCAACAAACCATATTTATATTAGAATTACCAGCAAAACATATTTATATTAGAATTACCAACAACATCTTCTATAGTTGAATG
>OZ010572.1:83492973-83500473 GCA_963932145.1 Acanthosepion lycidas | reverse complement strand
ATACATTTTGTGGTGACATGCACACACAATAGACGATATAATCTTAAAGATCAGAAGAAGATGGAGGGGGAGGAAAAGAAAAGAAAAACGGGTTGGGGAGCGAGATGGGGCGGGGGAAACTAAAACTGATGGCCATTTACTGAAAGGGCCGCTTGTGTAATTAAGAAAATTTGACAAAATTAATATCGACTACAGGTTACAAATCAAATATACACATATAAAAAATGAACGATTATCTAATCTAGCAAGACCCTATATTTCTATGTTCAAAAACACATGCGTGTACACACATACTCAATAACATATACACGTACATATATACACATAGGCGTGTACCAACATACACACGCATATACCCATGTACACAAATACATATATATATGTGCACACACATATATATATATATATTCTCATATACATATACATATATATACATACACACACACATATGTATGTGTATATTTTCCACTAATATTATCTATCTATCTATCTATCTATCTATCTATATATATATATATATATATATATATATATATATATATATATATAATAGCTGGCCACTCGTATTCGAGGATACCCGAGTACTAGTGTGCCTATCCAATCCCTATTGCAGATGCTCGCTCAGGCACAGTTGTGTTTGTTCAAAACACATAGAGCGTACCTGTGGTTTATACTGCAACTATGCTGAGCAGAGTTTAGTTACAGTTTCTGGGAAAGTGCGTGTTATCTAACGAGATCAACAATTTGAACAAGGCCAGTACCCTCAAACTCTCGGCCATGAATACTTGTTACTTCGGGCATGAGTTCCATCGACCAAATTTCACTCACAAGGCTTGGTTAAATCCATGGTATAGTTTTCAGATAATTTCTAATGGTGCCACACGCTGGGATCGCCCCCTCCAAACAACAACATCAATAAGTCTCCTCCTTGACAAATCGGTCATGGTGAGATCCGATAACGGGAGTCATGGACAGAAAGAGAATATTTATATATATATAGGCGATAATGACACTACAACACACGGCGTTACGCGGAGGAGTGAAAGAGAATACCCACAGAGCCCACCTGTGGTTTATACTGCAACTATGCTGAGCAGACCTTAGCTACAGTTTCTGGGAGTGAGTGCATTATCTAGCGTGATCAACAATTTAGAGAAGGCCAGCACGCTCAAGCCCTCGGCCCCGATGACTTATGGATTCGTGCTATCCCAGCTATCGATGGCCTACAAGGGTTCCGTCTACCCAATTTCCCACACAAGGCTTGGGCCAACTTTACAAAGGCTTGGGCCAACTTTACAACTTTACTTATATATATATATATATATATATATATATATATATATATATATATATATATATATATAATCATTTCTCAACAAGGAAAACAATAAATTCACTAAGATAGAAAGGATTACTCAATCTAAGAGAATATAAGAAAAAGAAAACATTATCTTTCTTTTTTGAGGATGAAACTTTATTTGCATGGTTTTTATTTTTTGTTCTTAACTAATCTTACATTGTATTGAATACTTTAATTACAAACTTTAGCAAAGTTGGAATTTACACGCACACACACACACACACACACACACACACACATATATATATATATATATATATATATATAAATATATATATGCAAATAAGTAATGAAGTACTGGCATAAATATTGCACCAAGAAACACGTGCAAAACACGTGGGAAAGTAATGCTCCAGACCGTTCAACATGGCGGAAAACATTGAGTAGTGTTTACAGATAAATTGAACAGAATCGTGTTGCGCATGCACAATTCAAGTGGGATATTCGTAAGCGTCTTCCTGTTACATGTTATATGTCACTTCTACATAAATGTAGTGTTAAAAAATTAATGTGATTCAGTTAGTGGACTAACATACCATATGACTGTTCACAAAATATCTATCTATCTATCTATCTATCTATCTATCTATCTCAGTATTTTCAATTATATATATATATATGTATATATATATATATATATATATATATATATATATATATATATATATTGCTTTTTCTTCTATCTCTGTCTCAGTATTTTCATATTTCTATCTATCTTAGTCTTCCCATTTTTCTATCTATCTATCTATCTATCTCTCTCTCTCTCTCTCTCTCTCTCTCTCTCTATATATATATATATATATATATATATATATATATATATATATATATATAGCTTTGCCTTTCGAGAAAATCTGACCAGTTTATGCTTTAAAGGCACAAAATACCTGACTTGATTGTGAATGTCTTCGTAGCCGAGCGGTTAAATCGCGCCAGATTAGACGGTTTCTTTTCTTGCAAAGGAGGACGATTGTTCGCTATTCTAACAGCATTGTGTTGAAATGAGAAAGTAAACTCGCTCTTGTTCCTTTCGTGTTGGTAACCATCTCAGCTGTGTAAAAGTCAAAGTCTTAGATAATAACTCTTTTATATCTGTTATATAATAAATATATTTAGTACTTTACGTCATTTTTATAATCAAAGATACTTGCATTTAAAATGTCTCACATCATTATGGGCCACCCTATATATATATATATATATATATATATATATATATATATATATATATATATATGTGTGTGTGTGTGTATGTATGGATGTATTCGGTTGGTGCAAAAATACTGACGGTTTTTGACGTCAAAAACCGTCATTATTTTTGCACCAACCTAATATGTATATATATATATATATATATATATATATATAAATGTTTAGAATTTAATCATAGCAAATATGTATACACACACACACACACACACACACACACACACACACACACACACATATATATATATATATATATATATATATATATATATATATATATATATATAAAAGTACGCAGGTATGCAGAAAATAGAAAAGAATACATTGGGTGCATAATCTGGAGTTCCTTAGTATTTTTGTTTTTATTTTTAAGAAGACAGTGCTCCATACAGAAGTAGAGCTTATATTATAATATTTTGGGGGATTCCTAAACTTTCGCTTGAAGATGAAACGGGACTAAACACCTTAATTCAACTTAATTTTAATAATTATTTGGATGGTTTCGGCTCTCGTTTTTGAAACATGAGAACTGTATCGAAGAAATCATATTTTTAAACAAAAAATATCATAATATATATATATATATATATATATATATATATATTATAATTTTTACGTACGGGCAAAACAATTTGATCACTACAAAGATGCATTCTTGTTTCGATGCGGCGGCATCTCGACTGGTGAGAACCAAAAATTGTTATGAACAATTCTATTTACAAGCATGCCGCTTATGTATATAAAAAAAAACACGTAGTGGGAGACACCTTAAGAGGAAACGGAGACAGGTAAAGAATAGGTAGAACAGAGAAGGAAAGTTAACGAGGGTGACAGAGTAAGACAGTATTATTTGGGGATAGCAGTTTGGGCGGTGAAAGAGTGCCTGACCCTAAAATTTTAAAAACAAAGGGGAATGCCCTCTTCAGCTTTTAATACCGCGCCACGATGAGAAATTTAAATAAAGTAAGCCAATACTCCCAAGAAAAAGGAAAGAGGGAAAGGTGGAAATAGGAAAGAGGAAAAACTATCGGGCCCTTTTTTGAATGCTGTGAACCTTAGAATTTATATTATTTTCGTTCTCATTACATTCGGATATATATATATATATATATATATATATATATATATATATATATATATAGTCTGTGGATGGCTATATATACATATATATATATATATATATATATATATATATATATATATATGTAGTCTGTGGATGGCTATATATATATATATAAATATATATATATATATATATATATATATATATATATGCGTGTGTGTTTGTGCATTATTTAATATATTTATTGTCTCGAATGAATGAATAAAAATATTTGAGAATGTATGAAGCCTTGAGTGAATTTTTAATAGTTTTTGGATCTTTCCCGCCATTCCCTTTCTTTCCCGCGGCAGATGGTAAATACGCTGGCAAGTGCCAATGGCAACGATGCCAGAAAACGCCCTCTGCTCGTGTACGCCGGGACCACGTAGTCACAAGTTTGAGAAAGTGGTAACGTCGGTAAGGGCTACGATGTGGAAAGTCGTACTGTATGCACATTTGGAAAAGAGCCCCATGGGGAGAAGTGAGAGAAAGAGAAGGAGAGTGTATGTGTATATGTGGCAGCTTTGGAGCAGAAAAGATAGAAATATTGATAAACCAAAAAGGGAGAAAAAAAAAAGATAAGAAAACTTGAAAGAAAAAAAAAAAATTAAAAACAAAGCAAAACAAACAAACCCGGAAGAACAAAGCAAGGTCGGGAAAGGAAGGTGTGAATTAGTTTTTGTAAGTAAAGATGAAGAAAGTTGAAAGAAATTGAAATATAAAAAACAAAAACGCGGAAACAGGTAGAAAGAACATGAATTCTTAAAAAAACAAAAAACAAAAAAAACAAAAAAAACAAACATGTTTTTTTTACATACAATAAAAAATAAAGAAACATATTCACAAGGAAATTTCCTTTTAAATGAAAAATATGTTAAAGGTAAAAATAAGATTTAAACTCGGAAAATATTTAATTCGTGAGAGTATAAAATCATATTTACAAAACGGTGACAAAAAGTTCTGCCATTGCTCAACATCAATTGTGATGGTGATTTTTTCTAAGCGTAACTTCCATGTAAAATGAAGACGAAAGCCTGGAGCACCCTGTGAGGGTCAAACTCACATTTTAGTTTTAAATGTTTCAGCGAGGCAAGCTTGCAAATTGTGATGATTGGCCATTCAATCAGATTTTAGAAAATAGTTCTGACCGCGAGCTCGTAGATTCGGCAATAAAAATCCATGTAACTACAATTAAACAATGGTGAAAATAACCACCGGAATATATACTGTAGACAGAGGAGAAATTAATAGGACAACAAAAGAAAGGAAACACTAAAAGAATTCCAGAGAAAAAGATATATATATATATATATATATATATGTGTGTGTGTGTGTGTGTGTGTGTGTGTGTGTGTGTGTGTGTGTGTGTGTGTCTGTGTGTAGATATGGTATAAAATGACAATTGGAAAAAATCTTAGATTTTGCCGACGCTTTTCGTCTTCCGACATTCTTTTTGTTTTGATCTGAGAATTTAACTATAACTATATGTATATAAATATGCACATATATGTATATGTATATGTGTCCATAAATATATATATATATATATATATATATATATATATATATATATATATATGCTTATTCGAAGAAATCGTTCTTTGTAGATTGACCACAGATTCTCCATTGCATTTACATCAGGAGAGTTTACGAGCCAGTCAATAGTACTTTGATTTGCTCAATCGTATGGCTTGCTAGTGTGTTTGTGCAGCGTCCGTTTTAGACCCGGATTAGGTCATTTGCAGTGGTGTGCAGTAATATGAATCTATTTATATATTTCTATCTATATGAAATTCGTTCGGCATTGAAATAAATTGCGTCATCCGTGATTGCATCAGATTTTCATCACGCCCAGACACTATTGTTTCGACTGTTGATTAGTTGTCCTACAGTCATTGTCTGCGATGGACGTTACTCCAAGAAAGCTTACGAAAATTGTAACGCTGCACAAACACACTAGCAAGCCATACGATTGAGCAATGGTGAAAAAATGAAACTAAAGTGGTTGTTTCAATTAATTTCTTTTTTTTAGAGTAGTATTACGTTCAGATAATTTATTGTCGGTTTTAGTTGCTGCCGGTTTGGTAATTAGTATTTTGGGGTCTAGTTATTCGTTATTTATGTTTCTAATTCAATGAATCCGTTATTGAATATACCAGCGAGATGGTGACAGGAAACATTTAAAGGTAGAGGAAAGGATAAAAGGTGAAGAGAGAAAAGGTTACATTCTAAAGAGTGTTGAGAGTAGGATTATAAAAGGAGAGTGGGGAGAAAAGAGAGATAAAAAGAAAGAGGAAGATGAAAGGTTAAAGACAGAGTTTAAATGGGTCAAAGGCTAAAAGAGACTGAGAGGGATTAAAAGGCTAAAATAGAGAGCTGGTGTGAGGCCACGGAAAGTAAGAGAAAGAGAATTATCCCGTGGTAGGAGGCGAATTCCAATCATGTTGAGTGATTTCCATTCCCTAACACAGGGGGCAATTAGAGACAGCGACCATATAGGGGTCGCGATATCAGTGAGAGAAACGGGGGGAATGAAAGTATGGCGATATATTATTGAAGATAAAGAAGAGAGGATAGCCTACTTTTCAATCCCAATTCAACCAGGCAACCCGATTTTGCGAAGCAGTTTTATTGTAACATGCAAAGAAAGTCGTAGAGTGCTAGAAGAAAGCGAGAATAAAAAGAATGAGTTCGAAAGATCGACGTACTTTTGTTGAAAAAAAAAATGGAGGCAGAAAAGTTTTGCTCGGGTACTTTACTTTTCACAAAGCGACTTATTTTTTTGCTGATAAGCAAACAGAATGGAGCATCACAGAATGGAGCATCACATTTTTTTTGCATCACAAGCAAACAGAATGGAGCAAATATAGATTTGAACTTATGGGCACTTCGTCGTGGTGTTAGAGTTAGCAGGCTAGAGCAATATTTAAAAAATCATTTCATCTCAAGCAAGGCAGCAATGCCAGTGAAACGAAGGAGGATACAAAGACTGAAAGGGAATGAGAATAAGAATGAAAATGGGGAAGATTGAGTAAAGGACAAAAAGGAACAAGCTTCAAGAAGACAGAAGATAGCCATTGACGTTGCATTTACATTTTCGAAGATTGTAGTTATCAGGAAGGCAAGAAATCGGAACGGAGTTACACTGTTGGGAAGTGATAGAAAAAACTGTTAGAGTAGAAATTAAAGTTGCATCTAGCTAACTCAACAGTGAAACGGTAAAACCTAGCTGAAAGTCTAGTAACACGTTTAAATTCATGTAGTAGGGTGACCAGTAAAATAGCTTGTCCGAGCAGTTACCATATTTTTAGGACAGGCAGAGGGAAGCACGTCAGTGAGAAAATTACTGGAGACGAGATGCCAGGTTAGGATCAATTAAATATCAGATCCTTCTTTGGATTTTGTCAAGAACCTCGAGATGAACAGTAGGAGCACCAGGCCAGATATGGTAATTCAATATATCGACTAATAGTAGATTTATAAATATGCAAGATACATTCTGACGAGAAGTGAGTTCGATCCTCACTGGGTGCTCTGTACTTACGGCCTTGTGCCAAATCTTAGGTACGTTTACTAAATCACTCTTTGAACTAATATTTCAGAAAATGTGACTGGTTTTAATGCTGTACGTTTGTGTATATTGGTATGAATTTTAATGGAATGGCTATACATACCGGATGTGCGGGTGATGTAAGAATTAGCGGTTCGGAACGATAAAGGATCAGTAAAGTTCAAATTCCTGTTGTGTTTGTTAAATTCACTTCTACACAAATACCCTTGAGAAAAAAAATGAATCTATCTCTTACGGGGTGGACTAGGCTCTCTGGCC
>OZ010572.1:83485473-83487973 GCA_963932145.1 Acanthosepion lycidas | reverse complement strand
CCTTTATATTGAAACACTTGTTTTGCAAAAGAATTCGATAACTACAATGGATAAACTTAAAGAGCCCATCGTGCACATTTTCAAATCTAACATTCATCCGTGCATTGAATACATTTGCTCGATGTTCTTGACAAAATCCAAAGAAGAAACTTAAATATAATCGATCCTGACTTGGCATCCCGACTTCAGTTACTTTCTCACCGACATAAATGTGGCTTCCCTCTGTCTTTTCTACGAATATTTTCATGGCTACTGCTCTGACGAGCTTTTTTTTCCTCTGATGCACGTACTTCGTGTTTTTAAGCATGCTAGTAGGTTGGCATCTAAGTCCCGCCCTTTTACTATTGAATTAGGTAAATATAACCGCCAATTCTCCAAAAGTTTTTTTTGCACTTCCTGCCTGTGAAACTCCCTTCCGTTTCCTTGCTTCTCTGATAACTACAATCTTCAAAAGTTTAAATCCCCCCCCCAAAAAAAAATATAATAAACAATTATTTCTCTACTATCTGTATTGAGCCCTCTTTTGAATTAATGCTGTGAACTTTATATTATATATTATTTTCGTTCTCATTACATTCGGATATATATATATATCATTAAGTTTCTAAATAATAAAAATCTATTAAACAATAGACATGAGTTAACGGTTTTCCGACATCATCAAATCTTTGCATTGAATAATTAGCATATAAACAAACAAACAATAAAATATATTTTTAAAATCCATAGTCCTAATAAATAGTTTAAATACCCTACAAAAAAAGATAACCCTTTATGAAGTCGTCAAAAACAAATGTTACGGCAGTTTTTTATATATATATATGTATACACAAAACCCTTTCAGAAAAAATAAAATAAAAAAATAAATAAATCTCCATAGGCACGTAATCATCTTCCGTTTTAAATTTAGACACCCCAACCTTACCCTGACTTGACATCTATGAATGTAACTCTATACTGATACAAATTATTAACACCCTACACCCCTCTCTATTTAAACAATCGCGCTAGCCGTTACCGTGGAAATTTTGATTTCAATAATGAATATGCTATTAAAACACGTAAATTTCAGAAATAAGTTATTCAAAAAACAATTTTGCTTGAAGATGGAACAGAGCTTACTTTAATTCAATTTAATTCAAATAATTATATTGAGGTTTTCGGCTCTTGTTTTGAAACATGAGAACTCTTCTGTAGCGTGTTGGAATCATATTTTTAAATAAATAATTATATTTATGGTCTACTTTTGTATCGAGCACTATTTTTTAAAAATAATAACAAAAATACTAAAGAACTTTGTATTATTTACCTAACTAGTCCTATTTTTTATATATTTTCACACACACACACACACACACACACACACATATATATATATATATATATATATATATATATATATATATATATATATAATGTTTATTACTATAAACGTTATTTTTAGTGGGTAAACGTATTTGAGGTGTTATCCCTGTTTTTATTTTTATTTTCTTAAACAGTCAAATTAATGATAACCGCCTGAGACAGTGCAAATATAGATTCGTAGAAATCCCAACGAGAAATGTCCTTTACTTAAATAGATAATTAATATCTATTTAAGGAAAGGACATTTCTCGTTGGGATTTCTACGAATCTCTATTTGCTAGCTTCAGTTTCCTATCCGAAACGTAAACAACAGTAATTTTTGACTGGATATGTTGTATTCAAGACACACAGACATTTATCTGTTGGTATCACGTCAGAACAGAACACGGAAAATGTGACAAATCCGAAGTAGAATTGCAATAGCAAAAGAAATCTTCCAGAAATAATGCATAGTTATACGACACAGCTAAATTTCGTTACAAAGAAAAGAATCGCCAGTCATACATTTTTTTAATCCTTTCACCCCAAGAAAGGCAATGAAGTCACTAAGAGGCAGCGAGTTTTCGAGTGTGAAAGAATATAAGAAAAAGTATGGAGGACTGCTGACATTTGGGCGGCAGCTGCCCGGTCCTCACTTTCCAGTTCAGAGTTCAAAAGCTTCTCCGAGTTCGTGTTACCACTCCCCCTCATATCCATATAAACTACTCCTTAACGCAATACTCTACCTTGAGTGTCCCCAGCGCCTTTTACAATGTGAAGGTTACTGTAAAAAAAAAAAGTAAAAAAACCCCAAAAATCACTATTAAGGAGCGAGAAAAAGAATAGAGCAGTAATTAAGAAGATAGAAGATAACTATTGACATTGCATTTACATTTTTGAAGCTCAAATCTGACTGGAAGGAAAGCAACCGGAAGAGAGGTCCACGAGCGAGAAGTGCGAGAAAATAAATTTGTTAGCCTAGAACTTACGGTTGCATTTAACCATTTCAACTCTAAAACGATGAGAACTTGCTGCCGATCTAGTTTGGCACTTAAATGCATAAAGAGCAGATACCACAGAGGAAAGTTCATCAGAACAGTTGTCATAAAAGCAATATGACAAAGCCATGAAAACCATATTACAAGTACACGGGAGC
>OZ010572.1:83457973-83480473 GCA_963932145.1 Acanthosepion lycidas | reverse complement strand
TCGAGAAATTACGGTACTTTTCTGCGTTAAATCCTTTTAAGTTAATTTTAATGTATCCCTTTGTATGTGCCGTCGTATGTGTTTGCGTGTAGGAATTATGCGGATTAATGTAAAAAATTGTACATATTTTGTGTCATAGAGTTTACACTGATTGACCTAATGCTGACATTATGCGTCAAAAGGCCAATAGATACAGATCTACTGGCATTGTTCATTCATTACTATCATTTATTTATATTTGTAGTAAAATACATCCATTCATGTTTCTTGGTCTTGCACACACGTAGTAATACGTATCTCGCCGTGAGAACAGAGAAAATAAGTTTTTGTTAATTAAAACGGAATATGACGAATATTTTAAAGAGCATTGGAGTGAACGTAAAGAGAAAATAGAAAAAAAAGTAAATCGAAGTAGAAGAGAAAATAAAGAAAAAAAAGGGAAAACTAGGAAATGAAGCAGTAAGAAAATAGAAAGAAATGAAAAAGAGAGGGAAAAAGGAAAAAAGAAGGGAAGAAAAGAAAATGGGGAAAAAAGAAAAGGAAAGAAAAGAAAATGGGGAAAAAAGAAAAGGAAAGAAAAGAAAATGGGGGGAAAAAGAAAAGGAAACAATGAACGGAAAAATAGAGAAGAAAAAGAAAGTATATAACAATGAAAAAAAAATAGAGAAGAGAGAAAGGAAAAATTAATGATAATTAATAAGATTAAAAAAATTTAACGAAAACAATTGGCGGTTAAAAGAAAAAGCGGTGAAAATGAATGAGAAAGACAGTTTTGAAGCCAAGGAAAGAGAAAAGAAAAAAGAAATTAAGTAAAAAAGAAAACGAAAAAGGATTAAAAGATAAAAGAAAACCGATACATAATAAGAAAAGAAAAAGTCTACGACAAAGAATATTTTGAACAATAATTAAAAAATAAAAGAAACGGTGAAAAAATAAACGTAAAACGAGCGAATAAAGAACATAATAATGAAGCAAAAAGACAAAAATAAGGAACAATTTAAAATACCAGAATAACGAAAGGGATAGGATGAGTAAAAGAAAACACAAGAAAGTTGTGGAAAAAAGAAAAGAAAAGAATTATAAGGAAGAAAGAAAGAAACGAACTTTCCGTTTCTTTCTTTCTTAAAAAATTGAAATGAATAGCAGCGAGGAAAATACATAAAATAGGATATGAACAAAGAAAAAAGAATAATAAGGAAAAGAAAAGAAAAGAAAAGAAGTAATAATGAAAAATTAAAATAAAAACAAGGGAAAAAAAAAAAAAAAAAAATGAAAAAAAGAAAAGTAAAGAATAATAAGAAAGTAAAAAAAAAAAAACAATAAGAAAACGAAAAAAAAAGAACGTTAGGGAAGAATAAAAATAGGAACGATAACAAAAAAAAAAACGGAAAGAAAAAAACGAGAAAAAAATGAACGGAAAAAGAAAAACAATTTGAACATGGAAAGAAACGATAGTAAAAATGAAGAGAAAAAGAATAAAAATTAACAACAACAAAAAAACAACAAAAACAAAAAACGATAAAAATGAAGAAAAAGCAAAGAAAAACGATGAGGAAAAAGAAAAGAAAAAAACTGATAAGAAAAACAGAAAACATTTCAAAAAATATGAAATTGACAATAAAGCGATAAGAAAAGAAGAAAAGAAGTAAGAAAAAATGAAGACGAAAGAAAAGGATAAGAAAAAAAGCAATACTATAAGGTATTTTAAGGAAAAGAAGAGAAAGGTGTTTAAGAAAATAAAAATCCAATCAGAAAATGAAAAATAGCGATAGGGAAAAAAGATCAAAAATGACGTAAAGAAAAGAAAAAAAAAAAGAGAAAAGAAATTAAAAAGAAAAGATGAGAAAAAGAAAAGGAAAATCGGTTAGGAAAAGAAAAACAAAGAACAAAAGAAAAACACAAAGGGAAGTAATAAGTGATAAAAAAAGAAAAAAGAATGAAATTAATGAAAGGAAAAAAGAAAAAGAAATAGAAAAGGAATCTTAAAGTAAAAAGTCAGAAAAGAAATTAGGCCATTTCGTAGAACCAAAACAAAACAGTGAGGATTGAAATGGGGTGAGCAGACAAAAAGACGATGAGGAAAAGGGACCTCCAATGGTACATTAAAACCTTCGGAGTCGAATGGACTCCCCATCATTTTCATCCTACCAGCATCCTTACATCCCTGCCACTTCCATTTCGAGTTACATCTATGTCTTTCTCTTAACATCTTTTACCTTCTTTTGTAAACGTCTTTACTTTTCTTTCCGCCTCCAATCCCTGCTGCCATACCAACGCGCCTTCACCTTTTCTGTGTTTTTATCGACAGACCACTGCGATGAAGACGAGGAACGCGTGCCTCCGCCACCATTTCTCCTCGCAAAAGCCGTCCCACACAGAAATCAATAAGATTGGCCTGCACACTGACGAGGATTAACTCGTCATACGGGCGGGTTGCCTCCGTGCCTGTCTGCATGCCTGCGTGCATGTCTGTCTTTCGGTTTGTCTGTCAGTCATTTCTGTCTGTCTTTTTCTTCCTCGAATGCGTGTACATGGACTTTTCCTGTCTGTTCACAGAGCTCGCTAAATCTGCGTGTCTGTTTTGGCTTGTTTGGGTTTTGCATGTGTCATTGGCTATAGCTCACTGGTTAGATCATTGAACTGGAAAATGCTGGGCCTACGGTGCAGGAGACGTGAGACGGGAAAAACCTCTTCTTATGGAAGCAGGTGCTAATTCCAGTCGCAAGAACAGACAAAATTTGATTTGGTCTCTTTAATTAGATAGCAAATATTTGCCATTAATAAATAGCTTATCAGTGTATCAACGTGAGGTATTGGAAAATACCGATGGACGCCTCGCTGTGTGGTAAATGTTACCAGAGCTAGTATTCTGAACCATTGTCAGTGGATGCTCAAAGATACAGCCTTACGCTAGACTAAATGACTCTTAGTGAAACTTCATTTGTGTGTCATCATACTCCAGAATATGGACGATAATTGCTCTCAACAACTTGATTCTTTCCCACGTCTGTGTCACTGCTCTCCGGCCCATTCACATAAACATAACTTTAGGTACTTATTCTTGTTCACTCCACGACCTTTCTTTATTGTGAGTGTTAAATTTCCAAAACCCTCTTGTCTTATAATGGGGCCTTGAAATTACACCAACATAGCAGAACACTCATACGTAGAATAAGACTGATGTGGATAATGAGGAAAGAGGTCTTAGAGAATTTGACACTCACAGGACGTATAAAAGGCAGAAGGGGCAAATGGGAAACATCTAGTAACTTGCTTAATAAGATTCAATCGAGTCTAATTGTCAACATGAAGACGTGCTCTCAGGAGGGCCCGGCTCGCCAATTGTAAGAAAACAATTGTTTGCCACCAAAAAGAAGAGACTAACACACGAATTAAAAATGGAAAATACCAAAATCAATAAGTAAAAAAATTTAAATGACTAGGAAGTTTTTTTAACACAAGACGGAAACAGCGACAACAAATTACTCCGGACATAGAGATAACAAAATACTTTCCAAAATTAATCAAGGTATTAAGAAACATGACAATTTCCTTAGAAACAAAGAAACGAGGATTGATCTGTTATGCAATATTAGTCTTCCTATTTGGCAGTGAAAGCTGGAAAATCTCATCATAGATGAAGAAATGACTTGCAGCAACAAAAATGGGGTTTTACAGAAGGTTGCTGAGAATACCATGTGAGCAGCAATGAAATTTTAAAGAAAATGGAAACAAAAAGATACTTATACGTAACATCAAAAAGAGATAGGCGAAATGTCTAGAACTCATTTTGAGGAAAAAGGACTTAGAAAATATGACACTCATAGGGTATATTGAAATCAAGAAGAAAGCAGCACATAACCTACCTAATTATCTTTTATAAATGGGTAGCTGAACGGGGTTTAGGGTAGGCAAAAGAAAAAAATTTACTAAACGTTAAAAGGACAAGAAATTGTGAAAAAGCTATGGTCACCAATGTCCTAAAAGGGACACAATACATTGAAATGAGGAAACTGTAGAAAACGAAAGTTAATGACACTTTGAATCTGTAAATGTGGGTTATTCCACATGCAACTAGGCTCAAAAGAGCTGGTGGAGACTAGAAAAATTGAGGATGCTGGGAAGGATTGATACTGTCGAGATGACGCCAGTGCTAGGGCCAGCAATGATAACGGGAAACGTGTTGAATATTTTAAGCCATTTTCTGTCATTTTAATCTTCAGAAATAACCGTCAGAATTTTTTGGTTCGAATAAGTAAATAGACAAAGTAGTAAAGCAGAAATAAGTTAAAAGGCAACGCTGGTATTTCCACAAACTTAGATTATATATTGTTTTGGCCTTGTTAGTGCCAGAAATAAAGACACAAAGAGAGGAACTGAGCTAAATAAATATATTGAGAGAAACAGTAATACAAAAACATACAAACGAGTGTTACAACAAGAATGTTCGGTCCAACTGTCAGAGCAGGCTGCTGGAAACTTCCCTCTCAAAATGGCAGTACCTGCTCCTATTTATAGCTTGGAGAGTCCATGCGTGTATGGGTAAATAACCATATATCTAAAATAAATTTTGTTTAGAATAAGGAAAGAGGAACATTCCGAAAAGTCAATAGCACTACAAGAACCCTGGCCTTTCCACAAACTTAGATTTAGCCACGCGGAAGAAGGATCTATGCATAAAGCAAAACTCTCCTAGAGAAGACAAAACGTAAATTTTTATACGACACTTATATAGAGAGCAGTTCATTAAAATCATTTTCAGTCATGGAAAGAAAGATTTACACATAGCGTAGCGGTTATTGCCACCGAAAGTTGTAGTCGACTTCAAATTTTGTGACCATTGCGTTCAATTTCGCACAAATACTCTTTGGAAAAAGTATAAATCTATCTCTCCCCCAGCTATGGGTTAAATGGCAGAGTAGAACACCTTCGTCTTATTTGGCAACCAGTCTTAGGAGATGGAAAACTCTGAATACAAAACCAGTTTGAGGTGGGGATGGCAATTCCCCGCCTCGGAAAGCTTTCTTCTTAGGGAAATCATGGCAGCAACACCTGACGTAGAAATGCTGTAGCCCTTTGCTCTACGCTTTGCATGCGTGTATGTAACGCATATGTCTATTTTGTGTGTTAGTGACTTACATGGCCATTAAATGTCACAAGTAACTGGGTGTCATGATGGGTATATTAGGATTCGTATATTTGATCCTAGCGTTACTTTATTGACATGCTGGTCTCTCACGTCGTAATAAAAATAATAATAATAATAATAATAATAATAATAATAATAATAAGAAGAAGAAGAAGAAGAAGAAGAAGAAGAGGAGGAGGAATAATAATAATAATAATAATAATAATAATAATAATAAAAATAATAATAATAAGAAGAAGAAGAAGAAGAAGAAGAAGGGGAATAATAATAATAATAATAATAAGAAGAAGAAGAAGAAGAAGAAGGGGAATAATAATAATAATAATAATAATAATAATAAGAAGAAGAAGAAGAAGAAGAAGAAGAAGAAGAAGGGGGAATAATAATAATAATAATAATAAGAAGAAGAAGAAGAAGAAGAAGAAGAAGAAGAAGAAGAAGAAGGTGAATAATAATAATAAGAAGAAGGTGAATAATAATAATAATAATAATAATAATAATAATAATAATAATAATAATAATAATAAGAAGAAGAAGAAGAAGAAGAAGGGGAATAATAATAATAAGAAGAACAAGAACAAGAACAAGAACAAGAAGGTTTTATACTTGTTGTCCAGGATCAATGGTTGCTAAACTAGAAAGTAACAAGCACACATTCAAAGAAATTGCGCCGACTCCCAAAAGCATATTCTGTGATAAATAACCAGAAAATAGGAGCATCTTGTTTCAACTTGCACAGTGTTAGCACCCACCGGATAAAACTCGGCATGATAGAGTGGACCAATACCTGCACTGGAAAATCTGCAACTTTTACAGGAAGGAAATTGCAAGAAACTTGTATGAACATCACACAGACCCGGATACAGAGATAGGACCTGTAGCCATTTTGTGGGATTTTACAATGCACATAGAACAATCAAATCTAATCGCACAGACATCGGGATCAGCGAACACAAAAATAGAATTTGCTTTCTTATTGATAGGTTAGTTACCGCAGTTATAATGTATCGTTGAAGATCTTTAAAAAAACTATCAAAATACAATTATATTGAAGTGGAAATCTTAAAAATGTGACGCCAGAGGACATCAACAATTTCGATTGTAGTCGGAAACCTCGGATTGATTGGAAAAGTTTTCAATATACTCACTGGAGGGATTCTTGGTAGCCAATGCCTTAAAGAAGTACAAATGTCCATAATCACAAATACAGCACACACATTATGAAGATCTTTATCTATGTAAAATATCTGTGATCTTAGGGTTCTTTTTTGTTTTACAAAGATGATCAATGGGAAAAAAGTCATAAAGTCATTTCTGATCTTTGGTGTCTGGTTGGGACCCAGACTGAAATCTGTATACAACAAAAATCAAAGGAAGAAATAATAATAATGAGTTTTCAAGACAGTACAAAATATATTGACTTTAATAACGAGTCTCTTGACATTGTTTTTAAAGTACAATAGCTAAAGCATCAAGTCTGCTGTCCAAAACGGTATTGAAATTTATCAGAAAAAATTCAAGTCTACGTCTTAGTGAAGATACGAAAAAACATAATGTTTCTATTTCGTTTATCTTATTTTTTTTAAGGAAGTCTGTCCTTGAGAAATGCCATGACGAAACGCCAATTTGTGAAGCGATCTAAAGGCCGACTGCTCTGATATAAATGGGATTAGATGTAAGTAATTTTTTCGCCTTCCTCGTATACGCTTGCCAACGTATATGCGAGTTGCGGTGCATGCAACCATTGTGTAAATGTGTTTTGCATTATTCTTCACAAGGTTGTTTAAAACAAATATATAGACTGGTTTACGTTTTCAGAATAAGCATTATGGAGGCATGGTGGATTGCGGCTGGGATTGAGGACTCGGAGAGCCGTTCGAATTCTAGTCAAATACATTACGTGCTAATATCATTGGGAAAGTTATAAATCCATCTATTCTCTCTCCACACTCCAAGCTATGGATGAATAGCAAGACAGGCTGGGTTGTATAACCTTGAGTGTCAACCTGTCTAGGAGAAAGAAAAATCTGAATTCATACCAGCCTGGATAGGGTTCGGCTCCGTCAGGCAGCCTTGCCCAAGACACGCCACTTCTGTTGCGGCTGTAGTACATGTTGTGTCCCTACGATTCTAATGAGATACACGATTAAAATGAATATATTTCAGTGGAACTTAATACATTTAGGTATATATATATATATATATATATATATATATATATATATATATATATATATATATATATACACACACACACATATATATATATATATATATATATATATATATATATATATATATGGAACCAAAATTATTTGATCTGGCTACCATCAACGGCCACCAGATTTTTCAGACAGGACTGGAAACTGAAGGAGACTTTGGCGACGGCATCCCTATCATGTTGGCTACCATGTCCTTGATGGCTGCTTTGAGAGCCTATTTCGTGTCGGAGGTTCTGATGTTCGCCTCCGTCTTCAAGACGTCTCCCACAAAATAACGAAAAGGATTGCAATCTGGCATTGAGATGACAATAGGTCCGGTGACCAGTGATACGGGGATCAAGTGGCGCCTCTTGCGCACATAGGATGTATAATTCTAGTCCTCCTTGACATTATACCCGATTGATCACCTGCTCGCGCACATTTTCTTGACGATTTTCGTCGTGTTTTTTGTTGGGGTTCCCCTTGACAACTTCAGTAACACTGGCGACGAACTCGCCAGAGCACCTGCGTTCTAGCCTGAAATTTCCCTTTTCCTCTGAGGCCCCATATACCTTTGCAAGATCGTAGACCATGATTTTAAGGAATTTAAACCATTCAATGTAAACAGTTGTAATTTATTAAACTTTGGGAATAATATTGTCTACATACTGCTCGTGGACAATTCATTAGATAATACATAATATATAATACATAATACATATTTTTTTTTACTTAATTTTCTTCTAATGTGATTCCCTTCAGGATGTAGGCGATCATAGTTCACCGTTGATTCCTTTTCTTTATTATCGTTGAATTGCCCTATTTTCTTGGTTATATATAGATCAGAATTTAGACATTTCAGAACGAGTTTTACGCTATGACTGATGTCCTTAGGAAAATCTTCATTTGACGAAGCTATTTTAAAATATGACTAAATTTTTCAGTTTAATATTTTATTTTGTTAGCATCATTTTACCCCTATCGCATTGTTTTCACTTGAACTCCAGGAGAGCAATATTTTTCACCCTATTGGACTCAAATTTTCCACTAGCATCAACTGGAATGATTATATTAAATCAATTACTAGACCTACTACTAGTAAAATCGAGTCATTCTGTCGTGCCAGACAACTATTCACGTCAGAACCCATCTTGCACATTTATAAATCCACCTTCGCCCGGGGCTGCCATTTTTGTTCTGATGCTCCGATTACATATCTCGAGATTAACATAAAAATTCAAGCAAGTTTCTGTGATGTAATCGATTCTGACCTGGTCTCTCGACTTCAGTCACTTTCCCCACCGACGTGACGTGGGGAAGCCTCTGCTTTTTCAAAAATATTTTCATGATAACTGTTCCAATGACCTCTCCTCTTTAGTGCCTCGACTGCATGAATTTAAGCGTGCTACTAGATTGGCTTTTCCTGGTTATGACGATAAACTACATCCACGTCTTGGGTAAGACGTTAAACTACATCCGCGTCCTGGGTATGACGATAAACTACATCCGCGTCCTGGGTATGACGATAAACTACATCCGCGTCCTGGGTATGACGATAAACTACATCCACGTCTTGGGTAAGACGTTAAACTACATCCGCGTCCTGGGTATGACGATAAACTACATCCGCGTCCTGGGTATGACGATAAACTACGTCCAACAGCAAGGCCTCTAATCAGGAGATTTTGAGAACCACCTCTTAATTGCTGGTGTTTCCAGCTTCGCATTAAACTGACGTGGTAGCACCTTTTTGGGTCCCAGCTATGTGTAAATAGTTAACCCCCAAACCTCAGTCAAAACACTATAAAAGTGTAAAAATAGGTTTTAGAACAGAAATACTTTCTAAAAAAATTATTACCAACAATAGATTTTTGAAGAAAAATTATTCCTAGCATTACCATCGATACATTATTGAAAAAAAAAGTAACAGCAATACAAATATACAGCAAAAGAAAAGAAAAAAGCTCTACATTAAAAAAAATACTAGCAATATATATATATATATTATATATATATATATATATATATATATATATATATATATATATATATATATATATATATATTACCAGTAATAAAAATTTTGCCGCTATTAAATAACCCATTGAGGTTGATATGTCGTAAACCAAACCAAACCAAACCAAACCAAACCAAACCAGACTAGATTGACAAGGTTTCCCCGTTTTACTGCTGAACTAGTTACATCCAAACAGCAATTTTTCTATTCTAATAGTTTCTTTGCTCGGGCTTCTCAGTTGTGGAACTCAGTTGTGATTTCTTGATTTTATATGCAACGTCAATTATCATCTGTCTTCCTGAATGCTGTTTATTTATTGTCCTTTTCCTCGCTTTTCCTCATTTTTTCCTCAGTCTTCTCATTCACTTTCACTCTTTGTAAACCCCTGCCACCGAGTGGCATTATCGCATTGCAATGGGCGGAATGGTTAAAACAATTATCTCGTGTAATACATTTATGGTATCTGGGATAACAAAAGATGTATTCCCAAACCTAAGCAGAGTATTAAGAAACAGAAAAAAATCGTTACAAAGAAAATAGTATTGAACTGTTATGTGATATCAGACACCAATATGGCAGTGAATGCTGGACAATATCCTCAAAGATGAAGAAGAGACTTGAAGCAACAGAAATATGATTTTACAGAAGGATGCTGAGAATAACATGGACCGAACATGTGGGCAAACGACGATGTTTTAGAGTAACAAAAAGGAAACATACTTAGCATGAAGAAGAGACGGTTGAAATATCGAGAGCGCGATATGAAAAGTGGGCTTGGAGAATCTGATACTCACACGACTGATTGAAGGCAAGAGGGACAGAGGAATACAACGCATAACCTTCTTAGTGAGCTTGTGTAAATGGATGTCGGAAGTTTTAGTAGAAATATCGAAAAGACAAAATTCATTAACAATGGGCCGGAAACTGTGGAGAGCCATGATCACCTACGTTCTGAAGGGACCCTCTATATAGAAGAAGAACTAAACATCGAAATTGAAATGTTTATAATTCATTAAGTTTGCATTAACTTCTCCCATGGATTTAGGGTAGGTGTTATTAATATTCACATTTCAATACCAGATTCAAAGTTTCTCTTATAGAAATGACATAGTACAATAAGAGCTTGAATTAACGGTCCCGGAACCAACGGACTCCGGATTTAAAGGACAAAATAAGCTGGAACTTAAAACGTCCGTGCGCAGAGAGCAAAGTCTGCTAGCCCCAGAATTAGTCACTCTTCTTTACTGGCGCAATCAACAAGGAATGGTAGTTTCGGAAATAGCCGTTGAACTCTCGTCTTGTACACACATTCACCGTCTCATGCACAGCACCTCTCACTCTCTCACTCACTCTATCTATCTATCTATCTGTGTGACTATAATTTATTTTAAGTTATTACGTAGTAACTTAAAAATAATATATGCAAACATATATTGTGTATTTGAAATAATTTTCTACTGTACTGGGCGTTTTTAGGTCACGAATAAAAGTGCTTCAAATTAACGCATAAACAGGTTTAACGGACGACCCTCCCCCTATTAGTCCGTTAAATTGCACCCTCTCATTGCACCAGAGAGAGGGATCGTACCGAGGCCAGTGCTAGCGACGGTTGCGGGGCTGGGCAATATTTGTTCCTAGCCCGGGTGTACATGCTCGGGCTACCCACATTAAACCAACCTTGTGTCACAACCTGACCCCGTAGAGAGGGGTTTTGAGTAAATACAAATTGTGGTTCCACTGCAAATTAAATCGAAACCAACTTAAAAAAATGAACATCGTTCAACTTCTATGCACGTCTCTTACTCAAACTAGGAAAAATAACAAGTTTGCCACTGGCTATGATAAACACTTACCTGGCACTGGAGTTAACCATTGCCAATGAGGGTTTAATGAGGCGTGATTAATGTCCCTGTGCTGTAAGTAAAGCTATGATTCTCCTTTCAGATGAGAGAAGTTGCCCAGCCCCGGGGATTCCAATCATGTGGCAGCACCTTCCTCATCGCTCTAAAGATGCTGGGTCGGTTTAATACCGATGCCAGCCTGACAGTGGTCACGGGTGCTGGGCAAAAATCAATCTTTGTCCTTGGCCCATATCTACAAGTTTGTGTAAGGCGCTCCCCAGGTTAAAACGACCTTGTATCACACTTAGCCTAGGTGGGGAGACCGGGTAAATATACCTGGAGATGCCAAATAGATTTACTATCCAAATACTAAATGAAGCAGTTAGCATGATAACAGTTCGCAACAGCGAAACCTAAATGGGACATACTTGAAATAAAATTCTCTATTTGGTAGGGCTCAAAATTGATCATATTTTTATTTGTTTTGTATATCTAAGTAAATAAGCATATAACCAACTTATGTGTATATACAATGATAAGTAGCAGGAAAGTGTAGCATTGACTGCATAGTGAAAGCCTTTATACGTTAATAAATATTTTATGCAAAATCTCATATACGCACACACGTTATCCGGTGTATGTCGCAATGGCGACTTAAGTGTGTAAATGTAGGCGTGTGTGTATGTGTGCCCGTGTGTGTGATGTATCTGACGCAAATACTATTTGTACTCTTCCCCTTACCCTTTTCATTTGGTATTTGCCAACACACTTTTGTCAGATGCTAAGCCGACCCATCCTCCTAATCTCTTCGCTACCGTTTCCCGACGCTTCTTTTTTCTTTCTTCCCTGCTCGACCCTCAGCCAGCCCTTTACGTTTCCACCCCTGTATTATCCACCACCCTATACCCACAATCGATAATCGGGATTTCCCGTCTTGCCATCCTTCACCCCGCGAACACATACAACCGCCACCAACCACCAACGCCAACCCCAACATGTCTTCTTGTTTTACAAGGTCGACAAAGAGAGAACACGCCGAGACACACACATACACACACACATGCACACACACATGCACACACACACACACACATGTGCTCGCAAACGCACACACCCGCACCCACACACATCAATTCCATTGTTTTCAATCGAAGTACTTGACACTGATAGAGAAAAGGACTTCCGTATGCCGAAGAGGTTCAATGACGAGGGGGCTTATATATATATATATATATATATATATATATATATATATATATGTAATAGAATTCCATGTGTGTGTGATAGACTGGGAACATGAAAGAGAGAATTGTATGTAAATATATATCAATGTAGTTATCTATAAGGATGTGTGTGAAAGAGGGGGAAAGAGAATGGTATATATGTGTGTGTGTGTTGTGTGTGTGTGTGAGAGAGAGAGAGTGTGTGTGTGTGTGTGTGTGTCTGTGTAAGTGTATGTAGATAGATGTATTTAGGTAGTTGAATTGAACAAAATTCGTTTGCATACTTAGATATATAGATGATGTACAGTAATGTGTGTGTAGAGAGAGAGAGAGAGAGAGAGAGAGAGAGAGAGAGAGACAAAAGGAGATAGAGAGAATGAGGAGATATAGAGGTAGAGAAAGAAAGAAAAGAAAGAAAGAAAGAAAGAAAAGAAAGAAAGAAAGAAAGAAAGAAAGAAAGAAAGAAAGAAAAGAAAGAAAGAAAGAAAGAAAGAAGGAAAGAAAGAAAGAAAGAAAGAAAGAAAAGAAAGAAAGAAAGAAAGAAAAGAAAGAAAGAAAGAAAGAAGCATATGTTTGACATAGTGACTCACAAAAAGCCTGAGAAAATGAAGTGTATCTGCATAAATATCAATACCTATTTGTATTTTTACAGATGTGTGTACTGTGTGTGTTTATCTGTGCTGTGATAATGAGTATTTCGATGGATCTCTCTCGGGGCATGGGACGGGATTTTACAGTCATCTGGAGGATGAGTGTTGCGGCCTAATGAATATCGAGTTCGAAATCCACTCGGGTTCGTTACATACACTTACGAAGAGCTTCCCATTAAAGAACGCTAACTCCTTCAGGTTTTCACGAAAATACATATCTCGTATTCGAAACGTAAACAAAGCCATTTCTAAAGAATCAATGGATTTTATTTTATTTTTTAGATAATATATTTATATTACTTACACTCTCGCTCTCACTCTCTCTCTCTCACTGTCCACCTGAAGAGTGGATGGACAGGTCCGCCTTCGAAACTCTGAAGTCGGGATGCTGAAGATAACATCAATCAGCTAGGTGACACTCTTTTACTCCCATTAATCATATATATATATATATATATAAGGGAAGAAAGACAATAGGAAAACAGTATGTAGATTTAGCCGACGCGTTTCGTCCAATGGGAAATTTTCAAGGCGAAAAAACGAAAAAAAATTTTGAAGAAAGTATCTATAACTAAAAGCAAAAAAGACAAATGTTAGTTACTAGTTGTTAGTTTTTTAGTTTACAGATAAATTGTTCAAATTAATTCATTTCTATTTTTGACCTGAAAAAGTCCACATGGGACGAAACGCGTTGGTTGAAACTACATATAGTTTTCCTACCGTCTTATTTCTTTTATACATATTGTCTTTTTATATAGATTAATTCTGATATATATATATATATATATATATATATATATATATATATATATATATATATATATATATATATATATATATATATATATATATATATATATATATATATATATATATGTGTGTGTATGTATGTGTGATCTTTAGAACCGCCATCAACTTTATTCATTAAAAACGACACAATGTATGACGACGATTGAAATTTTAGGTACTTTTCGGGCGACGCATCGTCAGAAAAAATAATATCGTCGGTAAATAAAACTAAGTGGTTTTCAATCCTAAACAGGAAAAAAAATCCTGTTCAAAAGATCGGGGAAGTGCTTGAACCGGACGAGATGTGAACCTTTCTCCTCCGAAATGCTCGTATTTAATTACCTCCAGTAGCAGTCGAAATAGTTTTTTTGCTCGCCATGAGTTTTAATGAGTAAGGTTCGAGTCCATATCGACGGAAATATGTTTTTTTTCTTTTTCTTTTCTTTTTTTTTTTTTTTTTTACTAGGATTTGTACAAAATTATCTTTTTGGAGATTTAGTGAATTTTAACAGAATTATTTCAGAGCTTAAACTCCAAGAGACAACCAATAAATAATTTTAAATTAACCTCCATCCAGTTCGTGCATTTTGGAATATCTGCAATATGGCATAATTCAAATAGAAGTGTAAATATTACAAAGAGAAAATTAATGTAATTTTCGGATATGGAAGACAAGATATAGTAAGATAACGAAATAATACTTTAGCAAAATGCAAAATCACATATTAATCTTCTCATATGTGCCGTGTCCCTTCAGAACGTGGTCAATCATGGCTCTCCACAGCTTTCTTTCCTTTTAATACTTAGTAATGTTTGCATTTGTTTCCTTCTTCCCAGAACAACTGAACTCCACCGATTCAGCGCCGTGACATCCCAGGGCTGAGACAATTCAGGACCAAGAAAACTCAGCACCTGAAAATTATGACTTCATTTTTTATAACCGAATAAAAGTAATTTATTAAGGATTAAAACATTCATTAGCGAATTTATTTAATTTATTAAAAAATAAATTTCTTTACGATTTACTTTATTAAAATATTCCCTAATACTATAGACTGTGAATTAGTAACCCCCTTGAAAGACCACCATACGGAAACCATTAACATTTAGGGTGAAGTGAAGGTTTTGGGTATTGTTTTGGTGATTTGCTTGCATCTAACCACTGGCCTACTCTCTTACTGTTCTCAAAAGAATATCCATTTCTCATTGCATGTAATGATTTGATGCTAAAATGGTTCTTTTTCTCGGTTTGTACTTATACTGTAAGATTACACTACATTGTTTCATTGTAATCATTTTCATTTGGCTTATGTGTAACAATAGATCGAAAGAAAAATTACCTGGAAAGAAAAAGACTCAGGATTAAGTCAAGATTTTTTTTTATATACTAAGAAGATTACTTCGTTAGACGACCGGATCAACAACCAAGCAAAAACTGCGTCATTTCCTATGTGACAACCTAATATTACCATTAGCGTTACCATTGGAAAACCACTTTCGGTCCTCCATTTTCTACTGAGTGCCTGCGCATGCGCAAATTAATGTGCATTTTTATTAGTTCGAGAAACAAAGTACCGAACGCTACTCTTAACTTTCTACAGAGGTGACTGTCTTGCCAAAAACATTTTTGTGTGTGCCGAACATAGAAGTAGTGCATAGGTTACATGCTGTGAGCATCGACAAACTGTTCTGTTCCGTTATCAACTAAATGCATGTCAAATTTGTTCTGCTGTTTTCTGTTTTTGTGTTGTTTTTCTTTCTTTTTTATATCACCGTATTTTAGAATGAGCTTTGTGTGTTCGTGTGCGCCTATGCATATGTTTGTGCGTTAGCCTGAGATAAAAAAAAAAAAAAAAGAGAAAGAAAGAAAAAGAAAAATAGGCACATGTACATTCACGCGATTTGGACATGCAAACATGTTTATCCCCTCTCTGACTGCCAGACTGCAAGTAAATGCGAGTTCCGATCGACAGTGTGCCGATGATGGCTGTATCGGCCGATATTGTGGCTGCTCCATGTTTATGGTCGCGTTGTTGTTGCTCAGAGTCGCGGGACGAACGAAAAGCCGAACAACCTTGCTTTCACTCAATCGGTAAACAAGCAAAGGGGAAAAAAATCGCATCTGAGCTAGTAGTTGTATACAGCCATACGGTGAAATTATTTTTCTGAATATTGTCTGCATTGATAATAATATTCCTGAGCTTATGCAAAATAACAAACCAATATTTACACGAGAATACATTACAATTTATTCTTATTATCTTAATTGATGGAGCATTGAAGTAATGAATATAGAAGCTAGAGCATTAAAATAAGCAAAAATGCTTGAATTCACTGATGCGTGTCTACATAGACAGGGGGTATACAGTAAGTATTATACCAGTATGACCAATATTATAATAATAATTCTCTTGGTGGAACTCGTTGTCGAGTATTGGGATGCTCATCGATATTTCCGTCTATAAGTCCTATGTTGGATCTGAAGTGACGTCCACAGCCACTGCATGGTAGAGAAGAGGGTTCAGAGGATGGATATTTCTGGTTTTTCTTTCCGTTCTCTTCGTCTCTTCTATTTCCCTTGTGTTTTCGAAGGATTTTGTTTTCGCGTGGACTGTTCTCTTCCAATTGGTTATTTCTGTAGCTTCCGTCACAGAATATCCAGTCAATAGTATTTCTAGGATTCATTTAATACTAGAATTCTTTTAATTCATTAAAAACATTTTTAATTTCATAATTTTTATTAAAGTACATTTATTATAATGTTTATTTTTAAGTAAATAATAATAAATGTTTTGTAGATAAAGAGACTTTTAAGTGCTGTATTTTAAGCTAGTGTCCGCGGAGGACTAATTGAAACTCCAGCCCAAAACGAAAGGGACCTCTGGTCCAACGTAGAAAGCAGCAATGATAAGTTTGAAGAAATATCTTTGAATTCTTCAAATCACTCCATTCATTAGTACAAATGCTGCAGGAAATAAGACCTTAACTAAAACTGCTGGGCCTGAAATTATCATATTCCGTAGGCAATTTAATATTTTGAAAATTATATCCGCTTCCCCCAAAATATTATTTTCAGAAGCCTTATTTATATTTATTTTACGTTATTTTAAATGTAGACACTCCGGTATTTTTCTAAATTATAACAGAATTTTGACAAGGTGGAAGTTTGACTGAAATACTGCATATATGACAATTTTTAAAACTTTCATTAAAACAAATATATATTTAAGATTTGCTTTAAAACGTGTTATGCAAATTATATATCACCGCATGTAAACGAACTTTATTAATTATATATATATATATATATATATATATATATATATATATATATATATATATATATATATATAATCTGGTAGTAAACATATTGTTCTGGGATGTTTTGTCCTATTGGAGCACATAGGTAAAAATTAGTCTTACACGAATTTCTAAAAGATGGATTTAATAAACGGTTTTTATCTGTAACTTTCAACTAAATCTGTTTCGAATAAAAAAGGCCACTGAAATATAGTCGTCCTAAATAAATAGATATAGATGTGAGAAAAGATGCCGATAGAAGGAGAATAGAAGTCGATGAGCGTGACGAAACATTTCCTGACACTGCCGAACAAATACAAAACCAGATAATGATTCGAACAAAGATAGTCGATAAAGCAAGAAGAATATCACTTCTTCAGTTCGTGCCAATCCAATTCCCGTTGCAACTCAATACAATCAGACTTTCACAAAAAAAAATAAATAATAATAAAATAAAATAAAAAATTAGCAATTGAAACGTTTCACGTGACGCACATTAGATTTCCCATAATGCAATTTTCGTTTCCCATAATTTAATACAATTAGAATTTTTTAACAATTCAATAAAAGTCTTTATTCGTTTTACGCTTTCTCTCGTCTCCCGCTCACGTTCTTCCCCCGAATAAGAAAATGGGAAAGCAAAATAGATTTATTATTTTGCCTGAACCCAGCGGCTTAAAGATGCATAAAAAATATCAATATATATATATATATATATATATATATATATATATATATATATATATATATATATATGTCGGAAAAAGAGTAAATAATATATCCTAGACATTTATAAGAAATATATGCTCGCAAAATATTTTAGCTGAGTGCGTGGCCTGCAAATGAATGAAGATCCAAGTAAAAATATTTTTTCTGATTCAATTCCTTTTGACGAACAATTACGTATTCATTGAACAGTCGATGTAAAAAAAAAAAAAGAGAGCTTACTGCATACGAGCGGTGAATATAAAGATGACCTTTAACATTAAGAACGCTTACCTCTACGCGGTTTTGAGGAAACTCACAGGCTGAAGTAATTTACACTACTTTCTTCATCTATGTGCCGTGGTCCTTCGGGACGTGTGAGATTATGGATACTTAAATCTTTCTTATCTCTCGAGCCCGTAGTAACGCTTTCTCACTTTGCCAAGATACCCGCACCCCAACTCAGTTCTGTCAATTAGGTGGCCCTGTGTCTTCCCCCCTCTCTCTTTGTCTTATTCTCAATGTACACTGTGAGTGTTAAGCTTTCTAAGTCCTCCTTCCTCATTATATGTCCTATAAATTCTCTTTCTGGTTTTGTGCATAAGTTTTTTGTTTATTTCCATTTTTTTCTTCTTCACTATTATTATTATTATTATTTATTTTTTTTCATTTTATCATTGCTTCCCCTCTCCGTCTATCAAATCCTCAGTATTCTTTTGTATAACTCCATTTTGTTGTCTACAGTCCCTTCTTCATTTGTGGTGACATTGTCCATAGAAGAGGATTGATGTTACATAGCAATTTAGGTATCTTTTCCTTGTTCCGAGCGAAATTTTCCTATTTTCTAGTAATTTGCTTAGCCTCTGGAAGGCAACTTTCTCTAACCTGGTGTACGTTTGAATTTCGGTTCATATAAATAAATGCTCTGTTTATAATAAACAGTATTAAATAACATTTACCGGCCTGAATGTCCGAGAAATTTTCATAGAAAATTATTATTATAAACAGAGCATTTACTTAAATACTTGTATCTATAAAAAGAACGTTAAACATAAAATTGTCCATTTCTAATATATATATATATATATATATATATATATATATATATATATATATATATATATATATATATATATATATATTTACAGCAAAAAACAAATCTTACCTCAACATGGGATAGTCAATTTCAAGTCGTTCTTCACGCGGTTATCATCAGTCCCTAAGTATCTGTAAGGATAGACATGTAGGGCTGACGATAGTCTGAGTACAGAACGGCTTGAAATTGACTATCCCATGTTGGGGTAAGTTTTTTTTTTTTTTTGCTGTAAAAATATACATATGCTCTGTTATAATAAATATATCGAGATCTCTGTGGATGAGTTTTAATAATTAATATTTCTAGAATCCACCCGGATTATATACCAACGGATCGATTAACTGTACCATATATATATATATATATATATATATATATATATATATATATATATATATATATATATATAATGTCATCCACAGACAGACTGTTTCGCTGTATCAGAGCTCATCAGTGCGGCAAGACATCCGGTTGCCTCTAGCTAGGATCGAAACCCGACTGAATTGGTATCATATATATATATATATATATATATATATATATATATATATATATATATATATATATATACAAGTGGTGCAAAAAAATATCGTTTTTTGACGTTAAAACATACGTCAAAAAATGATATTATTTTTGCACCAACCTAATATATATATATATATATATATATGCGCGCACATACATACACATATATATGTATATAAATAAAAAAGAGTTGATGAGGAAAACTATACTTAGCCGTCGCGTTTTGTCATCTGATGGATTTTATTAAGGTAAATGCAAATGGTAAATTCCGTTAGCTAAGTATAGTTTTTACTCTTGCATTTTATACATTTTGTCTTTTCTACAGTTGCTCTCCATCTGAGAATAGTTACACACAAACATATATATATATATATATATATATATATATATATATATATATATATATATATATATATATATATATATATATATATATAGATAGATAGATGCTCTCTGACCCAGGCATTTTGCACCTGTTAAAGTCCTTGCTATGGCCAAATAGTAAAATCCAAAGAAAAATAAATCACTATGATTGCATAAAAATGCATTATCTAGTAAAAATACCCGCAATAAATTTTTATATTGAAAATTTGCCAATAGTACATATTTGTAGTGAAACTACTAATAATACTTATTTATAGTAAGCTTACCAATAATACACATAATCTACAAGCCGTAGATAAATGCATACTGTTGCGTTTAAAATATTTGGAGTTCCGCATAAAAATACACGTAAATAGATATTCCGCTAACCAAAATCAACCAACCAAAACAAAATATAACTTCAACAAAACTAAACATATAACACACGTATCACTGTTTCTAGTAATTAGGTACACACAAACATGTATATTGCTAAAAGCTGAGTATCAACTACCATGTATTCAAATGTGAAAGCAGAATAACATCTATCATATTTTTATTACTTCAAAGCTCCCAAGAAATTTAAATTTCGGCATTAAATGGCCCATAAGTTGTTGATATACCATTAAACAGTCTAATCAATCAATATATCCCCATTCAACCAGTAACGCCTGCATAATTCCTGATCAGTAATGTTGAAAGAATTATTTGGTAAACTTTGGAATTTCGAGGATTGGAATGAAAATATAAAGAGTAATTCTTCAATAGTAATTCTTAAAAAATGCGGATTTAAGTAAACCTGTAATTGTTATATTTTTGTAATTTTTACGCTTTGATTAATCTCAAAGCGATGGAGAGACGACAAATTTCGCTCTGGCATCGTTTAGATATCCGATTTCAAATGAATGTCTGCGTATCTACGGCGGAAAAGAACTTAAGTCAATAGCATCTGAAAGAAAGAAAGAAAGAAATAAAGAAAGAAAGAAAGAAAACAAAGGGTGAAAAGAGATTACTCACTTCAAAGCGAGAAATCTAAGCTGAAAAATTAACCACGACATTTCCGACTATTCTATTTCGATGAAAACATGCTCGATTGATTTTAAACTCTTCCAAATTTGAACCGAATAACCCGCAGAGTTTTCGCACCTTTGTTCAAACCATGACACTGAAGCAAAGAGTTTTTTTTCCCCACACAAAGGATTTAGAACAATCATTTAGATTCCTCGCTAGGCGATAGAAAATACAAATCAAAGTGAATATAAAATATTTGCTCTGTGTTAAGAACACTGTGAGGATGCTTCGGAATGGTGTAAGGGTTGCCAGGTAATTTAAAAGTCAATTATAACTGTAATGAGTTCGATCCTTGATCGGTAACCAGCCCATGATTTTGAGCCAGGCGAAGTAAAGCGTTGTAAAACCAAATACATCGATGTTTTCTTAAAGTTATATATTGTAATTTATATCGACCTTAAAAAAAACCATTGACCCACGGACGTTGCTTAGATTGTAACAAAAATATGTAACGTGACTAAGCGATATACAGCAAAATAAATAATCAGAATAAACAAACATATATATATATATATATATATATATATATATATATATATATATATATATATATATATATATATATATATATATATGCACAAGTAATGTTTGCACTATTAGTTTGAATAGTTATTTCTTTAGCATTAATCAAGCCTCACGTATTCAGCGTTCTTCACTTCACTAACTTTTAGATAAAAACACCAATTTTGTCTTTGAAAATGCTGAGACCTACAATATTTGTTTTGAAATAAACAACACCCTGATAATGACATTGTGCTAGGTCGAAAGTACCTGGAATAAACTAATATGTATCAACACAGCAATTTTCTCTCTACGTTTAATAATCATACCAAAAATTTCGCATAGAAAGCATTAAAATTTCCCTGTCTGACGTGCGACATTAGCCTAGAGGTAGGATCTTTGACTGATGCCAAATCGGTCGGGTTTCGATCCTGGCTTGAAGCAATTGTCTAGCCACACTGAAGAGCTGTCATACAGTCAGTCTGTGGACGACTATGCACACACACACACACACACACACACACATATATATATATATATATATATATATATGTGTGTGTGTATGGAGTACCTCGAGGTGGTGTAATACTTAGCAAGCTTGTCTCGCTAGAACATTTACGATTCAATCTTCACTGGGTGCCTCTACTTTCGGCCTTGTGCCACATGTAAACTACGATAGATACAGGTAGGTAAATAAACATATTTTGCGTTTTTGGTAGCAATTTTTCTTTAAGGTACATATTATTAAAGACAGCCGATTGTTTTTTGTTTTTGTTTTTTAATCAAGTGTCAAATTGTTCTGGATGGTATTAATTTAGAGGGCGTGTGTATTAGGATAATGTCGTAAAACGTGTCGAAAATAGAATTCTAGCGATTCTTTTTAATGTTTCGTCAAGCTGAATAACATTACCCGAAGTCCGACGACATTTTTATATATTTTCCCGACGTGAAAAGTTTACAAATGATCCCTAATTTTTTTCACAAAAATCTGATGATGTATCTTTTGTGTGTACGTAAAATAGAAATAAATTATTTTTCTTATTATAAGCCTGTCTACGCGTCATATGAG
>OZ010572.1:83400473-83452973 GCA_963932145.1 Acanthosepion lycidas | reverse complement strand
GGTTTGTCTGGCTCACTAGGTTTATCTATCTATCTATCTATCTATCTATCTATATATATATATATATATATATATATATATGTATATATACGTGTGTGTGTGTGTGTGTAAGTTGAGAGCAAATGTGGATCGAGATCTGACAGATAAGATGAAGAAATAAAAAATTAATATTTTTGAATCTAACATGTTTCAGTTTAATTAAAGCTTCATCAAAGAATGAAATATGCAGAAAAAGAAGAAAGAAATTCTGTCTTTTTTACATTTCGTTTTTTTTGTTTTTCATTGCTTAATCGTGTTTCACGTGCATTCTATTTTTTCTTTATCTGATTGTCTCTCTCTCTCTCTCTCTCTCTCTCTCTCTCTCTCTCTATATATATATATATATATATATATATATATATATATATATATATATGACATTTTTTATTCATTCAAAAATTATAACATAAACTTGTTATAACATTACTGCAAAAATCGCCATTTTGTTTCAACATGTCTGGTGACTTCTCAAGTGATGCTGTTGAATGTAAAAATGGTTCTAAATTCAGCACGATCACTTGCGAAGGCACCAGATGTGTTGAAACAAAATGACAATTTTTGTAGTGATGCTATAATATGTTTATGTTATAATTTTTGAATGATTAATAATTGTTGTACTCTGTACTGATCACTCTTTTAAGAATATTGTTTTTGGTTATTAGAATTTTATTCTGTCAACACCAATCCTTTTCTTGTATCTATCTATCTATCTATCTATCTATCTATATCTATCTATCTATCTATCTTTCTCTCTCTCTCTCTCTCTCTCTCTCTCTATATATATATATATATATATATATATATATATATATATATATATATATATATACATAATGGCCTGAAGATTTTAAGCAACAAACAGACTGTTGTCGTTGGCTGTTTACCTCAATGCCCACTTTATATATATATATATATATATATATATATATATATAGTTTTAAGGTGTATGCTATTAGGTTGGTGCAAAAATAATGACGTAATAATGCCGTTTTTTGACGTATTTTAACGTCAAAAAACGACATTATTACGTCATTATTTTTGCACCAACCTAATATATTGATGTGTTAAATGTTAAAGTGCTCAATATCAGAGATAGAGCGTATGTAAATATAACAGTGTACATTGAAGGGAACACCCAACGACAGTCTGTTTCATGCTAAACATAAATATATATAATTAATGTTTATTTTCAGCCACCTTTCTTTTAATCATCTTTTTATTCAATATACATATAAATATATAAGAATGTATATAAACATATATACGAATACACACACACACACACACACACACATATATATATATATATATATATATATATATATATATATAAATATATTTATACACATATATATCATTAAATAATTTATCAGGTTTTGTTTATTTATTTTTATTAGGATCCTCGCATATTTACGGATGTGTTTCTTAGTATCCTTATTAAAGGAATAAAGAAAATTACTATGTCGATGTACATCAATTTTACACCCGATTATTTCGACATTATTGCTATGTCATCTTCAGGATGTTGTTTTTTGCTAAGAGAAAATTGTTGTTTTCTTTTGAAAATTAATATTTTTTTACTTTTAGTTTATGTTTATTATGAAACAGTATAAATGTATTTTCGACAAAAAAATTCTAAATTGCGAATATGGACTGGGATTCTGTTGTAAATGTCGAGATATGTTATATGGATCATTCAAATGAAAGCTCAACCTTCTAGACAATGTCGCAGTGGTGTGACCAACAAATATATATATCATTTCTTTCTTACAATGGACATTTAAATTTATATATAATGTTAGTTTTCTGCAACACGTTAATTGTTGAGGAAGTGTGATTAAATTGGATATATATTTAATTTAGTATCGTATATGATTAATTTTATTCTTTTACTGGGATCTGTGGTGGATATATTATTTATTAGTTTCTTTAGGATATTTTCGCCCTGTTTATAATTATAATGTATTTGATTGCGACATAAGAGATTAATATGTTTAGGGTTAATTGAAAAAGTATTATATTTTATTTGCTTTATATTAAAATTTCTAATAGAACATCTTGTTTGTCGACAATATAATTAGGGATGGTATTATTAATAAGATTATTTTTTATATTTTTTAGTTCACTGTAGAAAATCTATTTTGTGGATGATTTAATTTTTCACAGTTTATTATCTCTCTCTCTCTCTCTCTCATATATATATATATATATATATATATATATATATATATATATATATATATATATACCCAAATGATGAAAAAAACAGATGATGGAGCAAAATTCCACTGATTGTAGCATTTAATATTAAAAAAAGTACTCAATACAAATAAATTTTTATTACAAGAGATTTTAATAAAAAGATGTTGAAATCGGTACCAAAAAGTTTTCACGTTTCAATACTATGATTGTACTTCTTCAGGCGATGGTAAGTAACTGGTAACATCATAGTTTTGAAACATGAAAGCTTTGTGTAGCGATTTCAACATGTTTTATTATAATCTCTATTATATATATATATATATATATATATATATATATATATATATATTTATACACACACACAAATATATGTGTGTGTGTGTGTGTGTGTGTGTGTGTGTGTGAAAATAGAGACAATTCTGCCCAGTACGGCATGACAACTACGATGGAAATACTAACCAGAATTCTTAGATCTTAATTTATTTTCATTTTTTTGATAAAAAGAAAACTGCTTTTCAAAACTCTAAAGACTTTCGCAATGTTAGCTAATCACACTATTGTGATGTATTATCTTTCTGATGTTGGACGTAAGAAAGTCTGTTACGACTTTTTTTTTTTTTTGTTTGTTTATTTCTTCATTTTTAGCTTCATAAAGCAATTTAACGGTAATCTATTTAAAGATTGTCGACTTTTAACGGAATGGTTTCTTTTTGGGGATGCAAAATTGATTTGCTTTTTGTTTCTGCTTGTACGTCTTATTTTTATTTTCTTCCTAAGAGTCAGAATTTGATTGGTATTTTGTGGTGATCTGGATAGAAAATTCTACAGCGTCACGACCTAGACATTTAACACGTCGTTTTTGACGTTTTTTCTAACATTCTAAATGGCACCCTTTGTGAAAATATAATTAATTCTATAACAGTCTCCGCATATATTTGAATATCATTTTTATCTACATTCCAGTGGCACAACAATCAGATCCGACAATGAATAAAATCTTATGCGCACTCACACAAATACACACTATATATATATATATGTATGTATATATATCTATATGTAAATATATATATATATATATATATATATATATATATATATATATATATATATATATAAATATATATGTGTATGTATATATGTATGTATATATATATGAATCTATATATATGTACATATATATATATGTCTAAATATATATATATATATATATATATATATGTATATATATATATCTATGTATATATCTATATGTATTTTTATAAATATATATATGTGTATGCATATATATGTATATATATATATATATATATATATATATATGTATATATATATGTGAAAATATTGTAGAAAATAGGAAAGAAACTGGTTTGGTAAATAATCCAAAGTTCCTTAGTATTTTTGTAATTATTTTTAAAAAATAGTGCTCGATACGAAAGTAGAGCATAAATATAATTATTTATTTAAAAATATGATTGCAACACGCTCCATAAGAGGTCTCATGTTTCAAAACAAGAGCCGAAAACTTCAAAATAATATTTGAATTAACTTGAGTTAAAGTAGGCTCTGTTTCATCTTCAAGCGAAATTTTTTGGGAATGACTTATTTCTGAAGTTTACGAGTTTTAATAGTATGGTCAGAATTGAAATCAAAAAATTCCATGGTAACATCAAGGGCGGATTGTTTGGAATCGGCAGGTGTAGGGTGTTAATAATTTGTATCAGTATAGAGTTACTTTCATAGATGTCGGGTCACGGTAAGGTGGGGGTGGCTAAATTTACGACGGAGGAAGTTTTCGCATAGTCTGGCTTGAGCGTCTACGGAGATTTATTAATTTATTTTATATATATATATAATTTATTTTATATATATATATATATATATATATATATATATATATATATATATATATATATATATATATCTATGTCTAAATATATATATATATATATATATATATATATATATATATATACACACACACACACACACACACACACACACACAGGGTGATTGAAAAGTAACTTCCCATTTTAAAATACTTATAATTTATATATTAACCATGATTTTTACTGGAGATTGAGATGAGAGGAAAGCGTTTGGCATGGGGTTTATTTAAAATTCGATATTGGCACCAGATTTCGCTACCAGCTTCTAGTGTCAATCAATTTCACCAGGGACTCTTGTAGGTTAGAAAACTTCTTGTATTCGCCCTTCAAGTTCTTCCAAAGTCTTGGTTTGTTATACCAGCTCCTTTAACTAACCCCAAAGAAAAATGTCACAAGGCTTTAAGTCAGGATTCTTGAAATGGCCGCTCAAGCATAAGATAGGGAGTTTATTTCCAATCACTCTGTTGTTTACACACACACACACACACACATATATAAATCGAATTTCACCTTGGTAGATTAGTAAGGAAGTCTCCTTCCTAATGTTATTTGTCTAGAGGGCACTTTTGGAAGTGACTGAAACCATGCCATGAAATTGGGTAGACGGAACCCCTGGGGGGGGGGCATCGATAGCTGTGCCAGCACGAAGTCACACATCAACGGGGCCGAGGGTTTGAGTGTGATCGCCTTCTTCAGATTGTTGATCACGTTAGATAACACACCCTCTCCAAGAAACTGAAACTAAGGTCTGTTCTGCCTAATTACTGTATGGACTATAGTTGGGCTCTGTGGTTGTTGAACAAGCACAAATGTGTCTGAGCGAGCGTCTGCAATAAGGAAGGGACAGCCGCCCTAATAGACGGGCATCCGCGAATACGAGTAGCCAAATATAATTATTACTTTTATTATATATATATATATATATATATATATATATATATATATATATATATATATATATTGAACAATAAAAAAATTAAAATCTTCAGACATACTGGGTTGTAGATTAATATTCTTTCGTTTTTTTTATTATTATTCCATTAAAAGTATATATATATATATATGGTAAAACTATATATATATATATATATATATATATATATATATATATATATATCCAAGTCTATGATTGATGTATACGGAATAAATTCCAATAACCAACAATTTTAATTATTCTTAAAAGAGTGCTCTATACCGTGTAGAACGAATATAATTATTTGTTTAAAAATTATAACATAAATATGTTATAAAATCACTACAAAAACAGCCATTTTGTTTCAAAACCTCCGGTGTCTCATCAGGTGTTGTTGAATGTATATTGTAGAACCAACAATCTACATTCAACATCATCACTTGATAAGAAACCAGAGGTATTGAAACAAAATGGCTGTTTTTGTAGTGATTTTATAACATATTTATGTTAAATTTTTCAAAAAATAATTATATATATATATATATATATGTGTATGTATGTGTGTGTGTTTGTATTTCATCATAAAAATATATTTAAAGGTATGTTACATCTATAGGTAAAAGTACTCAATATCATACTGTCGACCTTATCCTACATCTCAGCTGCATTTAGAAAATCCACATTAATTTTACAAATGATATTGTAATTTTTTGTAATATAAAAAAAAAACAGTTTGAATAAACACAAATCTGTATAAAAAGAACCTTTTCAAGAGTTCTTCTTATTGTCCATACCACAAAATATTTAATATCTGAAACATCGGTAACAGTATAGATGAAAACTGGATCAAAATGTTACAACAGCAAGAGGGACCATCATTTCAACTTAGTGCTAAATACATTCTCATTGCTCAAGGTAAAGTCTAATGGTTTTATAAAAACCTCGGAGAATTCCAGTAAGATATCTTTAATGATTTCTGAGACACGAAGCTTGAAAGCTTAACATAATAGCCATTACGTTGCGATTTTTATCATGTTTTAATATCCAAAGATAAATAACATTTAGAGCTACTCTGTATTGGCCCCTTTTTGAAATTAAATGTTACATACAGTAGAATATATATATATATATATATATATATATATATATATATATATATATATGTGTGTGTGTGTGTGTGTGTGTGTGTGTGTGTGTGTGTGTGTGTGTGATTGAATAAATTACAAACATTATGTCTGTTTATGTTATATCATAATCCTTTCATATTCACGAATATTTTTCCGTATATTACAATTGAATATACGGAAAGATCTTCGTGAATATGAAAGGATTATGATAAAAATAAGCAAACGTAATGTTTCCAATTTATTCAGCCAGAGAATTTTCTGCCTAAATACACATTCATACACACACACACACACACACACACACACATATATATATATATATATATATATATATATATATATATATATATTATGTATACGAGGATGTACTGGAAATATGTCTATATACCGTTCGCACTATAATTGCACTGATTTTCAATCAGTAATTTGTATGTCGTGGGAACTCATTACATTTCACTAAGCAGTTGTTTTACATACTCTTCCCGCCACGTAATCTGCATCTTCCGGCATAAGTCGTATCATCGTCAGTCATGACCCACAGGAAGCAAACAAATCATTTCTGCAGAAAGTTAATTAATCCAACAATCAACGAATCATTTAATTAAGAAATTAATTAATTGACAGCCTAGAATCAAAGCACTTGTGACTAGCTTTTTTGGCCCTGACGAAAGAACTCCGAGGAGGGCAAACATTTTAACATAATCACACATATACAGGCGTTTAGTTATTAGGTTGGTGCAAAAATAATGACATAATAACGTCGTTTTTTGACGTATTTTTAACGTCAAAAAACGACATTATTACGTCATTATTTAATAAAAGTACTTTGACGGGTCGTCGCGTATTTACGAGAGAAAGATGTACAAAGAGGTAGGGCGCTATCCATAGTGCTGCAGTTGGCAAGCTATTGTAATGCATGGCTGTAGCAGTGACCATCCACAAGATAAAAAAAAAAAAAAAAAGTCTGAAAATAAGCCTGCAGTTTAAGCAGATGCATATTTTAATACCTGTGCTAGATAGGCATCAGTTTTCAAGTCCGGGTAAATGTGAGGATTTAGAATGCAGTTTATATCTCTCTTTTTCCGAGAAGCTTTCTCTACATTAAGTACTGATATGACTGAATTTTTTCCCTCCTTATTTCCTCATTTCACACGAGGCCGTGTGAAATCATCTTTGTTGTTGACTACTACATGAGAAAGGCTGATGAGAAATGATTTATTAACACTTAAACGGCGGGTGTCATCAATTTCAATGGAGATCAGCGGAGATATGCATTTAATAATTTAAACTTTTTTTTTCTCCCAACGATACGGGCATCATCTATTTATGATTCAAGTCTAAATAACTACTTGACAACTTCAGGATTCATGATTTCAAGTCAGTTCCTGGAAAATTTGCCTGTAAATAAAGCTTGAAGTCCAAGCCAAAAACAGTGCTACATAATGACGCCTATTCTCGAAAAGAAAAGAAACAAAAATTGTGAAAATTTGTGCAAAGAATGCACACGTCCTTTGTGCTTTAAAAGCGTCAAGAATTAGCATACTGTCAAAAATATTACAGTGGTTTCTGGGATCAACGATTTAAACAAGACCATCACGCTCAAGCCCTAGGCCACGATGACTAGAAAAGCTATCGATGGCATCCAATTTCACTCGCAACATAAATCCACATACATGCTTGCCGTGAGCCGACGGCTTAGTGGTAGTATCTCCGACTAACACCAATTCAGTCGGGTTTCGATCCTAGCTAGAGGCAACCAGATGTCTAGCCACACTGATGAGCTGCGAAACAGTTTGTCTGTGGATGACGTTATATATATATAATGTCATCCACAGACAGACTGTTTCGCTGTATCACAGCTCATCAATGCGGCTAGACATCCGGTTGCCTCTAGCTAGGATTGAAACCCGACTGAATTGGTATCAGGCGGATATTCTACCACTAAGCTGTCGGCGCACGGTTGGGATGAAGGTGGATTTTTGGCATATTTATTTTAGGAAACAATATATATATATATATACCCTTGTGCAAATTAATTGAAACAACCAATCTAGTCTTCTTTCTTTCACCGTACGATCAGTTTTACACCCACTTTTTTCCTCAGATTAGGTCATTAGCATTGGTGTGCGGTAATATGAATCTGTTTTCTGTGTGTATAAGAAATTTATTTGGCCTTGAAAAATATTGTCCCATCCAGGATTGCATCACGCCCAAACACTATTGTCTCGACTGCCGATTAGTTGTCATATGGCAACTGTTTGCGATGGACGTTATTTTAAATAAGCGTACGAAAATTGTAACGCTGCACGAACACACTGGTAAGACTTACCAGTGTGCAAATCAAAGTACTACAGACTGGCCGGGAAACTTTCCTGATTTAAATCCAATCGAGATATATATGGTCAATCTGCAAGGAACGGCTTTATGGAATGGACATACGAAGTGCTAACACATGCACGGTGTCATGTTTCATTGGAAACATACGAAAAAAAGTAAATAATAACAGAATTATTCATTTTATTTCAATTAATTTCACAAAGTTGTGTGTGTATATATATATATATATATATATATATATATATATATATATATATATATATATATATATATGGTAATACGATATATACATTCTCATACATTATCAAATATGTTAATCTTGGATTGAATACGAAATAAAAAAAGATATTTGAAAGAGCTTATATGTATTCCAATGCATTTGTACTTTTCATGTATAACCGCAGAAGTAATTTACCTGACTTTACAGATAAACTAAACTAAGTCGAACACATGATAGAATTCCCTTATAAAACAGCGGCAAACAACCCTTTAATTTTCTTAGATATCGTACCACGCCGTAGTGAGAATAGCCAAAAAATATGTGTACATCGGAAATCAAGTAATAAAAATGATCTCATAAACTTCTATTCTCACCATAAGAATAAAATCTGGAATAACAACCGGATTATCTGTAAAAGTATTCGGAAGTTTTAGCCCTCAGTATTTACATGAAGAGGAGAAATACATCTAAGCACTTTTAATGCCCTAATTCTTTCATTTTTAATTTAGACTTAACATATTCGATGTTGAAGTCCTAACGGGCAAAACGAGTCAAGGTAAACTTGCCCCATTTTGTCATAGTTTTCTTAATGCACGCGCACAAACACACACATACACACACACACACACACACACACACATATATATATATATATATATATATATATATATAAAGAGAGAGAGAGAGAGAGAGAGGAAAGAGTAATTTTGTATTTGGACATTAGTCCCTCTTTTATACAGCTTTCATTGAAGATGACTGACAAAGCATTGCTGTTAAGCATTTTATTATATTTATCTTGCGTGAGTACAAATGACTACTCTTTTTGGGGACATAGAGTTTTAAAGAACTGTCCACATGTTCTTTTGATCCGAGCGCTTTCGACTTATCTGTTAGCCATTATCAAGGAGGTCTTTGTTTGTCTTAATACGTATATTTTGATGTTATTTTTTTAGCAATAGAAATGTTTTAATTCCCAAACATAGACAGCGCATTATGCCCTGTTCATAATTAATTATGCACATCCTTTGGTTCAGATTTTCCTCGAAAGACCATATCTGCCCGGTTCCGTATTCGAAACGTCAACAAAGCAAATCCTGAATAATTAATGGATTTATTTTTAATTCGATATTTTTATTACTTTAAATGTTAATTTTAGGGGATGCCTGTATTTGAGTAATTGCTCTGTTGTTTTAAACTATTGTATCCTAGAGAAGGTTACTAAATAGGATAATGACACGTATGTTGTTATTTAACGATAATACTTAGGGCACGAACAACACATATAAGATTCTCCAAATCAACTACTAGAAGTGAGACAAGTGAATTCCACAATGAATCTCCAACATCAGGATATCTACCCACCACGAGGTCAGATGTGGTAGAAGGTACAAAGCCGAATGTGGGGTATCCGAGTCCATAGTCTCGGTCAAAAAATCCCCGATAAAACGGGATCGGGTAGCTGTTTCCCAAGACGAGACTCTTCCCGTCGACATAGCCTCGTCTAGGGAGTTTGACCGGCACAGCTGGAGACAAATCTCCAACTGCACCCTATCTACCAATCGCCCACACCGGGCACAAGACCGAATTTAATGTGGAGTATCTGAGTTTGACCAGCACAGCTGGAGATAAATCTTTAAATGCAGACCAACATACAGTATTTACTACTGTATTTACGTGAATGGGGACATATCCATTCTCATTCGTAGGCATGCTACAACATAATGTGTATTACGCTGATCCGTCTGCGCATTCGAGAAAAGTGAAGGTTGATTAAAAGGGAAAATAGAAACATGCTGGGCTGTGAAGGCTCTCCGTGGCCGAGCGGTCTAAAGCACCCATGATCAGTGGTTTATCTTACCACAGAGGACACAGCTTCGGACCTTTCTGGAGGGCACTTTTTTTTATTAAGTAGAGTGAGAATTTATTTAACAGTGAACAACCCCTCTTCAAATAATGAGACATATTTCATTATCTTACGTATTATCAGCTCAGAGGGAAGTAATTACGAGGAAAAGAGTTTCTACACCTTTATGAAGGGTTTATGTACAAAGTGAACACAAACGAATACATTCTGAATTTTAACTTATTTGTGAACCATCATGAATCTCCACAGTTATTATCTTTGGAGTTACATGCATTATTGTGAAAAATAGTGGAGTGGTTTCCCATTGCATTCTCCACAGAAATTCAGAATTTACCTACTACTACTGCTCTCCTTCTTTCCATTTCGAATTAAAAGTGTTTATTCTGTTAGGCTGGTTGTCATTCAAAGCTAGAAAGACCAGTGTACCTTTTTATTTAGTCCATAGTTGGATAGCAGCATTTTTAAATATTAGGGTATTTCCGATCTTCTACGGTAAATATATAATCACTTATAAAATTGAGATATTCGTCTCTTTCTATTCGGAGATATTAAACTCACATCGTTAATCTTCAACCGGTGGGGGGTCACTATTCTGATATTGTCTGAAATCTGAGATTTATTTGAACAGAGATGAGAACAACTACAAGGGACATATTGAACTTTAGTGTACGGTTTGCTAAAGTTTATTTCGTCGCATTCAGTTTCACAAAACGAATGTAAAGCTTCACAGCAGGCAATGGTCGAGAGGCGGATGCAAGCATAGCAATAACAAAAAGAAAATTACACTGTTTCCACATTGAAATGGGGTTGATTTGGCAGTCCAAAATCGGGAAAGCGGATTTTCCTCTGTCATGTGAAGAATTCATTTTGATTACACTACACACGCAGCATCACATACAGTTTAAAATAAAGTTAAATTAAAATACTATAATAACGTTTAAAGTAACAAAAATATCAAACTAAAAATAAATCCATCCATTATATATATATATATATATATATATATATATATATATAGTTAAACCTAGAGAACCAGACAAACCTACCAAAGTTTCACCTAAGCGGATCGTCAGGGAAGGCTAGCTTTATTTATTAGGTTGGTGCAAAAATAATTACGTAATAATGTCGTTTTTTGACGTTAAAAATACGTCAAAAAACGACATTATTACGTCATTATTTTTGCACCAACCTAATAGTTGTTTTGCGTAATCTTATCGTTTTGTTTTTCTTTGGGCCTTGGACTTGCATGCTTGACGATTATTTTCGGCTAACGTAAGTGTGTGTGTGTGTATTTCAATGAGGTTTACCTTTTACAAGGCCTGAAGGCCACCCGAGCTAGAGAGTTACAGAGTAAGAAGCATACTTTATACGGATAGTTGGGAAAGATAACGTTTAACCGTAGACTTGAACAGTTTAAGATTGTAGCGATCGGGGAAGCATTTTTTGGGGAGTTGGTTCCCTAAGACAGTGGTTCGTGGGAAGAAGCTGCACTTACATCTCACCAACGGAATACGAATGTTGACGAGGGTGATCCGCTACAATATGTGTCGTCATGGCGAGTCTTAATCGTGACGGTTAGGACTAGTGGAACGAAGGAGTGTAATTCATCTGAACACTCTCCATGGAAATAGTGATAGATCATTAAGATGCTTGCGACGTCAGGGCAAGGACAAGAGTGGAAAGTGAATGCGTAGCTTCTGCCCATATATGGCAGCAGTACCTCGTTTTCGGCCTGATCAGACTCTAATAATGAATAGCAGGAGGAAGATAGCAGAAGTACTTGCTGGAGCGGTGCATGAAAAACGATTAATTTCTCAGCATCTTTAGGCATATATGGTATGCACGAGTTCCACGAGGTCTTTACTGGGTTTAAAGCTCACTAGGCGCTCAAAGCACGGAGCCTCTCTGAAGTAATATCCGTTTAGAAAGAAAATAAAACAATAATGCAAGTTATTAAAACCAGTAATTCATATTCTTAAAATTATATAATTTAACTCATATCAAATTTTACAGAATTTCTGTTAATAAATTGCTCTATATTAGACTAGAGATATAATTATTATTAAATTAGATATAACGTTCAATACTTATCCAAGGCCGACTCAGACTTTTATATTTTTGAATCACTCATCAGGGCTATCGTCTAATTTTAATATTCTACAGTTACAAAAGTCAATTTCGAGAGCTCACTGAAACAAACACTAACATAAAGAAAATAAAAATCACTGATTATCAATTCTACTCTGTTTTCCCTTTAACAATATATCTTCTTAATAATTCGTGCAAGCCATTTAGTTACAGAGGTTATCAAGATCAAAATACTGTTTATAAACAACAAATTACCTATGATTACACTCGAACGGCCATTTCATAATATATATCATTTATTTACGTTAAGATACTCTTCGAGCAGATATGAGCATTCGAAAGAAATCATGGGAAATTTGTCAGGCTATATGAGGATTCCGTGTAGGATATAGGTTCGATTCATATCGGAGGATACATATTTTCTATGAAATTTCTCGAACATTCAGGCCGGCAAATGTTGTTAATACTGTTTATTATGAACAGTGCATTTACTTAAATAGGTATATCTATAAAAATAAGGTATAAACCGATAATATATTAAAATACATATATACATACATACACACACACAAACACACACACACACACACACACATATATATATATATACATTCATACAGGTTTCATTAAATAATATAGACAAGTGTTGTCTATTTCATGTAAATTCTTTTCATAACGTCTGATAAGCATAATAACATTATCATTAAACGAAGAAAGAAAATCACAATATTATTTAATGAAACATGTATGAATGAAAAAATGCTGCCTAAGTACACACAATATATATATATATATATATATATATATATATATATATATATATATATATATATATATATATATATATATATATATATATCGCATGGGTACCGATTCATCAGATAAGTATTACCATTGCTGTTGAGTTTTAATCTGTGATTTTAGTTATATTCATGATAACTATAACCACAGATTAAAACTTACTTAGATTAAAATGACAACGGCGCAAGGCCACATTAGATTTTTAATTCAGGTTTATCTTTCTCCCAGATTGGTTGCTAATGACAGGTAGAGAACTCAGTTCGTCCTGCTATCAAACCCACAGTTGAGGGTGAAGAGATGAATTTCTTCTTTTTCTAATGGGTATTTGAAAGTAAGGAATTGACTCACATACGTACATACATGAATGCTAACACGTATTTGTGAAAAATATGTAGTCGCATATATACAGAATGTACACTTAAATGAATTCACACATAAATATATATATGCAGATATATACGTATTGTTATATATCTATATACACACTATTTCGCTCGTAAATATATATACATTCAGATATATACATATTAATATATACGCATATATTCGTAATACAATACATATATATGATTATAAAGACATACATACATACATATATATATATATATATATATATATATATGTAGACTTACACATATGTATGTGTATACTTATATATTCGCATAATCATATACGCACATAAAACCAACCTATATATCTATGTGTACACACACATTTGCTTATAAATAGATAACCACCTACTATGTATACGTTTACATGTAGATATTTGCACATAAATGTACAATGGCATATATATATATATATATATATATATATATATATATGCAAAAACGTATTTGCACATGAATATATCTACACATACATCAACACCTGTATAAATATAGACACGTAAATATATGCATATATATATGTACATATATATATATATATATATATATATATATATATATATATATATATATATATGCACATTAACCACACAGATATAGATAACCATACATGCATCTATCTATCTATCTAGCTTTCACACTTTTTCTCTCTTTCTCTTATATATATATATATATGTGTGTGTGTTTGTATATATATATATATATATATATATATATATATATATATATATATATATATATATATATATACATATATCATGAATGCATCCAAACTGTTTCGGTCTATCGTTTTTTTTACATATGAACGGATTTCTTACGAAAACTGCTTTTATCTGTTTTCCCAGGCGCACGCATATATGTCCATATGCATTTCACCCTTTTCACATCGCATATTCAAAAAAAAAAAAAAAACTTAATAAAAATGGGAAAATTTAGAAGACACTAACTCGAGAGCACAGAAATAAACAGTGTGACACATGTCCCTACTGTGACTATGGAGTTGTATTAATTACACGGAGTCACGCTGACAGCTTGTCTTAACTTCCAACCGCTCTGGTCACGAATTCGTGTCAAAGATTAATTCAAGAGAACACAACCATGTTGCTACAGGCGATTACTTTTTCTTTTACTTTCATTTTCACTATCGGCAAGTGTGTGTCTTTACATCATGTGGATAATCGTTTATGGTAACTTACGAATAGTGCGTTCGGCTGTTTATACGTAGTCTACATGGTTCTATTTGTGTATATAGGAGTAGAGTGCACGCTTCTGAATAGGATCCCGTGTCTGTTTTTGCATCATTGGGAATGAGCGTTATATAGTTAAAAACGCTCGTGCATATATGCGTGGTTGTGCGTGCGCATGAGTGTGTGGGCTCGTATGATATACTCATCACATGGGCTTCCCTATCAAGAACGTATATGCGTTTTCTATTGATATAAACATGGGAATAAATGCTAAAAATTGTTGTTTATTTTTTGTTTTTGTTTTTGTTTTTGCTTTTTGTTGTATTTTTTTTTAAATTCCTAGTAGTATACATCGAAGTGAAGGGGTGGAATGAAACATTGAATTTTCAGAATTATGTGCCGTTTTTAGTTATAAATCTGCTCATAAAATTGTTGTATCGTGCATATATTCAATTTTCTCAAGATGTAAAAAAAGTGTTCTGCGTTCTGTGTTATTTTTAAAACTGCACTTCTCCGCTTCCATAGTTCTATTTGGATAAATACCTATCACTAAAAAGACGGATATGCAATGTGATTGGCCCTGATCTGGCATCTCGTTTGCAGTCGCTCACTTACAGACGTGCCGTCGCTTCCTTCTGTTTTTTCCTACAAATACTTTCCCAGTAACTGCTCCAACGAGCTACGTTTGATAGTTCCCAAACGTGCTACTGAGTTCGCCTCTCAGACCCATCCTTTCACCGTCGAAACGGTTAAATGTAGCCGTGTCTTCTACCCCAATAGCTTCATATCTCGCACTTCCTGTGGAACTCCCTTCCTTTTACTTGCTTCCCTGATAGCTATAATCTCCAAATATTCAAATGCAATGTCGATCGACATCTCCAGATTCCTTGAACTATTCCCCGTCTTCCTCTTCATCTTTTCCTCTATCACACCTCATTACTCTTGCTCCCACTCTGTGTAGCCCCTTCCGTTCTAGTGGCACTCGCGCCTTGCTTAGGGTGAAATGCTTTAAAAAAAAAAGAAACAAAAATCGTATACTTATTAAAGTTTAATATTAACTGTAAATCCTACCAATTTAGGGATTTGTTTATGCGACAAATTCAAGTAGATATCATTGAAGCTCGGGTTGAAAGCAATAATTAAATTAACTTTTGCAAACACGAACGGGATATAAAAACAAATACGACTAAAGAAGGGCTATTAATTGACTGATTTGTTTTCAATGGTTTATCAACAATTTGCAGGTTATTTAAAGCCATAACATATTTTTAGATTGTAAGAATTCTTTTTTTGGTAGGTAGATAATAATGGTTTAGTGATACAAGTATTACTATTTAACCTATATCTGGGGAAGAAGAAGTAGATTCCTACTTTTCCCAATGGTATTTGCGCGTAAGTGAATATAACGAACCCAACGGGAATTTGAACTCGGCTCTCTGATTAATAATTTCGAACTATTATTCATTAAACCATACGCACACCGAAGCTTACAGCATTCGAATATTCTTAAACGGTCAAGCATCTAGGCTTGACGTTGGTTAAGTTCGGCGGTCGTACGGGAACCGGTGTTTCAACGTAATGTGGCCTTATAAAGAAAGCCTAGAGGTTCTCTTGGGACGACGCAAAAGGGTTTGTATTCTGTTATGTAATCAAAACGAAATTATATCATTGAATACGAGAACCTGTCCGAAAAAAACAAAGAGCTTAAGAGAATCATGCTTATCGGGATACATACCAACGAAACCATTTAATTACAACTACAGGACTGATATTTTGTAAACCAGAAAAAAACAAAACAAAATATCACTTCGTAGAAGAGAATCTGTAAATCAACATCACCGAGAAAAGAAAAAAAAAAAAAACGTAAAAATCTTGGAAAATATAGAACCTCGCCTGGGATCCTCGCTCTGGAAAGTATAAATTAAAGTCGTCCCCATCAGCTGAACTGTTCGATTAATACATGCCTCAAGATTGATTCAGTTAAAATTCGATGAAAAATAAGAGTTTTATGCAATGCCAGTACGTAGAAAATAAACAGAGACTACATTATATCGCCATTGAAAATTCCGAAAAAAAGAAACATTACCCGGTAGGAAGAATCCTCTGCTTGCAAATGTACAAAAATAGAATGTATCAATGCGAAATAATCGTATATACTGACACGAAATATCTGAGAGAAATTAAAAATGTAATATATCGTGAAGCCCTGTAATTGGGAGGGTTCTGTAATCTAAACATTATGCCGGGGCTAATCATCTTAATAAGCAGTGAAAGGTCTGCCAAATATTGAAGGCTTCAGTTAACGCATATCATACGCAAAGATTCCAAATAGCTAAAAAAAAAAACAACTATCTGAACCTTCCCAGATAAGAGAAAATATTGTATAGCATGGAAGAAATCATCCTCCCTAGCATTATCTGAGTACTTTAGAATTGTCCCAATATTCATTGCAATGCATTTTGAAGAACCCTTTCCAAAACCGAAGCTATGATCTGCAATTGGAATGAAAGCAGTGATGGCACCTACACCAAATCCACTATAAGGATTCAGCCTTCTTTACGGCAGTGAATGTTGCACGATTTCTTCAAAGATGAAGAAGAAACTCGAGGCGACAGAGATGTGGTCCTACAGAAGGATGGTGAGGATATCATGGATCGTGCGTGTGAGCAAAGATGAGGTCTTAGAGAGGATGCAAATAAGGAGGAGGCTTATACTTAACATCAGGAAGTGGCAGCTGAAGTTCCTGGGACACATAATGAGGAAGGAGAGCCTAGAGAATCTGATACTCACAGGTCGAATAGTGGGAAAGAGAGACGAGAGAAAACAACGCATGACACATAGCGGGTTTAAGCAAGAGGATGATAGAAAGTGGTTTTGGGGAGGTGGCAGAGAGAAGGAACTTGTTGAGAGCCGTAAGGGATAGAGGGAGGTGGAAAGCGATGATCGCCTACCTTCTGAAAGGACACGGCACATAGAAAGAAAAAAAGAATTAGTAAATACCAAAAAATCCCATTACGTCGTGTAAGGATCAGTTATAACAAATTTGGTATAGGAGATGCGGAAAATGGACATAGCTATGGTTAGTTTCGTTCAACATTTCAAATGGCTGTAAATCAAAAATATTCACATAAAACTCAAGTCCTGTTCTTAAATAGTCTTGTCAGATCAAGAACTTCATGTGGACGTCATACCCGGCGATAAAATCGTCCAGAAATATCTAAACTGTTTGCTGTATAGATCAGCTTTTTAAAATCAATGATTAAAAATGACTTCGAAAGAATGACGCCCGTAGGTTTTAGCAAGGACTATTTCGCGCTACAGAAACACGAATAAGGAATATCTGAAAACACGTAACTTGGGGATCTTCAAGAATAGCAACAGTTCAAAACGGATCGCATATGTAACTTGACGGGAAAACATTGACAAAATCAAGATAAATATTGTTTACAAACGCCTGTTAATTATGCGCCAACCCAATACAACTAAATCTTTTGACCTTTTTAAGCTTCCATATTTAACATTACAATGGTTGCGAACTAATGTCACATTCATTCGAAGCACATTACTTTTTGATAGCTTTTGGGAAAACCGTGATCCGAAAAAAAAATACACGTAAATTTGTCTTTATGCTAATTGTGATACGGATATTCTGAATGTTTCATACTGTTTCAAATAAAAGGTTAAGAAAATGGCCCTCATCAGTACCAGAAAGAACAATAGCAGGTACTGACCTTTAGAAATTTATTTCTCTGACAAAATGTTTTCAGAGAAAGATTTTATAAAGTAGATCTGGCTGCCCGGTTAGTAAATGCGGAATGTTTCCTTATAAAGAAACTAGTAATTTTACTATTATCATCTACTTAATGAAAAATTGAAACCATGAAGATACCAACCTTAAATGATCTGCCGACTCGTCACCTCTGTGTTCCTGGAGTGTTTGTTTTTTTTGTTGTTGTTGTTTTTTTACACTTCACAGGAGTATATGATTTTCTAGTGCAGATTTATGAACATCATTCGACCGTAGCCGGGATCATCGAGCGAATGCGAACGATCCTTTCTTTAATTGTATAGTATGTTCTACGCCATGTCTACATACAGTTTTGAATTCAGGTATACTTTCTCATAGACCGGTTGCCACCCAAGGATATATAACCCGGTCTGTTCTACTATTTACGCATAGCTGGGGTGAGAAGAAAAGGATTCATACCTTTCCCAAGAGTATTAGGATGTGAGTTAATGTAATGGAGTTTTATACAAATGTACATATAATACCAAATCAATGTTTGTTGTTACATTACGCATTATGACATCAAGCCTTCAATTTAAAATGTAAATTTATTGTGAAATGCAAATAAATAATTTTAGAATCATTGGCATTTATGTGCCGTGTTCCTTTAGGAAGTGGGTGATCAGGGCTCTCCACAAATTCCTGTCCCTTTTGATCCTTTATTATACCCTCCCTTGTCCTCGATTTGTCATCCACTTACACAAACTCGTTAGGCCTGTAACACGCTGTTTTTCGTTCATCAATGGATATTAAATTGTCTAAGCCTCATTATGTGCCCCCCAAATTTTAAATGTTATTTTTTTTTTAATTTTAAGTGTATCTTTCTGGCTGCTTTTTTTTTAAAAAAAAAAAGTCATCGTCTAAGAAAAAAGTTTATTTCAACAAACAATTTTTATTTTAGTAAACAATGGTTAGTATAAGGCATTGGGATATTTCGTAACACTTCGAATTGAATTCCTATTTGCAGTGTAAAAAAGATTTCACATTCATTCGAAGCACATTACTTTTGATAGCTTTTGGGAAAACGGTGACCCGAAAAAAAAAATACACGTACATTTATCTTAATGTTAATTGTGATACGGATACTTCGACTAATTATTTGATCTAAGAAAATAGAAAATGTTTCCGTGACGTATATTTTCGCTATAAATAACAATACTTTTAACTGAAATTCTTCCTCTACTATGTACTGTGTCCCTTCATGATATTAGGGATCATAGCTCTCCACAGTTTCCTGTCCTTTGTAGCTCTTAATACATTTGGTCTTTTTTATATCTCGCCCAAAAATTGCTCTGCAATCCATTTACTCCTGCCCGTTAGTTAAATTATGCGTTGTTTTCATCTGACCGTCTTGTGTGTATTCTGTCCTTTGAGTGCCAAATTTTCTAAGCCGTCATTCCTCATCATGTGCTTGAGAAATTTCAATTTTTTCTTCTGGATGTTAAGTATAAGTGTACTTTTTGTTTCTATTTTTTTTTAAATTTCAGCGTTTCTCGCATATTTGGTCCATGGTATTCTCAGCATCATTCTGTAGAACCACATGTTTATATATATATATATATATATATATATATATATATATATATATATAGATACAACACACATATGGAATTGACATGTCACTCATCTTGCTCTAGTGATACTACAAAGCTACAAACTCACATCAATCCAACTACATATATATATATGTATGTATATATATATATATATATATGCATATGCATATATATGTATATGAATATATATATATATATATGCATATGTATATATATGTATATGAATATATATATATATATATATATATATATATATATATATATGTATATATATGTTTATGTATATATGTATATATATATATTTTTAGTATTTTCGTGGTGTAGTATTAGGTTGGTGCAAAAATAATGACGTAATAATGTCGTTTTTGACGTTAAAAATACGTCAAAAAACGACATTATTATGTCATTATTATATTGGTGCTGTAAACAAGTATTTTTCTGTAATATGAAAGTTGGCCGCAATGTGTTAGATTTCATTCTGCTATTTAATTTATAAAGGTAGAGAAAGTGACCTCAAGTGCATTAGTTCGAAAGTGAACGCAACTGACCAGCGCTGAATTTGAACTCGGCTCGACGATTTCAGCTTTCGTGTCGATATCTGTTACTCTACCGTTGCAGCATAATAATATATAGATAATAATGAACACGTTTCTATGGCGAGACATGATCGTGTACATTCTTTAGTGACATGTCAAATTGCAAAAACGAAAAAAAATATGGTGAAATTTCTTCATCTAAAGTTTGTATTTTAACTCTTTACAGTATCGGCTTTTATTCCGAGATTCATTCAACACGGAGTCGTTAAATTGAAACATGAATAAACTGCTTCTATCAGATGTCTCGCAAGTAGTAAGGACTTCACGCCTGAGATCAGTCAAATGAGGAGCATGTGGGTTATGCAGCATTGGATACGTTACCTTTTGCGCTAATAAATTTGATATAGCGAAAAAGACATTTTTATCTGCTTCAAAAACTGACTTGCCTTTTTCGGTTACTATGAGAAAAATCCGGCATTAAATGCATATGAAAGAAAAGAAACAAATACGAAATCAAGTAAAATGAGGAAGAAACAAAAGAATAAAGAATTCCCAAAAGATAACAAGATTTCATGTAATTGCGCAGGAAACGTGCCGTTTCGTTAGACTTAATTTTACACGTCAGATGCCATTAGAATAACATACAATTTCAGTTATCAGGAGGAACTGCTGGAGTGTAAAGACGAAACACGTGGTGGATTGAGGGTTAATAGACTGCAGGGACAGAAAATAAGAACCGTAGGCCTTAAAGACATGACCGATCATGTTTCTCCACCACTTCTTATACATTTGTACCTCTTAGCAATATCTATTTTTCCTGTCCCTCCTACTGTGTCTTGTATTATCCATTTACGCAAGATCCTTGAATAGGGTTCTCGCTAGTTACTTCTACACACCCTGCTTTCATCATGACATGTGAGTGGTAAATTTCCCGAGCTCTCTTTTCGCATTAGGTTGCTGAAAAGTTGTAACTCTCTCTTTCTTATTATAAATTGGAATGGAACAAAGTTCTGTAGCGTGCTTTTAATAGATGAGGGCTTCGCACGTGACTGAAATTTAAATCGTCCGGTTCAAAGTCCTACCCAATCCTTTGGACAGGAGTAGAGGGTTATCCTTCGTTTCCAGTTCAGAATTGGGTTTCCGGTTCCTTTTAAAGTCTTTGAATTCTCTTTCACTCCCAGAAGCCTTTTGCATCTTAGTCTCATTATCCCCTTGCCGGGGAAAACTTAATAAATTATTCTGGTTATACGACATGAAACATCGTAAAAATAATCCACATAATTCATAGGCATTTAAAAATACAAATTCAAGGATAGTTGCAAAATTTGCGTGTCTCTTGATTTAGCTTTAATAAAATGTAATGGACCATATTTCCGCCTGCGGTTCTGCTCAAACGCGAAAGAAAACGACACATTTAAAAAAAAAAAAAAGAGAAAAAGAGAAAAAGAAAAAAAGAAAAAAGAACGACCACAGGCGATGAAAATGAATGATTTACAACAATGTAGAACAAAAAGTGTCCTGTGAAAAACGAAATGAGCTGCTGTTATCCTCTTCAAAAAAAATTTTTAATTTCGTTTTTGTTACAGCTTGACTGAAATCTCCTACTTCTCCTGCTGTAGGTATCTGAATTTTCATCTTTGGATTATCCCTTATTTTCAGTTCCTGCAAACTATTCCTGAGCAAGCATCTGCCTTATAAGTGAACTAGCTCCCCTAACTGGTGGGTTTTCTCGAAAAACGAGTAGTCAACCCTTATTACTCCCTTGCATCATATCGAATCCGTTATGAGCGACATATAGCGGAAGAATGGTGTTACAGTTCAAGTAAACAGAAGATTGTTATAGCGTCAGTCGATTGTAAATATGTTAACTAAGAAAAGAGTATACACCGAAGACAATTCATTACATTTTTTTTTACATATAAATAAAATAACTTTGTTTCTTTTTTAATCTCTCGACATATTAAGATCAAAGGTTAGAAATATCGCAGCAAGAATTAATCGGAATTTACCCAAAAATGAAACATTCTTTTAAATCATAAGAAATCGAAAAACTCAAGAATTAGATATATATTTTTTACCTTTTTGAGATCACGTTTAAAAATTGGTTTAACATCGACATCTTTCTGAAGGTAATAAAAATTGAGATTAATGTCTATTTCTGATGTATTATTTTCTATTAAACTCACTTTTAATTACTTTATAAGACTAATATGAAATTCATTCTGTTCGCTAGAAATGCATTCCGTTGTAAAAACTTTAAAATTTTTTAAACATTAATTTCTGAGTAACTCAATAGAATTGTAAAACGTGGCCCGAAAGTATTGTCACCCTTATAGAATATAATTTTCTATTGCAGATGGTTGACACGAGTTCTTACAGTTTCACAGCGTCAATGAAAGTGAATAAACTGTTTCCAGCATATATGCTTTGTATTACTGTATTAATTGTTATTATTATTTGGTAGGAGTGACAAGATTTTCGGACATTTCTGTAAAAAAAAAAGTGCTGCAAAAAATGGGTACTCATAGCTACTTCAGGTTTTTCTATTGCCATTGGATTGCGTAGCAGGGTGGGTCCTGTCTGTTTTCTGTGATTAAAATTCTATTCCATATATATAAGCCAGAATTTTAAATGGTGTGTATATTTTTAAAGCCTTAGCGACTAGCATATACAGTAATTCCCTAATAATTTAGCGACTCTTGAATATTTTTACAGTGTATGAAGAAAGCTGTTTTGCATGAACCCATAATTAGCAACATTAAACGATTTTCAAGTCAACAGTCAAGTACAGGATGACAACGAAAACTACATAAAGATAGATTTTTCCGATATCAAATTTCCGGTTTTAAATAATTAGAGTGTAACCCGGATATAAGAGACCCGGATATAACACAGGGAATTTTAACTTACCTAATTTATTAACGTCGACGTGTACATCTTATAACTAGCCAGTGGGGTCGCACTCTCCCTCCATTTCAGACACGACAGAAAATACGTCTACAATGTTTATCGGTTAAGACTCAACACCCCGTAAAAACCTTCCTCTCCCTATCATCCTCACGCTAGTTCAGCCAATCAAAATCGACTTCCTTTATTTTGTCTTGTATTTGAACCCTATGGTCAAGCTCAGAAAGTCTCAGCAGAGATACCATTCCCCCTAAATATAATAGTATGGTAAACTGTTATTTGACAGTAGCATTAACAACGCTGCTGCCTTTTTAGTCACCCTTGACGGGATAAAGTCAAGGAGAGATGGGATTAAACTTATTTGAAGGGAAGATTGTAATGGATTCTAAGAAAAGCTTGCTAGCCACAGTGTTGTGTCCTTTGTACGGGTTTTCGCTTAGTCTGGCACAAGGAGCCGGTTGGCAAGCACCGGGTCAGGATTGATAAAATGCCTGTTTTAATGCATTCCAAAATGATCTTTCTAACGGCAGACCCCCAACACTTGATGATTGTCTATACGTGTTTTCTTCAAAAGGATGATATTTTAAGTCTACGTGTCTGCACACATGACGCACTGAATGCACACAGACCTTTCCCTCATGACTGTAAATAGAACAAACGCTCTGAAAAATTATGAACAAACATGCGCAGTCACGTTGTCCTCTATGACAATCTTATGCTGATCCATCTAAAGATACCCGTAAGAAGTTATACAGACAGTAACATACAGATGGAATTAACTCGACCAATAAACGATATCTCATTATAAAAGCCTGCTTGTATTTAAACGATGTGCAGATTAGCTACAATCCTCACTCTAAGTCGAATAAACCCATATCAAAAAGCCTTCGCTGACCCACGCAGTAGATACACTGCCTGCAGAAAACTGACGCAACTAACAAACAAACGGATGAGAATGACATCAAAGACGCGTTTAGTGATCAATATGGCGATTATCGGCTTGTCACACGCGAATAATGATAAGAGAATAATAAAACAAGATGAGTTTAGAGAAAAAGATCTTTTCATGAGACAGTTGAAACCATACGAATAATATTTAAGCCGTAAATTCATGAATATTAATACTATGATAGTTTCCCTTCTCTTAGACTGGTTGCCAACATAGGCAAAAAAAGCCTATTCTTCCCAGTTATTTAACCCTTAAGTAGAGGAAGATAGATGTAATTTCCAAGAATATTATTGCGAATTTAACAAAACACGTTCGGTTAATGGCCATGTTAACCGTTTCCACAGAGAAAACTTTAGGCATTGATTAATCCAACAATTAGCATTAAGTCCGGTTGAATTTTATAAATTCTTTCTTCTAAAGCATTTTTTTCTGGAAAATATTCCCCTCATATACAATGTTTCGACTTTCTAAAGTCATCATCAGGGTAGGTAGAGACAAATTGTGAGTTTCGTAGAACTGATGAGTATCGTGGTGTGAGCAAAGAGTGCTGTGACGTGGACGACGTGTAACGTGTGTGTGTGTTTATTTTATTTATCTTTTTATATGCATTTGAAGATGTGCGCTTTGCCTACCCTGATGATGACTCAAGAAAGTCGAAAGCTTGGACCATATTTCTTCCAAAGTGAATTCTGGGTAATTTCTGTCCAAAATTTCCTCCTTATCTAAAAAGGATTACTCATACTTTGGAAAAGTCGATCAATAAAACCAATCAACATAAAACATCTGTTGTCTTTAATACAATTTGCCTTAAAGAACATATACTGTCTAGTTACAAACACACACAGAATATCTATCTATCTATCTATCTATATATATATATATATATATATATATATAGAGAGAGAGAGAGAGAGAGAGATAGATAGATAGATAGATAGATAGATAGATAGATATACGGCGTGATAAAGTAAACATAAAAAACGAGAAGCTGGAGAGGTCCATAATCGCTTAAGTCACATAAAGATAGAAGAAGAATGGAGTAAATATAAGTAACCAGTCGAAATACGCTGGGACCTGTTGCACCCTCTACAGCACCATGCACCCGCTGGGGCAATATGTATCCTCTGGGATTTTCTTGACCCTCTCAAGCAACCTGCATCCTCTGGGACATCTTGCATCCTCTGTGGCAACATACACCCTCTGGGCATCATGCACCCTTTGGGGCATCTTGTGCCTTCCGCGGCATCATGCACCCTTTAAGCATCATGCACTCTCTAGGGTATCTTGCAGCCTGTGGAGCATCTTGCACCCTCTGGAGCATCGTGTACCTCTTGGTGCATCATGGACACTGATAAAACATGCAGTCCCTGAGGCATCTTGCACCATCTGGGGTAACATACAACATCTGGAGGATCTTGCACCGTAAAACCAATAATTAGACAATGTCAAGGAAACTGAATATTAATTTATATTTTCACTTTAACGCTGAAAAACGTTCTCTTATTTCTTTTGTCGTAATTCTATGGAATACTCCAAATCTTGAAATAAATATGCTGGTCCATCTGCAATTTCGCTGAATCTTAGGATAAGAACATATCTTGATCTAAACCGAATTTAGAGAACCTACATCTAAATAAAATTTTAATACGTCAACTTCCATGACACTACATATTGGTGATATATTTTGAATCATTTCGCCCAAGCAAGGCGGGAATGCCGCTAGTAGGCAAGAGGTTACTGAGAGTGAAAATGAGAGAAAAGACTATATATGGGGAGGGCTGAGGAAAGGGCAAAATATTAATGGAACCCAAGAAGACAGAAAACAGAAAATAGAGATTGACGTTGCATTCAAATTTTGAAGATTTTATTCATCAGGAAAGCACGCGGAACGTACGAGAAAATAAACTATTAGAGTGGCGGCCGCATTTAACTATTTCAACAGTAAGAGGGTGGGACCTAGATGACAATCGAGTAGCTCTCTTAAATTCTTATAGTCCAGGCGCCAGGCAACAAAAAGCTCAGCAGAACTGTTGCCATGAAAATATTTGTAGCAAAGACAAAGTGTTATGGTACAGGTTAGGACCAAGGAAAAAGAACACGAACACAAGAGTAGAAATAACGTAGGTGTATTACACAAAATAATAATACAAGATGTGGAAGGTGTTAGTATGACTGTCAGTTTGGTTTGGAGTGAACTACTATCGGCTCGACTCGATTCGACCCTCTTTATTGAGAGGCGTAGTATACATAGTGCTAGGAAGAGTTCATTCTGTAGTTATAGGTAAGAACCCATGACACAAAGGGAAACCACTTCACGTCGGTGAGACAGTGACTGAAGCCGTGATGCTAAATCACGATCGATTACATTACAGATCCTTCTTAGGATTTTATCAAGGACCTCAGAAGCACCAGACCAGATATGGCAGTAGTATTCAATGAACGGATGAATGATAGATTTATAAATGTGCAAGATGGACTCTGACAAATAACGTTTTCTGGTACGACACAGGGACCCAACATTATTTGCCGTAGATGTGTATGGCATTTCCATTTCCAACGTCTCTTCAGATACTACTGACGATTATATTTTCATCTTACGCTGCTTAGCCAAATATTGGACACTCTATGCGTATCTCTATATAAATCAATGTCTATGGCTTGCTGTTAAATTTTGTGAAAATGCTTTTGTCGTTCTGCTTCAATAATTTTTTACTTAAATGCTTTATAAATATATGGTATGTATATAAAAAGAAAACAAATTGGAAGTGAAAAATGACTGATTAAACTACAATATTAGTAATATTTGCAGAATAAATTATGTTACCATTATATGGTGAAATGACCGTAAATATAAAATAAACTTAAATCACATTTATAGCACGAAATAAGGCTTCTTTATTTGCTATAAAGCATGTAATTTTTTGAAAATAACGTATATATATATATATATATATATATATATATATATATATATATATATATATATATATATATATCATGGACATTGAAATCAACACCCAGAAACGACAGTCAATTTCATGCTTAACAGCAGTTGTCAAGCCTGATGATTGTGTTTAATTATAAAACTTAATGTTACCTCCGGGTGGTGACTTCAATGTCCACTTTTACATTTACAAACCAATTTACAGAGCAATTTAACCAATAAACATACCATAACATAAAATTATATTTTATCGTATTATAAATATATATATATATATATGTGTGTGTGTGTAATTTTGAATACTCGGGAATCATATTATGTTCACAAGAAAGTAGCCATCTTCACAAGTTGCTGGCATTTCTTCTGAGGTTAAGGGGCTTACGGCCACATAGTGTTGAAACACCGGTTCCCGTACGATCACCGAAGTTAAGCAACATCGAGCCTCACCAGTACCTAAATGGTTGACTGCTTAGGAATACAAGGTGCTGTAGGCTTGGATGTGCAGATGATATAATGGCTCGGAATTGTCAATCAAAGAGTCGAGTTACAATAACCGTAAGGTTTGTTATATTCTCTTATAGGCAAATAACCTTTGGAGAAATATAAATCCCCATTTTTCCATCCCCTGTGGGTTAATTAGTAACACTTGTATCCTTAAATCATTACATAACAAAAAAAAATCTTACAATAAAAAATATTTTCCGGCTTTACGTAACCTGCAACAGATTTATAAGCTTTGGGAAACGAATCAATTTGATTCTTAGAAAATAACGTATTTATTAGGTTGGTGCAAAAATAATGACGTAATAATGTCGTTTTTTGACGTTAAAAATACGTCAAAAAGCGACATTATTACGTCATTATTTTTGCACCAACCTAATAATATACAGGACGATTGAAAAGTAACTCTCTATTTCATAGACACTCCCGTCTAACTGTAATTTTTAAAAGACTAGAATCTATCATACATAAAATAGGGAGTTACTTTTTAATCATCTTGTATATTATTTGGAAAATCCGAAAAAAATATTGCAAACCAAAGAACCTAGGCGTCACCATGCGCTGGCGTCTTGACTTATGAGATTAAGAAAAAAAAATTGATGGCCATTTTCTGAAATAAATATTAGCACTAAAAATCTTTCAAGAGTAATTAACATATTCTTTTACAAAATATTTTTTTTTTAATGATATATTGGACCCCACATAACTTTTTACTGATTTGGGGGTTGGCAATGAACATGTTAAAGAAAGCGGTTGAAATAATGTTTTCCTGATTAATATAGTAACAAAATTAGCAGCATAGATTTGCGCTCTGTTTGAGCTCCTTGACACGTAGTATTTTTTGCACTTTGTTATTAATACCCACTTCTGAAACTCAACTAAGCCTCTATGCTAATTCAGATTCACGTTGTTCCTCGAGTAAATACGAATTATTAATTTTAATTACATATCACAAACATACTTTTTTTTTTTTTCAATTTTCATAATTATTTCTGTTTATTCATCCCACGGAAATAATCCAGAAATGAGAACAACAATATTCAAAAAACATTTAATCAATTACCATTCTCTCTATAGTCTAACATATGTTTTCTATTAAACTGAGAGCCCACACATCGGACATCGAATCCTTGGCCCTCGCGCTTCGAAGTTTGAACTATGTATCCTTTTTGTGCCATCGCTACTGGCTTTGAACGTCAGTAAATGTAGCGCCCTCTATCGGTGGAGAAATAACCAGGCGGCGCCATACAGTGCAGGCGGGCTTTCGTGTGGACCCTTTATGGAAGTAATTACCTAAAAAGCAATGTTATCTGACTCAGTTCGACCCTTCCCACAATGCGTTGCAATTTCATTTCTCTTGTTTCTTTCTACTTAGAATATTTTCTCTTTATTTTTAAATATTATTCTGTTTTTTTTTTTTAGTGTATATTTGCCTATTTTTATCCAATCAGAATCTTTATTTTATTTCTAGTTTTGTTTCTTTTTCGCTTATTTCTTGCTGATATTTCACTTTTCCTGAATTTATTATTCGCTTTCTTTTTAGACTCGTCATTGCATTTACATTTTCTTTCATTCCTTTTCGTTTTTTAAAAAAAGATCTATTTTACTCTTAATTTTATTTTGTTTTTGTCTTTTGTCTTTATTTTGAACTTCCTCTGTCTGCTTTTCTTGACCATCTAATTTTTTACAAATCATACTCAACTTCTCTTTTATTTCACACATTCGCTTTTATTCCTTATCTCTTCTCACCACCAACTTCACTTCACGTCTTTAGGCCGCCATATTTACTCTTTTGTCACCTTTTCTATTCTTTCAAACTTTCATTCACATCGCGTCGAAACTTTCTCATGCATTTTTGTCATTGCACATACACGCACACACATACAAAAGTACACCCACACACATATCTTTATTTTCTTCTTTTCCGCTTGTTTTCTTGTAATTTTTCCATATTTTTTTTTTAACCAAAACAACTTTGCGTAGATTGACGTCTGAAAGTTCGTTTTTTGTTTTTTTTTGTTTTTTTTCTCAAGATCCAATCCTGATTCCAGCTCTGTACCCGGCTAGGAAAATGCACCCCAAAAATAAAATACAACAAAAAAAAAAAAGATAATAAATAGATTTACCACTTAGGGAAAAAGGGGCCCCCGAATAAAAAGCATCCCACGTACCGACTGTCTTCCATAAGATTTGAAATATTTATGCGTAAAAATGTCTCCAAAGGGCCGCTTCCTTTTTCTTTTCTTTTCTTTTTTTTTTTTTCAGTAATATTTTTGCGTTCTTGATTCATTGATTTTATTTTTTGCAAGATTTGGTTTGATGGGGTTGAATGCATTAAGACAAAATAAAAAATAGATAATTCTTCCTTTTATTTCAATATTTTTTTCATTATATTTTTTGCATGTTATTTGCTTGTATATTTTCGATATCGTTATGCCGGCAATTGGTACACACACAAAGAAATAAAAATAAAGAAAGACATATTTCTTTAATAAAAAAAAAATGAAACAAAAAGCAAACACGAAAAGAAATAAAACTGCATACTCGTCACGTGAAGCTGATATTGCCCCGAATTTTATCAATGGATTTGAATTATGTCTTTAAATTCTTTTCTATTCTTTATTTTTTTTTTTTTATTTAAAAAAAAACAAAAAACTCTTAAATGGATGCGATTGTAAATAACTACATACTTGAGAAAAACTAACTTTTTAAAAATTTGTATTTTAAACATAAAACTCGCTACTTATGTAAGTTTTATTAGGTTGGTGCAAAAATTATGACGTAATAATGTCGTTTTTTGGACAGAATGTATGGTTGTCAACCAAAGAAAAAGCCTAAATTGCGATATATTAATTAGAGATGTCAAAATAAAACATATATAGATGACGGAAAATTTGACACGAAAATCCGAAGGAGCATTGGGATGATGAAAGATGCTTTCCAAAAGCTAATCAAAGTATTAAGAAACAGGAAAATTTTCTTACAAACAAAACAATGCTAAATTTCAATGTAATGCCAATCCTTCAATATGGCAGTGAATTTTGGACACTTTTCTCACCGATGAAATGAAGACCCGGGGCAAGAGAAATAGGGTTCTATATCGAGAAGGATACTGAGAATACCATGGACGAAGCATGTAAGCGAAGAGGAAGTTTTAACGAACAATGCAAACAAAGAGATAATTAAAATTTCTGGAACAGATAATAATGAAAGACGGTTAGAAAATTCGATACTCACAGCGGATATTAGTAAACTATCGAACGTACTAAATACGAACTTCGGACAGTTTATCCACAACTTCGAGCACAGTACTCAACAGTTTATCCGAAAATTGGAAGTAGATAATAAAACTTTAAACAGACAGGCCTTCTATTTGTTTTTGTTTTTTTTTGCTCAAACTTGTTTGGATGAATATTTCCGCCTAAAAATACCGTAGTCACACACACACACACACACACACACACACACACACACACACACATATATATATATTAGGTTGGTGCAAAAATAATTTCGTTTTCTAACATATGTTACTATGTGAAAAAACGAAATTATTTTTGCACCAACCTAATATATATATATATATATATATATATATATATATATATATATATATATATATCTATATTTGGTTGGTGTCATGTGCCCCAGTCGACGAATGGTTTATAGGGCGATCATACGCCGACTAGGAGATATATACACTCTCACACCTGTGGAGAGATACAAGCTATCTCTCTCAGATCGTGAGAGTGGGCAATTGGTAAACAAAATATTTTTAAGACCATTGTTCGATTGGGATAATCGAACAGTAATCTTTCCCAGGTCCGCTTCGTTTTCAACACGAGTACTGATCCACAATACAAGGATGAACTATAAGGCTTAGCGATTTTTGATAAATAATTTTAATATATACAAATATACATATATAAAAAATAAACGAACAGATAAATATGAGTTAAAAGATCCGACGATCGGATCTCGAACTTATTTTGGAATATCAAATTCGCCGAACACCAAATGGATTCAACTGACCCCGAACATACAAAATACAAGTATGAATTACTATGAATTGAATGCAGAAGCGAACACACATATACAAAAGAGATGGGAGAGGAGTTACAATTATTGTTTTACACGTGGAAAGGTTTTTGCGAAAAAAACATAATATTCATGTGTGTGTGTGTGTATATCTTTTCTACTACGGGTCCAAAATGTGATTACTTATCTTTTGTATCCAGTTCTCTCTTCATTTTTTTTTTTTTTTTATATCAATGTCCTTTCTTTCCTTTTCTCGGCACAAACACAATTTCACACACTGCTAGTCTGTAATAGAGGTATACACTTTCTTTCTCTCTTTGTTTCGTCTTTTTCTTTCCTTCCTTTCTTTTGTAGACGGCTCGATTTGCAACAGGGATGTACACTTTCTTTACGCAGGTTGAACCACCAGCATATATTTTTATCCGCGTCTTCAAATTGGGATTCTCGAACCGGAATATTTCTTTATACTTCTGTCCGGAGTTGCCTGGATCGAACAGGATACGTCATCACTATCAAATGCGTCTTATCTTTCCGTTCGTGAACCACTAGCGCCTCGGCTTCGGTCTTGCCTTTTCAAAGTCCAGAGAACAACTGACCCTCGAGTGAATCTTTGACTGTCACGTGACTTAGGTTTTGGGCGCGAATTCTAACTTACTTCCGTCCCCTGTCTAGATTCTGTCTAGACGTTTTCCTTTACGGGTAATTGGGTCAGTCGGACCTTTTGACATGCCTTCCCAAAATGTCTTCATGTAATCTTTATTCTGTTGCTAGGCGGAAATTGACCTTCATATGTGCGTATATGCGTGTTTAGCTTATCTGCTTTTAATACCCGTCACAATTGGATTGATGTGAGTTTTGTGACCCTGGGTTTCACGCTTTTGCGATCGTCAGTTTGTCTGTTTGCCTGACGACCGCAAAAGCATGAAACCCAGGGTCACAAACTCAGATCAATCCAACCAAATATGTTAGCTCTATCTCTGATATTGAGCGCTTTCTAATAAGTACCGAGCTTATAATATATAAATAATTATATATATATATATATATTTATTTATATTTATACACACACACACACAGACACATATATATATATATATATATATATATATATATATATATATATATATTTCTAAAGCATTAATGGATTTATTAATCCGACAGTTCCATTACTTTAAACATTATTAATGGATACTCGCATTTTGAGTAAAAGCCCAATTTTTATTTCCACTTTAAATACTGTGTATTACGTCTATCGGTCTGAGTATTCGAGTTCTTTTTAAGATATCTTGAATACACAAATCAATAGACGTAATACATACTGTTTTATTTAAAAATAAAATGGGACGTCTATTTCATATACGAGTATCCACTAAATAACGTTTTGAATAATGTGTGCGCGTGTATAGTGGTAGTGAATGAAATACAATAAAACTTCGGTTACAATTCTTCATCGAGAAAACACTGACGACATCAGAACACAACTAATATCTTAATTTAAAATTTAAAAGCCGAATAAGGGTGGTTAGATTATTCATGTAGATAGAGATTTGGCTTTCTAACTCATTTTTTTTTTATCGTTGTTGTTTTTATTTTAAATATCACTGACTTCATGGTGTTAATAATCAAATTGGAAAATCCACTTGACACTTTAAGCCTAAATAGTTTTATATGCGTTTCCAAACAAACAAAACTTGTTCATTTTAATTACATACCACGGACGTACATTCTTTTTCGATTTTAATAAATATCTCAGTGTTTATATTCACCGCGAAAATCTTCCAACAATATTCTCAGACATGTGATCAATTCTTTTTCTCTTTTTTGAGGCAATGTTTAACAAATGTACACGCCAAAATTTAAAAATAAATAGCGTATAAAAATTACGTTTTTGCTCTTGAGAGCACTATTACTGTATACACTTTCAGCAAAACTTATTGTTTTAAAAGCCTTTTTTTTTTATCAGTTCACTCCAAGCAAGACGATTATGCCACTAAGTCGCAAGGGGCTACTGGAAGTGAAAGAGAGAAAAAAAAAATTAAATCTAAATCGTAAAATAAAAAATGCAATAAAACTATGAGTGTATTTAATTAGTTTTTTAATTAAAAAAAAGATTTATTAAGTAGAGTATTATCTTAAGGAAAAAATAGTTTTCGATGAATAATGAATTTTTACAAGAATTGTTTCATTTTAAAAAAATGATTTATAACATTATAAATCGTTTAAAATTCTGCATTACTTCAATCCAGTTAGGTGATATTAACTGAAAACTATATTTACAAATCAAAAATTGTAAAACTCAGTAAAAGTCGTTTACATACAAATTATTTTTTTTATGTATATAAAATATTAAGAAACTTGCCCTTGTTTAAATGTATGGTCGACCATACACAACATAATCAGAAAATAAGAGCAATGACTATAGTAAATTTAAATTCAACATTCCTAAAATTAAATTACGGAGAATATTTTCCGACATTTTTAAGATTTGTGAATTCTTAAAAAAATATATATATAAATGGCGTTCATCTGTCATATTCTTAAATTATGTTTTAACAAATAAAGTCTCCGTAGAACAACAGTAAAGGTGTTGACAGATTTTATCATTACTAATTAATTGACCTACGAGAGACAAGCGACGGTGATAAGCTCGTAATTACCGCGACCGTTTGTTTTAAAATTCCATTTCACTGTTATTTTAAACTTAAAATAAATAATACTTTTTTTCGAAACAGATTAATTTTACTTTAAATCAGCTAATATTCCTCAAATAAACTTTCAAAAAATTATATTTTATTTTTAGAGAATTTTAAAACCTAGAATTAACTTTTGTTTACAAATGTGTCAAAAATGGCCGATATTTATCGATTTTCTGAAAGCGACCAAAATTTTGAGATTCTAATCAATATAACTTCTATTTGAAATACACCAGACTATTTTGCTTACTGGAAATAGTAAATTTAATCATTTAGCTTTCAGTTAAAGCTAAAATGAAAGCGTTAAAATGCTTTTTTGTTTGTAAGAATTAATTTTATACCTTAGATATCGAAATTGAGTGGACATAGCTATTGTAAAGTTTATATCACGCTGAAATGCCGGTTCTGGACCGATGTTAAGTGACGCCGAGCCTGGTCAGTACCTAGATAGGAGATCTTTAGGGAATATCAGGTGCTCTAAGCTTGGATGTGCGGGTCACGTAATGGATAAGCGTTTCGGAATAAGAAATCGGAGTGTCGAGTTTAAATTCTAGCAGGGTTTTTTAGATTGATTTACACACTTCGGCGATCATGATTGCCTAAGTGCGTCACATCCGACCCTATCAACGCGCAATGGTCCAGCGTGTTATGGTTTTAGCTTAATTCTCCCCATCAATCTTGACGAATGCTCAAGTCCAACAAAGACTGATAAAAAAATATTTTAAAATTAGCTTTTTAAAAATAAAATTTGCCTAGGGTGAATATCTAGCCTGGGCAACTCCTTTCGAGCAGTGGGCCGTAATATCGATCGCTCATCACGAGACAGGCCGCATTACTAAAAAGATTCAAGCTATGTCTTCGTAGTAGGTACCTAAGCTATTTGTATTACAGAAGACCATATCTGCAAGTATATACTTTATAAATGGGGTTAAAAATTGAATTTTTTACTTCTTTGGAGAAAAGATTTTTCAATAATTTAAAAATTGTAATTTTGGGTATAATATTATCACTGATGAGAGTGGGATGAACACATGTCGTAGCGAATGATCTAAATCTAATTTATTCATTCAAAAATAAAATTAAAAAAAAAAAAAAAAAAAACTATTTTTTTTTTCCGGTTTCAAAAGTAATAGTATTTTTGTTTATGACCTTCCTTACTGAAAATCGTCAATGGTTTAAAGTGATGAAAATGTTATTTTCACCGAAAGTTTACAAAATTTAAGAAAAATTTATACTTAGTTATTGTTTACGTATGTAATTATGTATGAGAGACACTGAGTGAACAATTGAGAAAGAAACAAAAGAAAATTTTTGACAAGGTTATTTTCCTTATGAAGTTATGCATGCCATTCGGAAAGATCAAACTGGTCGCATGTCTCACGCGGTTTCCAGTTTGCCCATAACTGTGTATACAGTAATAGCGGTGTCAAGAGAAAATCCGTCACAAATCTTACGCTATTTTTTTTTTTTTGTTTTTTTTTGTTTTTTTTAACTTTGCGGAAGATAGAAAAAATAAGAATATTTTAAGTATCTGAGAATATTGCTGGAGGATTCCACGGTGAAAATAAACCGAAATATCTATAAAAATTGAAAAAGAATTTATGACCAATTTTCTAACATGTTTTCTATCAAACTGAAAGCCGTCAAATCGAACATCGAATATGCGTTCTTCGTTCTCTGTATTGTTTTTACTATATCTATAATTTATTGTTTTGTGGGTTATAACAGTATGTGTTTTGGGGTTATATTTAAGAATGTTTCTATGTTTTTTTATTTCTATTTTTATTTATTTTTTCATTAAAAATAGTCAAGTTTAAGTTCAATACAGATTCGATTTTCTTTTGTTATGATTCTAAAACATGAGCCCGCTTGAGAGGAATGCTTGTCGTTTCATGGTGAACTAATGATCCCCCGCAGCAGTTCACTGCAGTTACCCTACAAGGACCTAGAGGGCTAAGGGCCCAGATCTGGCATTTATTATAGTCGAATGAGCTAGGCAAACAGGAATAAAAGCGTGTGGATATACTGGGATGAAAGAGTTGTATCGTAAATGCACTTGCCAGTGCAGAGAGTGCTACCGGTCATTTCAGGTCCTCTCTGCCTCCCTCCTCTTCTTTATTTTTATTCATTCCTCCTCCACCTCGCTTTCCTTATTTTCCTTCTTTTTTTTCGTCTTCTTTTTCCTTTCCGACTTCTTATAGTCTATCCTTAGGTCGGTCGGCCGCTCGTTCGCTTTCCGCTGGTTTGCCTGCCCCTGAGAGCCGTTCAAGCGGACGCATGGAATAATCCGCTTCTACTTTCGGTGCATCACCTTTGCAGTCTTAAACCTTTGCACAAGTCAGTTGCAGCTTCTTTTCTGTGATGGCTGTGGGTGTGGATGGGCGTCCAAATGCGGTAGATATGGGTGGGGGAAAGAGTTGCAGGGGTGGACGAGTGGTGGAGAAGCGAAGAACGAACCAAATGTTAGAACTGTATGAAAGCGTGATAAGATATGTGGGTACGAATGAGACACAGAGAAAGATTGAGAGATGGAGATAGGAAGGGGGGTAAAGTGGGAGCTATCAGAAAGAAAGAAAAAAAAAGAAAGTGAGTGAGAAAGAATAAAGTAATAAGGTAGGAATGAATGAATGAATGAATGAATGAAGGAGGGAGGGAGGGAAGGAAGGAAGAAAGGATGGAAACAACGAAATATAATGAATGAAAAAGAAAGAAAGAATAAAGAGAGAAAGAAAGAATGAGAAAAGAAAGAAATAAGGAAGAAAAGAAATAAAGAAACAATGTATGAAAGAAAAAGGAAAAGAAAGAAAAAAGAAAGAAATAAAGAAAGAAAGAAAGAAGAACGGAATGAAGGAAAGAAAGAAAGAAGTAATGAATGAAAAAATAAAAAATAAAGAAATAACAAAGAATAGCGAATGTAGGAATTATGTATCAAAGGAAGGAATAAAAATGAATGAAAGAAAAAGCAAAGAATAAAGAAATAAAGAAAGAAAGAAGAAAAGAAGGTACGAATGAAGAAAGGGGAGAGAGAAAGAAGGAATGAAAGAAAAAGATAAAGGAAGGAAACAAAATAGATGAAAGAAAAAATAATAGAAAGAAAGAAAACAAAAAGAATGATAGAAAGAAAGTAGGAATGAAGACAGGAAAGAAATTAAGAAAGAAATAAAGAATGAAAAAGTAAAGAAAGTCAAAAAACGGAATGACATAAAAATATAAATTAGGCTGAGCTAGTAGGTTGGTGCAAAAATAATGACGTAATAATGTCGTTTTTTGACGTTCAAAATACGTCAAAAAACGACATTATTACGTCATTATTTTTTAACTAACCTAATAAAATTTCTTGGACCGACTCTCACCCCCAAAGCATATTACTTTGGTATAGTTCTTGAGCAGGTCAAGGATTTTTGAGTACACCCTCAAATATATATATAATCATGTATCGAGTGCCTGTCAATCCTCCACAATTTCCTCAGAAATCAAAAAGAAGGTCGAAATGACAAGAATGTGGTTCTATAGAATAATCTTGAGAATACCACGGACGAAGCATGTGAGCAACGAAGTAGATTTGAAGAAAATTGCAACAAAAAGGACACAGATTAAAACCAGAAAGTCACAGTTAATGTTTCTATTCAAGGTAGGCAGTCAGGCAATTTTAACACTCACAGGACGTTTTTGAACGAAAGAAGGCAAAGGAAGACAGCTACTCACTTTCCTAATAATTTTGTGTGATTGGATACCGGAGCTGAGATGAAGAAATGTTAAACTAGCAAAAGTTGCATAGAGCGATTTCGGACAGTAAATTTCAGAGAACCATGACCAACCACGTCCTGACGGGACATGGTACATAAAATAAGATCAAGCGTCTAATGTGTGTTCAGCAAGTAACGTATAAATTCATCAAGTATTAAGTTTCATTCTCACTAGGTGGCAGACTTTTGTGTCAAATTAAACAATGTCCACAGTGTGAATATTTCTTTATCACTTAATCTTATTCCATGAAATGTCATTATTAGAAAATATGCATATTTACGATTGGATATTTTAATAATATTTTTCTGCTTGTGTCTCTTTCTTTCCCCCATATATTAGGTTGGTGCAAAAATAATGACGTAATAATGTCGTTTTTGACGTTAAAAAATACGTCAAAAAACGACATTATTACGTCATTATTTTTTAACCTAATATATATATATATATATATATATATATATATATATATATATATATATAATTATTTATTTAAAAATATGATTCCAACACGCTACATAAGAGTTCTCATGTTTCAAAACAAGAGCCGAAAACTTCAATATAATTATTAGAATTAAATTGAATTAAAGTAAGCTCTGTTCAATCTTCATATTTATGCTCTACTTCTGTATCAAGCACTATTTTTTAAAAATAATAACAAAAATACTAAAGAACTTTGGATTATTTACCTAACGAGTTCTTTCCTATTTTCTATATATTTGCACACACACACACACACACACACACACACACACACACACACACACACACACACACACACACACATATAATAATAATGATAATAATATATATATATATATATATATATATATATATATATAAGTGAACATAGAAGTCAACCCTTAGAGGCGACAGTCTGTTTCATGTTAGATGCAATATATATATATATATATATATATATATATGAATGACCTGAGATGGGACTAATATATTGAATCAATAACTTCATCCACTGCAAGGAATGTTGGTTCCCTGTGTCACGCCAGAGAATTTTTCTCGCTCGAGTCCACCCTTCAAATCTATGTCAACCATTTGTCCTTGCATATATGGTCTGGTGACCCCGCTGTTCGACTTAATGTCAACCATTCGTCCTTGCCATATATGGTCTGGTGACCCCGCTGTTCGACTTAATGTCCTCGACGAAATCCAGAGACAAATGTGCAATGTGATTGGCTCTGATCTGGCATCTCGTCTACAGTCGCTCTCTCACAGACATCTCGTTGCCTTCCTCTGTTTTTTCTACACATACTTTTACGGTAACTGCTCCGACGAGCTACTTTCCAGACTGCATGAATTTAGACGTGCTACTAGGTTGGCATCTCGGTCCCACCCTTTCACTGTCGAAACTGTTAAATGTAAACGTCTCTACTCTTCCAATAGCTTCATGTCTCGCACCTCCCGTCTGTTACTGGTTTCTCTGATAGATATAATCTTCAACGTTCAAGTCGTCTGAATATCGTGTAAGCGTGAAACTCGAGTTACGACTAGAGTCATCCTTTCATAGGATGTAACGTTGACAAGGGTTTATTTATTTATTTATTTATTTATTTTTACTTGGGTTAGGCAATCTAGGCTTCGAGCACTTTACCGAGTAGATAAGTTTGCGTTTAAGCCTTTTCTTCTCTTTCTTTTTCAGTATTTTTTCAGCGTTCGAATTCCAGTCGAATCCAGTACATTCACTTACGTGCTAATACCCTTGGGAAAGGTATTACTCATCTTCTCCCTCCAGATATGGGTAAATAGCAGGATAGACTGGGTTCTCTAGCCTCGGATGGCAAATGATCTAGGAGAAGGACAACTCTGAATTCAAAACCTGCGGAAGGATTTAGAACCTTGTGGTACGTAGTGCACTAGGTCTCTGTATTCGGCTCTTCAAAAAGTGTGGTTGGTTCTGCACAAAGCCTTCACCACTATAATCAAATTATATGTTCTGGTGTCTGCGCTGTCGGTTCCTAGGAATACGATGGATGGATGTGGTATTGTGTTGTTCTACGACACGTGATCAGTAGACAACTTCCGTACATACAGTTAGAGATAAATTATTCACTTGTAATTGTTTCAGTAACTTATATTTATGAAATGTATGACCCATAATTTCAATCAACTGTATTTGAATTAATTCATCCTCGATAGTTAAATCTTGAGATCCAAGTTACTTCAATTCGTAGAATCTGTTAAATTCTCTTAATCTGCGATGATATTGCATAATTGATTCATTTCGTTTCTGTTTAAGGCACAGAAATTTGTTTTTTTCCGCTATCATAAATTTCTTTTTAGGCCGTAAATTTGTTTTTATAATTTCTAAAATTTCGACGAAAGTCAAGTTATCCAATTTTAGGGGCATGACATGAGAAAATTTTTTATTATAGCTTCACAACCTGCCGAATCTAGAAAGAGGTCAGTTATTTAATTTCCTTCCCCTATTGTCTAGTTGGAAATAGACGCCTCTTTTTATTTTATTTTAAACAGTGTATATTGTATTTATCTGTCACGCATTCACGACAACTTAATAAAAAAAATGTACTCTCTGGCAAGAAAGAAAGAAAGAATGAAGGAAAGAAAGAATGAATGAAAGAAAGAAAGAATGAAGGAAAGAATAAAGGAAAGTAAGAAAGAAATAATTGAAATAGTGAAGTACAAAAATTATTTAGCTAAAAAAGAAAAGGAAAGAACGAAAGAAAGAATGAAACACAGAAAGTAGGAAAGAAGGTAGAAGAAATGAAGGAAAATAAGAAAGATAATATGAATGAAGGTAAGAAAGAAAAAGGATTAAAATACAAAAATTATTTAGCTAAAAGAAAAAGAATGAAAGAAAGAAAGAAAAAATGAAAAAGGAAAGAAAGAAAGAAAGAAAGAAAGAAAAGAATGAAAGATAGTAAGAAGGAATGAAGGAAAGAAAAATAAATGAAGTACATATATTATTTAGCTAAAAGAAAAAAGAAAAAAAGAAGGAGCTAACGAATAAAAGCAGAATGGGAAGAATGAAAGAAAGTAAGGAAGAAAAAAAGAATAAACGAAAAAAAGACAGAAAATGAATGAAAGCAAGAAAGAATGAAGGAAAGTAAGAAAAAAATGAAGTATTGAAGTACACAAATTATTTAGCAAAAAGAAGAAAAAAGAAAGGAAAATGAAAGACAGAAGGAAATGAAGGAAAATAAGAAAGAGAAAATTTAAAAAAATGAAGAAAGAATGAAAAAAGAACTTTTGCTGAGAAAAGTGAAAGATAGGAAAACAACGAAAAATAAACAAAAGAATAACTGTTATATGTGTAGCCCTGGGGTTAGTCTGACGATCACAAGGGCATGAACGCCAGGGTCACAAACTCACATCAATACAACTAATTATGTTAGTTCTATCACCAATATTGAGCGCTTTCCAATAAGTACTGCGCATATATAGTATATCAAAAATATATAGATCAAATACACACACACACACACATATATATATTATATATACTTAGATACATACATACATACATACATATATATATATATATATATATATATATATATATATATATATATATATATATAATTTCAGTATTTCAAGTGCAATGGACATATAAACACTTTAAGCTTTCTGAAAAATTAAGAATACAACCAATAAGGAATTAAAAATTATATTCTGGTATTTGGAGATGTAAGTTATGATTGTGATATGGCTTTACTGAAAAGGTGAACACCCAAATTAATTCTTTTAATAAGGATATGCACATGTTACGAACAAGCCTGTCGACATACCGTCCAGTGCCCAGCGACAAAAAGAGGTCCAAAAACAACATGTAGAAGATGAATTACAATAATTGAATGATTCGTATTTTTTACACCTTACCAACCTTTTGCAGTTTATTTAAAGCCAGAAATTATATTAAGATTGTAAGAAATTTTGGGAGATAGTATTGATTTTAATGACACAAGTCCTGCTGATAATGGCGAGAAGAGGTGAATTCATATCCTTCCCAAGGATATTTTCGCGGAAGCGGATACAACGAACGCAACGGTAACTCGGCTCTCAGATTTCGAATTCTGATCCTCCATCTATTACTCAACCCGCATATGTATGCTTAAAACACCTGGCATTCCCAAGCAGTCACCCATCAACTGACCAAGTTAAACGTTGCTTAACTTTAGTGATCGTGCGGGAACTGGTGTTTCAACGTGATGTAGCCGTTAGCCTTATTTTAAGTAACAGTTTAGGAAAGAAAACCCCACCAGTACCGGAAAGAGCGATAACAGTTACTGGACTTGAGAAACCTATTAGGTTGGTGCAAAAATAATGACGTAATTATGTCGTTTTTTTTACGTATTTTTTAACGTTAAAAAACGACATTATTACGTCATTACTTTTGCACCAACCTAATATTTTCCTGAGAAAATTATTTGAAGAGAAAGATTTTATAAATATCATACAACAGGAATACTGGCTGCTCGGCGAATGAATGTCGAATGTTTCCTTATAAGGGAACTTGCTAACACTACAATTACCATTTTTATTTCAGGAACTTCTTTATCGTTATTTATTATGCTCCCTGTAATTCTCTCTTACTCCCGAATTCTTTGTACAGCTTCCTTTACGTACCCATTACTTACCCAATATATTTTTTTTATTTAAGCGACTTTACCTTTTAGCACCATCTTCTGCCAGGGTTCTTTCCCTGTTTCCTCTGCAAGTTTTTTTTTTTTTTATTATTAATACAGCCCCTATATCGTTTTTACTTTTTTTTTCAAATCACTTTTTTCAGACTTGCTTTTTTTATTACATCCCCGAATTATTTTTTATTCTGTAGAACAACTATTTATAAATGATTATTTTTTCGTTTTGTTTTATTTATACTATTAATTTTCTCAGCAAGATTTCGTGTTTTACGTGCACGGGTTTCATTCTCCCCTGTAATTTTTTTCCGCTTCGGCTTACATACATAATCTTACCATTAATAACCTTCAAATGTAACCATTGTTTGTTTTTCTTCTTGTTAACAACTCTTTTTTTTCTCTCTCTCTCTTCCTCACAAACCTTTTCTTTTTTTGTCAGACGTCGTTGATTTCCCTTGAAATTTTGTCTGTTTTCTGGATTTTGTTTATCAAGATTGATATTTTATAAGCTAATATTTGTGTAACTTCAAAACAAACCCACTTTTCATATATATATATATATATATATATATATATATATATATATATATATATATATATATATATATATGGGTTGCGATTGATAAATTGTCGCCTAAATAGCGCACAAATGAAAATAACACTGATATCTCATTTTAACAGACATATTCACCAAAATGACACAAAAATATGTTAAAATACAAAAGAGTAAATTCATTCACTAAAATCGCCATTGGCTTCAACCATGGCCTACAGACGAATTCGGAATCTCTTGCATCTCTTCTGGTAGACCTTCTTGTTTAATTTGGTGAATGCTGTCATAATCATTGACTTCAGTTAATCTTTGGTGCTACTGGTAGTTTTGTTGGCGTCTAGTTCAACTTCACTCCACATAATAATGTAAGGTGTTGCAGTCTGGAGAGTTAGGCGGCCAGATGTAAGGGAAGATGTAGTTGCAGAAATTGTCTGATAGCCATGACTGGGTTCTTCTGCTTGTGTGGCATGGTGCAGAGTCCTATTGCCAGCTATAGTTTCTTCCAGCTGCCACCCTCTTGACCCAGGGAACACTACCTCCTCAAGGCACATGATGTAGACCTCCGTGTTCAGTCTGAGGCCATGTGAGAAGATGAATGGAGACATAACATCGCCATCACTACTAATGTTGACTGGATATATCATCCAACTCTTTCCGAATCCCCTGCACTATCCTCAGATTGACACTCAAACACCCCGAAATGTTCGTATTGGAGCTTCCGACGTGAATACCAAAACAGTACAGTGCAGTTTCCAAATTTCTGGTGGAGTGAATTAGGTCATAGTACTTTTTTTCTTAGAGAAGGTGCCCAGCAGACCCTATTATCCTGTGCAGTCGACAAAATGAAAAACAATCAAGCGCATGCGCGAAATTAAAAAATATAAAATGTTGACAATTTACCCGTCGCATCCTGTATATATTCATATATATGCAAGGCTATAATACCACTAAGACGTCTACTGGGGTGAAAGAGAATGAAAAGACTTTAGAAGGAACCGGAAACCTAATCCTAAACAAGGATAAACCTCTACTCCTCGTCAAAAGATCGGGGAGGACTGTGAATCTATCTACTTATATATTTTATAATGATTGCAAGTGCGTGAATCCCAGGGTCACAAAATCACATCAATGCAACTAAATAATATATATATATATGCAACAATTAATGCTCAAATATACTGTCAGCAATTAGAGCATTTGAACCAAGCTTTGAGGAAAAAAAGACCTGCTCTAGTGAATCGAAAAGAGGTGATGTTTCATCAGGACAATGCGCGACCCCACACAGCAAGAATCACGTCACAAAAGATCGAAGAACTTGGTTGGGAGAAAATTCCTCATCCACTTTATTCTCCCGATCTTGCTCCTTCAGACTACCATTTGTTTCGTAGCTTACAGAATCATTTGAAAGAAACAGCATAGGAAGAGGTTAAAACTGACATTTGTGAGTTCTTCGAATCAAAGCTAAAAGAATTTTACAGTAATGGAATTAGTAAGCTTGTTAATAGATGGAAGGAAGTCATAGATAATCAGGGAAAATACATTGTTGATTGAATCTGTAATTAAATGTAACATTTGGTCACTTGTTTTCTTTATTCAAAATTTAGACAGAACTTATGGGATGAACTGATATATATATATATATCCAATAAGAGCAGTTAAAATTAGGAGCATCTTTTGTATCATTTCTGAATAGATCAATTAACATATTTATGTAAAACTAATGTAAATAATCCTTTCTGCTTGTACTTCTATGTGCCATATTCCTTCTGGACCTATTTGATCATGTCTCTCCACAACTTCCTATAAAATACTCATTTAGAGATTAAAATACAGTGTTGTCTATTTGGATATAGCCCGACGTTGCATCCATCAGAAAATAATCAAGGTGTGCCATTAAGAAATAATAAACGTTTCAACTACCTCGGCATATGAATCGGTTATAACCAATTTAGTAGAAACTGAACATAGAATAGGCTGCGCCTTGTAGTTCTTCGCAACACCGCAAATTGCTACAAACTCAAAACTCGAATCGTGTCCTTAAATAGCCTCGTCAGATCGTGATTTTCATATGGTTATCATATATGTTCCCAAAACCGTTCAGATATGTCTAAACTGTCAGCTCACGCTCAGTATACAGCCTCGTTCTAAGATCAATGATTGAAAATAGTTCTAGAAAATGAATGCTGTAGATTTTAGTATGCGACCACCCTTCTACGAACTTCGTGGACTAGCGCTACAGAATCACAAACTAAGAATTGTACCAACTAACAGAAGGTCTTTCACTAGCAGCTACAACTGAAATAGATATACACATGTAACACGAAAAGAAAATAATGGCATAAACAAAATGTTGACGTTCAACATTACTACAAACAAAAGGTTAGGAAGGAAATCCCCATCAATACGGTAAAAAGAACAAATTAACAGTTAGTAGGCTTAAGAAACCTATTTTACTGAAAAATTGTTTTAATAGAAAAAATTATGAATTTCAACCGACGGTAATAGTAGCTGCTCGGCCAATGAATGTAGACTGTTTCCTTATAAGGAAACAGCTAATATCATTGCAATACCAAATTTTCAAAATTTAAGGACTTAGTGTGCGAAGTGAATGCCACTAACGTAAATTATCAATTTACAATTAAAATTTATATTGCCGTATAAGATACTCAAAAAAAGAAAACTACATAAAATGAAGAAAAAGCGAAACCCGGATATAAGAGAGTTGTCGGGACCGGGGTTGTCTCTTATATCCGGGTTTCTCTTATATCAGGGTTTGGTATATTTTATATATATTAACACAGGCTCTAATTTGGGACCAGATAAAATCTCTCTTATATCCGGGTTAAACTGTATTTCTGAAAAGAAAGAAAGATTTGGTACACTTTTTTTAAAGTAAAATTCATGATAATAGCAAAGAATAGATCAAGTACACCAGCCAAATATTTTTTTCTTTCATGTCGGAGTGACCGAGATGTTCCGTTTAATTCTCGTCTGATGGCTTAGTCATTTCTTCTGCTTTGTTTTGTTTCTGGACCGGGGCGACCTGGATTCCTGTAGCAACTGTTTGTCGACTTCTAATATCACCCCCCTCCCCAACACATGAAATAACCTCAAGGTAGGCTTCAAATACGCTACACAGAATTTGGTGGGAAACCATTTTGTTTTGGACGAAAAAGAAACGCTACTCTATTAACACTAATCAAAATGTACCATAAATATGTTCTATATTTAACAATTATATAACACATCACAGCCTCTGCTTTCTCTCTGATATCTATGCTGACTCATGCAGCTTAATTTTTTTTATAACATTGTCACCACGGAAAACATTTACATAGACCAGAAATTAACGCAAGTTTTAATGCTAGTATAGCGATATTATATGCACATTGTAAACCTTTTTTACTACAGAAATGTAATGAAAATATTGAATTTTTCTGGTAATTCACCCCAAAATAAAATTAATTTATGTTTACGAAAGTTCACACCAAATTCCCCACTTAGCGAAGCCTTTCCACTGTACTCCGGTTAGGTTGACCTTTGCAATCGCCCCAAATGAGGGCCACTCGGGTGCGCTATTTCTAAGTGTAGAGGTCAACGTTCCCGCTCACCCTAATAAACAAGGCAAAAACAAACTTCTTTTTCTCGTTGTTTTTTTGCTTTTTTTTTTTAAATTGTAAATAATTCCTTGTAAGTTCCTCGAATGTCATCCGCACTGAAATGTGAAGAACTCTTTGATTTTTGATAATTTTCTATTCTGAGGGATGGTGGTTTTGTGAGGCAACCTGAACAAATTTTGATTTAAAAATTATAATTTAAAAAAATAAAATAAATAAAAATAAAAAACAAACTTTGATTTAAAATTTATAATTTCAAATGTGTAAAAAATTTAATAAAAATGAAACAAGATTTGATTTAAAATTTATAATTTCTTGGGGTGAATTTATATTTGCGATAACTTTAGATTATTTGGTGGGAATTAACAGAAAAGATACAACGTTTTTTCAGTCTTGGAATGCACTAGAAATCAGGGATTCTGAAAACAAAAAAATAATCAGTTTAAATGACCAAGAATTAATGGCAATATTAATGAGGGAATATTTATATTCGATGAAAATGTTTTTTTTATTAAGGATTAAGGAAAATGGTTTTAATTAGGATTTTTAATTCAGTGTCATGAAAAATGGATACATTACAGAAATTAAAATAAAGTATATCTCAGTGTCCAGGAAGTAATCCAATCGCATTAATTATTTATCCATAATAGCCGGCTAATCGCTTTCGAGCACACCCGTACGATAGTGTAGCTAGACAATCTTTGTTGTGTTTGTTCAATATCCAGAGAGTCTAACTTTGGTTTAGGCTGCAATTATGCTGAACAGATCTTTTATTTTCTCGAAGAGAATGCATCATTCTGGCATTAGCAACAGTTTAAACAAGGCCAATATATTGAAAACCTCGGTCACGATGACATGTGACCTCGAGCTATCACAAGCACCGACTGTTTCCGTATAAGGTTTGGGTCAACGGGTAGGATGGACTTCTGTCACTTTTCAATGGTGCTGCATGATGACGCTGCGTATACATATATGCGCGCGCACAGGCACACACACACACACATATGTGTGTGTGGTGGGTGCAAAGCGAATCTTTTACTTATGAATTATAATGGAATGCATTGAAAAAGTTTTCATTAGAGTAATGTACTCAGAATCAATAATAATAATATTCAGTAATCAGGAATTAATGTAATCGTACTCGAAACATACACACACACTCGCATATATATATATATATATATATATATATATATATATATATATATATATATATATATATGTGTGTGTGTGTGTGTATACAATGAAAGTTTTTTGCTCATGATTTATTATAAGGATGCATTTGATATTTTAGTTTCTTATAGATATGCATTGGAAATCTAAAAAAAAAATTCATTTGCCATAAACGAATGCAATCCTTGAACTACATTAAATACACACACACACGGCCGCACACCATATACGAGTTTCCTTGCTGTTTTCTTTCTTTATTATTAAACAGTGAAATTGACAACAACCGGCCTTAAAATAACGTTTATAATAGCATGTCGCATAAAAAATCCCTTCAAAAATATATGTTTGTCCCATGTACTTGCTAATGGGTTTATTATACAAGCGCATGAAAAAATAATTTCATTATAGATATATATTGGAAATCAAGAAAAAGAAATTATCAACAGTAATCAGGAATGATCAGGAATTTACAGACACACACACACATATATATATATATATATATATAACCTAAAAGATTTCTGTCTGAAGAGATGAATATATATATGGATATTCACTAAATAAATTTTAATTGAAATGAGTCTTTAAGTTTTTTTTTCTTGATTATTATTATTTTTTATGCTCTCTAGTTTACATTGAGCTATCCCTGCATTAATATCCTCCTTGGAATTATCCCCACCAGTCACAAATTGTTAACATATATATATATATATATATATATATATATATATATATATATATATATATATATATATATATATATATACTTTTTTGCAACCTAGTCAAATTCATCAACAGACTGTCTGAAGCCCTATGAAAATCAAATAACTCTCAATAACTCAATATGTTCTGAACCAATATTTGTAAGATTAACACTCCGTCATTTCCACCCTTAGTAAGATGTTTAACTAAATTTTCAGCCATTTTGACTGTTTAGTCTTTGAGATATTTGCAATTTACGAAAATAGACTGAGTGAAGTTTATATGCAGATTAAACTAATGTTAGCATATACATTTGCAATATAATAAAAACTATTTTCTCTTTTTGTTCATAATATATGTTGAAATATGAATAAATTGAAGGATCTAACAACTGCTGAAAAACCAACAATGACAAATTATTGAATGAGGTAATGTCAACATTAGAGATATGAAATGAGCTTTGCAGAGATCATCGAACGCTGCTGAAAATATAAGTTGAGAATTCGAAACAGATGAAAAGGCTTTAAGAACTTGCTTCCTCGAGATGAACGTAAACTAAAGCGAGTTATAACGAAACAACCATTTTGACTAGCGCTCAGTTCTTGAAAATGCTGGAATTGAGAGAGTCAAAAAGGACAAAAAGGGTAGAATACTTTGTGAATCGGTTTCAGTAAAAAAAAATCTAGTCAAACTTTTCTCACTAAAGCAAATATTTTAATGCGTCAAAATTGGGCCCAAGAATACATGAAAATTGACTTTTCTAGAGTAAGTTTCCTAGAGGAATCTGTAGTGACAGTTGATCGAAAATCCATGGTCAGTGGTGAAGATGAGATTATATGAAGGTGGCAGACAATATAAAAGCAAGTCACTATATTAAAATGTAAAAGATTCAAATACTTATCATATGGGATTCTTATTCGTTCTATAATACGTGTTGATAAATTTTGATGATTATTTAACTTTTTTTATTGAAGTAAAATAGTTTTACCTAATAACTTCAGACAGCAGTTTTTTAGAATACATAAAATAACTTCAATAAATTCAATAAAATATATTAATACTACCTAAAATTTTAACTCAGGCTTTGTTTTGAAATCTAAACTGATTGTTTAAAATTTGATAATTATTTTCAAACTAAATTTGAGTTAATTAAATCTATATTGTTTGCATAACAACTTCAGGCTGTGCATATTATTATTATTATTTTTTTGATCATCATTGTTTTTAACTATGCCACATTATGGTAACAGGAAATCTGCCAAAAATGATGCTACATTGTCAGAGCCTGGACGTAAATTTACTCTTGCTGAACTAGTGATTTTAAGTAAATTTAAGTCCAGGTCCAACGTATCACCATTCATGGCAGATTTCTTGATATCACAACGTGGAATAGTTAAAAACAAAGATAAGGAAAAGAAAAAGAATATAGATGAATTTGACTAAGTTTCTAAAACAAAATTTTATGAAACATTTTGAAACTACCAGCGTCACTCGTTCATGCGAATGGGTATTCAACAACAACGTCAAGAAACTCAGTCCGATGAAGTCCTAACGGATGAAACGCTTCACAAAAACTTTTTCTAATTTGTCATACAGTTTTATCAATATAGATCTTGATATATAAAAATGTATATCGTTATCTCTCTCTCTCTTTCTCTCTTTCTCTCTCTCTCTCTCTCTCACTCACTCACACGCACATATATATATATATAGGATACTTATGTCAACACCAAGCGGGTTATCATGCTTGAATGCAATCTTTGCATGATTTCAGTGTCCAAATATATATTTACATATACTCCATCTTTGATATTGGGCACTTTTACTCATATATATATATATATATATATATATATATATATGATGTTATAAATTTGAATGTTTTAAGTTAATGTTATGAACGTTTCAATTTATATTCTTTTCGTTTTCATTGCATTTGAATATATATATATATATGTGTGTGTGTGTGTGTGTAAATATATAACATATCTCTCGCACTATCAATCTCACATTGTTTAACAATGAGAGCGGCGTGATGAAAGTTTTTTTTTTTTTTTTTTTTTTAAAGACGCTTACATGTATTCAAGCTGTACTCAACATGCAAAAGCTCGGAATAAACGCCCCTATTACTATATAAAACCACACAAAATACACCTCAAACAGTTAAACATGAAAAGGAATTAACATCACCAAAACAAAACCCTCTTCAAAATGGCCAAAAAAGTGTCTGAAATCCCTTGGGACAATGGACGATATGAATATTTGCAAAAGATGCCTAAAAGAAAAGTTGCTGCCTATATATATATATATATATATATATATATATATATATATATATATATATATATATAACTGTTATTCTTTTGTTTATTTTCCATTGTTTTCCTTTGCGGCCTCTTTCATTTTTGGCAGCTAAAATGTTTTCATTTTTTTTTTTCAATATAATCTTCTTCCGTAAACTTTAAAACATTTAAATTTCGCTTTCCTTTAAAGAAACTGGTTCATTCCTATCTCTTCTCTGTATTTCTCTCATCCCGCCAACTTGCTCTTACTGTTCATATCTTTCGCCTTTAAATAATTCTCTTTCAAACTACGCTTCCTTCCAACCCGTCCCCATCACAGAACATCCCCACATACCTCCCCTCTCGACATCCACATTCTTCTCTTTTCTCCTGATTAACTTCAGTGCAACGGAACAATATTCCATTAAAGTGGACGTGAAGCAGATCTCAAGCGTCATGTGACATACCCCCACCTCTACTTACACCCCCGTCCAATCCTATTCTTGGTGACCCTGATTCTCGAACCTGGAATTGAACCACCCTCACTAAATTTGACCTCTTTTCCCCTTTCTTAATCTTAGCGTTTTTAATTTTTTTTTTTTTTTTTTCTGCTCCTTTTATTAATCCGTAGTTTTGCTCGGCAGCCGTCACTGATTTGTAATTTTGATTATCATTGTTTTGTCTTAAGTATTCTTTTTTTTTTTTTTCTGTGTGCCATTTCTCTTCAGGACGCGGGAGATCATGGCTCTCCACAACATTCTGTTCTTTGTAGCTCTTAGAAAAGTTTGTTTTCTTGATATCTCCTCTGATCTATTTCGCCAGCCATTTACGCAAGGTCGTTCTGCG
>OZ010572.1:83380473-83395473 GCA_963932145.1 Acanthosepion lycidas | reverse complement strand
CCCCTCAAAAGGAACATTCGAACATGCAAATTACAAGCACTACAATCCAGCAACTACAAAAATTTGAATTTCTAGGAATTACAATATCTAACAAATGACGGAAAATGCGCATTAGGATAGGGAAAAACGCCTTTCAAAAGCTAAGCATTGTATTAAGCAACAGGAAAATTGCGTTTGAAACAAAGAAAAAGAGCGTGAACTTTTATGTAATATCGTCCTCCTATATGGTAATGAAATGTTATTGAAATAAAATCTATTGTTTTGATTAAGCTGACCCATCGACTGAATATGTCAAAGTAGTTCTCCAAATTGTCTTATATGTTTACCATAGATAAATAAAATTATATAGACTGTGTGGACACAGGAATGATCACTGAATAGCAACTACGCAGTGTTTGTTCTTAAATACATACTGTTTATATCTATAATTCCTCTATCTCTAATATTGAGCACTGCTTCTCCTATAAATGTAGCAAATTTTAAAGAATGTGTGTGTGCGTGCGCGCATCTCTCTCTCTCTCTCTCTCTCTCTCTCTCTCTCTCTGCGTATTCTAGCTAGAAGCACACCATTCGGGAAAACTAAATGAAAACGATAAAAGAAACGTCAGAAATAATAAAAAAAAAAAAAGGATTAAAAAAATATCCGTGAAAGAGAGAATTCCAAATAACTACGGTAAATGAAAAAAAAAAAAAAAAAAAAATGAAAAAAAGGAAGAAAAAAAAAAGAGAGAAAAATCGATAAAAACACACTCCATTTACTTCAATTTTGTTATCCCTCCAAGACATCCGCGATGTCATTACTTAGAGAATTGGTCAAATTGCTTCTGCAGACTGTTCCAAAGGTCAAAATCATCCATGCTGAAAAAAATGCCTTCTTTCTGAATACGTTTTTTAATGTCTTTATTTCCTTTCGTCAACTTAGATTACTACTACTACTACTACTACTACTACTACTACTACTACTACTACTACTACTACTACGCGTACTTTTGTGGTTTTAATATTTACTATTATATTTCCTCAAATTCTTACAACAATCATGTCTTAATCTGCTATTACGATTATTAATACTTACAGTTTAACCCTAATCCAAACATTTACCCTTCTTGTGATAATTCGGTTTTACATCTGGATGTCTATTCAGTAAATACGAAATCCTTCCTAATTGTCATCATTATTATAGTATAGCTAATGTCACCGCATTTACTTGCAGTTTAGTTATTGCTACACCTCAATTATTTGTTACCTTACATTATTTTTCTTTCTTTTACCATCACTAGTTTCCTTTTAATATCATTATTACCATGATTATTATTATTATTATTATTATTATTATTATTATTATTATTATTATTATCATTATTATTATTATTATTGCTCTTTGTTCTTGATGGTATTATTCACTTGCAAGCCTGACAGCTGCGCTTTTCGGTAGAGCGATTTGAAAAGGGTTATTTAATAACCGTATTAATGCAATTTTATTCGTCTCTTTCTTTTGCCCGCTTCCCGTCGGCGAATCGTGTTATTTGCGTGGTAAGGCGAAATGTCGATTGATAGCAATTCGGCATTTTCCGCCAATCTTCGTTATTCTACACTTTTAACCTTCACTGAAACGAATGTTTTTCTTAAGGTGGCATGTGGTATACTGTTTTTGCAATACAGCTTTATCTTTCCTTCTTTCCTGTATTCTTGTCCTTGTCGATACACAGTGCTCTTGTACCTGGGATTGTTTACTTTTCTTTTTAATTGCCTTATGGATTATAGTCCAGTAGCCAAATACCCAACTTCAAGTCAGGAGTTACTCATTATCTATGCTTCTTATTATGCTGGTCTCAACATCTAACCACATTCTCTTCCATTCTTATAACACGCTTCATTCATCATTTCCAGTTCGACTGAAACCCTCTACCTTAAGTGACTCTCGAGTCTCGTATTTAGTAAAATTTAGTTAATAAGTGACATAACCCGTGAAGATGACAGACATATAGAAAAATAAAAGAATAAAGAATGATTTAAACAGAGATAAAAAAAGAAGATATTATTTGGTTTCATACATTAGACCAACGAAAAAGTTATCAGCGCAAAATATTGAACAACGTTAGGGAAATCTTAGAAATGTCTCTAAATTTTACTCGGTCCTTTACTGATTGTCAACTGTATTACACATTTAACAGGGCTTAGAAAAATTTAGACATTCGAAAAATGGAATCCAGTATCATCGGTCATTATTTAAACGATTGTTTTTCTCGAAATATAAAAAGAATCCTTAATTACAAATTACTGAATCCTAAACACACTGTGACTGTGTAACTCTAGAGCATGCCTTTTTAGTAAGGCCAACAATACGTTGACTACCAAAAGGGAGCAACTCTTGAGTGTTTGTAGATTCAAGTATAAACCGAAATCATTTTTAGCTTTTGATTGAACTGAACCAATGTTTACATTTTGAATCGAATATGAACTGAACAAATGTTTATATTTGAATCGAGTATGAACTATACAAATGTTTACATTTTGAATCTAGTATGATCTGTACCAATGTTTACATTTTTAAGTGTGTATTAACTGTGCCAATGTTTACATTTTGAAGCGTGTGTGGATTGAGCCAATGCTTACATTCTGAATCGACTATGAATTGAACAAAAGTTTACATTTTGAATCGGGTATGAACTGAAGAAATGTTTATATCCTGAATCGAATATGGACTGAACCAATGCTTACATTTTTATTCAACTATGAATTGAACCAATATTTGTATTTTGAATCGAGTATGAATTGAAACAATGTTTACATTTTGAAAAAAAATATAAACTGAATGAATTTACTTTGTGAAAAAAAGTAAACTGAACCAATGTTTACCTTTTGAATCAAGTATAAACTAGAGCGATGTAAAGCTTTTGACTCCAGTATAAACTATAACAATATTTTTCCAACTGGCGCGCGTATAAATCAGGCCAAGGGCACCTCGAGGTGGTGTAATGGTTATCAAGCTTGTCTCGCTAGAACTATTACGGTTGAGTAGTGAGTTCGATTCTCACTGGGTGCCCCCTAATTTCGACCTTGTGCCACATCTAAGCTATAAAGTAGGCCAATATTTGCTTATTGACTCGAGTACAATCTGTACCAGTGATTAACTTTTGACTCGAGTATAAAACGGACCAATATTTATTTTTGAATCAACTATAAGCCAGTACAATGCTTGACTCGAGTTTACTGCAATATTTAAAACTTAGATAACTCAAAAACTGCTCATATACCGTCACATTACCACTGTAACCAACACTACAACGAGAAATTCTGTCATTTGAGCTGCCATGTTTACACTGTATCAGAAGCAAGGAAACTGGCACGATCAAAATTAGACAATAGTACCAACCATAAGCACGCGTGAGCAGAAGGCAGTGTGACAAACGTAAACCTGTTATGGCAAATTTGTGAATAATTTTTGACTTACCCTTGTTTCTACATATAAACTGGTATTAATTTTAGAAATTAAAATAAAAATGAAATATTAATTATAGCTTTCAAAAAGTCCATTATTAATTAACCTTTTATTTTAAAAAAATATGGTATTAATTATACGTTTAGAAAAAACCCGTATGAATTATTTTTTCCCCACCGTCTCCTGTTTGGGAAGTATTAATTTTGCCTACCCTTCTTTGCCCTCTAATTATGAGAAATTTGAATAACGGAGAAGAATGGTGGAGTCTTCGAGTATGGTAGAATCCGACAGAGTTTTAAAACGACAGATGTTTCATACAGTTAGTTGCAAAAGCGACCAATATTTACGATTCAGCCCCAGACGATTGCAACCCCAGGTAATAGCGCTAACAGGATAGAGGGCTAGGGTTGATCATTGGTGTCTGAGGTGACCCCATAGGGTAAGTTTAGAGTGACTATGAACAATTTTTGACACTAACTGCAAGCTCGACCTTGTATCATATTTTGTATGAATTGGACATACAAATGAATGCAAACACCATTTTTTTAGCTTTAGCACTATTTCTGCACCTTCCTTCTTTAGTCAAAGATGATATATTTCCGACATTATTTTTTGTTGATTTTTGTAGGAACAGTCAGACTCTTCTTTATTCTAAGGGCGTTAATTAAACAGCTTTTTATTAAAAATAACAATTAAACCACGACAAAACTTGAACACGTGTCTTTTGTAATTGAGACTGCTTTAATATATTATCCATAAATGTAGAGCGAGTAGACATTTCTCGGATATACTACATGAATATATTCTTTTCTTCTGCAATCTTAACTGCACCGCCATGATGTTAAATGCTTACATTAAGATTATTAGATATTCAAATCGTCATATTTCCGATATAAAGCATTGTGGTTTAATAAAATCGATAAAAAAACAAAATGAAAACGAAAAAATATCAATACAAATTTAATAAGCTTGTTTAAAAAGTATAATCGTCAACATTTAAGTAATAATAAAAATGTTAGTTTTACAAGAATGTCTGTTTCAAAAGCTGGTTTGAATTTGTATTTAAATATTACAACTCTAAAATGAACTTTTGTGTGTCAAAAACAATTACCGCATTGATTATTTTTAATTCCTTCAATTTATTCACCCAGCATGGTGTCTATTTGGTAAGGCCTACGTGTTATATTTTAAATATTCTTTTTTTTCCCGGCGGCAAGATTATATACAGTGTAACCCGGATATAAGAGAGTTGTCGGGACCGGATAAGAAGTCTCTTATATCCGGGTTTATCTTATATCAGGGTTTGGTCTGATTTATATACATTAACACAGGCTCTAATTTGGGACCAGATACGATCTCTCTTATATCCGGGTTTTTCTTATATCTGGGTCTCTTATATTCGGGTTACACTGTATTCCAGTTTATTAAGCTTTAAAAAAGAAAATCTCTTCGGAACGTTTATTTGAACTGGCACGCTTATTCTATATGTTGAAAAATACCCAATCGGCATGGCTATTTCAGACTGCACTTGTATAGAAAAGTGGACTAATCTAAGAATTATGGTAATTATGGTAACAATGGTATGAGATTGAAATAGGAATTAGATATTCTTGCGATTTTCACTCCCTACTCCCTACTCCTTACTCTTAAGTTCATACCATACACGTCATAGAGGAAGCATTAATTTTGAAGGGCTCTTAGACTAGATGGGCACCCAGGTCTCATCTTTTTATAGTTGAAATGGCGAGATATAACCGTATGTTCTATGCTGAAAATTTCTTCTATCGAGCTTCTCGCTTGTGAAACACGTATTCTTGCTTCTTTGATCTTCGAAAATCTAAATGCAATGTCAGTTTTGTCTTCTGTTTTCTTAATTCCTTTACTTTTATTGTTCTCTCTCCTTAATAATATTTTTCTTTTTATCGTAATATTTCACAGTCAGTAACTATCTCCTTGCGTCTTAGTGGTTTTATTGCCTTCCTTGAGCTGAAATGATTTCAAACATATTTTCAACGAATTCTTCATAGTTCCGTGGCAATCATATTTGAAATTGTCATCAACTTTTGCAAGCATTGAAGTCATTAAACATCTCACTTAATCTATCCGATCAGATTTTAAAGCTTCAAATTCCCAACGGAGTTCTGAGTTCAATACCTGGCTACAGCAGTGGTGAACAAACCCTTGGAGAGTTGAGTTAAAGGGAGATAACTGATACATCCGGTAGGTGAAACTAGAAAAATATACTCCGGTTGGATGAAATAAAGGGTTCATTTCAAAATTCCAATCTCCCGACGAGGCGTACAACGATCGAAACGTCGTGAATATGGCAATACAGATGAGAACAACAGCCCGAACAATGTAAATAATGTAAATTTCTACTGCTTTGTTGAACGGTTTCCCGATAGGATGTTTTCCCAATCACTACAATATTAACTTCTTCAAAACTGGATTTAACCGTTATATTCCTTATATATCGTCATGAATTTCACTTCTTGCGTTCTCTTACGCTTATGGAACGCTATACATTATCCATCTACTTTGAGTGCCTATTGGGCCTTGTATATGGTGAATATTAGTATGAAAAGAAGATTTCTTACGAGTAATATTTATTAAGTATTTTATTTTATTTGCAGAATTATGTTTAGTCCCCACACCGAATTTAGATTGAGAAACTCTATAATGTATTTCTCTGATGCAAAGATGCTATAAGTTGTAAGACGCACTCTGTAAATTATTTTTTGGAAAACAAAATATTTGAGAATTTGATAGCTCACCCTACAAACAAGTCCAAGTCGCTGAGTCTACGATATCATTTTTCTTTTTGTTACAATTAATTATCGTATTATGGACCTCTTATTATATATTTATATTTAACTTTAATTAGACTTTCAATAGTTTAACACGACGTTATACCTATGCACATTAAAAACAACTTGTAATTGCTGCCACAAGTCTCAAAACGCGATGTATTTATATCCAACTCCCAGCGCTACGTTCATTGATACAAACGGGATATACAGTATTTGGTACATATGAATTATATTATATATCTGAGGTTCATGAGTGCTTGTATCTCATGACTGGGGGTCATGAAGATTGGCAAACTTCCCTCTACAAATTGGCCTTTCAGTGCAAAGGCCCAGTGTGATATTTTAGGGTATTATTTTTTTTTAAAAGTCTTAAAACACGGGAAATACTGTATTTGAAATAGGCAAAAACATCGATATTGAAAAAAATTCGTTTCAGAATTTTCTCAGAATCAGAGTAATTCTTGGTTTGAAATCTAAAAGAAAGGTTAAAATCGGATCATTTATTCTTGCATTTCTAGCCATTTTCTGGTTGCATTGGATTGTGACTTGAGACGTTTCCACGTCATGACAAGTCAGGGTTTTGTGTTATCAAGATGGATGTAAGTAGGTGTGCATTCTATTGAATTATATCCTATTGTATATTGTAGTTATCTACCTGATTTGGTTAGATGGGCTATTCATCAATAGCTTTGATGTCTTTTCACGCTTGAATGTCTGGTGTCTGAAGAACAAACATGGCTGTTCTTTTGGTCTGTATTTAAACTAAGGCATAACAGAGGAAGTACAATTAATTTAAACACTTAAGAAAGAACAGATAACAAGCGAACAATATAACGGAGTTTGTTTCCGAAATTGTGGAAATGCCGGCCAATCAATTGCTATGAGAGAACATATTTTCTTGCCTCTTCCTTTTTAAGATACTATCTTACACTGGCAAGATGACAAATTGAGATGAAATTTAGGACAAAAACCGAAACGCTTGCAATAATAAAAATTGTCATGCCAGTCTTGAAGAGCAGTAGAAGAGATTTTTTTAACATAAGTTCGAAATTTGCCCGCAGTTTGATTCGCTAATGTCAAGGTTGTCATTAAGTGTAACAGCTTCTTTTATTTTACCTGTCATGACTGCCTAAAGAGATAGGAGTAGATAAGGAAGTGTTTTCCCCATGAATAGCCATTATTCTCATATCTGTAAACATCGCTGCATACTAGTGACTAGATATTTTTGTTAAAATACCCAATGAAAAGGTAGAATAAAAGAAAGCAATTTCATAATTTTTCAAAGTCTATTAGTACTAAGTGAACATATTAAATAATAAGTTATTCTATTTTTAATACTAAGTATAACATAATAAAAGGCATAAAAGTCCCTCTAGCTAGAGGGTGTTTATTAAAACGTCAATGATGAATGAGCTGGTAAGAATTAATGATTGAGAGGATAAGAAGGATAGCTAACAAATGAAACTTGATAAGTAGAAATTAATATTGTAGTTGTCAGGGAAGCACCCACGTGTGAGTCTTTTCTACAAAGTGACAGTTATTGGGGAAAAAGTTTTCTGAGTGTAAGTTTTCTTTTACCTTTAAATCACGGAAGGAAATGTGGATGATTAAAATTTGTGGAAGTAGCAGATCGTGCTTTAGGCATAATGGTCGGGACTGGTGTAAGTAAAGAGTAGAGCTCATTTGAACATTTGCCATGGAAATAGCAGTAGTGTATCGATGGGCTTCCATCTTTGTATCTGAGAAAATTGGAGGAAAAGGAAAGTGGGGAATAGGTTTTAACCTACAAGACCGCGTATACGATATTGAACTCTATCCACACCGGATATTGACGATCGATGAGCTTCAGGAGAGATATGGCAGCACTGCAGCATTTATGGTGTAATCTGGCTCTTGTAAAAATAAAGGATGGAAGGTGTTGAGTAATTTCTGGAGAGATAGAATGAGCAAACAATTTTTCAAGCATCTTTAAGAATGCAATTTATTTTATATATAAGTTCAATCTGAGGTTGTAAGTAACCTTGAAACCTAACAGCCGTTCAAGTGGTATGAGATATGGTGTTAATCAATTATATTGTCGAATTTAAAGAAATAATATATGCTGTACTTTGGAAATTAAAGCCTTATAACTCCAAAACAATACTTTTTATACATATAGATAATCCTAGACGAAACTCACGTCATATATTGCTAAAAATTATACCATTTTACGAATATTATTTGGTTAATACCATTTTGTTGTGAAAAAAAAAACCCATTGACATAGATAATAAAAGTCGAAAAAGTAAATCCCTTGATAGATTCTTCGAAATTTGATGATAGTGATCGAAACCTTACAACTGACAGAGAATGGACATTCCTATATTAATTTGTTTTTTACGAGTTATCAATCTTTTGCAGCTTATTTAAAGCCAGCAAAATATTTTTAGATTGTAAGAAGGTTTGGGTGATAACAATGATTTACTGATACTCATCCTACTAATTAAACCAAATCTGGAAAGGATGAATTCGAAAGTGAAAAAAACGATCTCGACGGGAATTGGAACTCGGTTCTTCGAGATCCAATTCCGAGCCGTTAACCATTATAATAATAAAAAAATAATAATAATGATAATAATAATAATAATAATAACACTCACTAGTTCTACGAAACTTAGTGTCTCTACCTACCCCCCTGATAATGACTTAAGGATATCGAAAATTTGGACCATATTTCTTGTCCCTTTCTTTCGAAATGGACTTCAGACAATTTCTGACGGAATTATTATTGTTATGGATATTTTGGGTTCTGTTGATGTCCATAATAGTTTTGAATGTGTTTGTAATTATTTTGATGTTGTTTGGATAGATTGTTTGGATGGTTAACTAATAATGTATATTTATTATTATTATTATTATTATTATTATTATTATTATTATTATTATTATTATTATTTCAATAAAAGTAATTTAATAATCACACACACACACTATATATATATATATATATATATATATATACATTTAGTTATAAAAAAAAGTTCTTGATAATGGCTAATAGAATAGCCGAAATCGCTCGTATATATAAAACATTTCGACAGTTTTTAAACATATTATGGCCAGAAAAGAACTCACTTATAAGAAAACAAGATAAAAATTAAATAAAATACTTAATCGCAGTAATTTGTCATCCGTATTTAATAAAACTTGGATAAAAAAGAGATTACTTCCCAAATGCATATATATATATATATATATATATATATATATATATAGATAGATAGATAGATAGATAGATAGATAGATAGATAGATAGATAGATAGATATAGTACGATAGGTAAATTGTCAAGAATTTATATTTTTACTTTCATACAGGCGCGTTGTTTGTTTTTGATTTTGTTGACTGCACAGTAAAGTAGGGTCAGTTGACCACCGTCTGTGAGTAAAAGAACACAATGACGAAATTTACTCCGCCTGAAATTTAGAAACGGCATGCTGTACTGCTTCGAATTCACGCCGGAATCTCCAATACATTTCATAGTCTTTGGGTGTTAACCTGAGGTCAGTGCCGAGGATTCGGAAAGAATTTGATGAGTCTTATGCTGATTGCGAAAATATTTGGAGTAATCACTAGTGATGGCGATGTTATGCCTCAATTCATTTTCACACAGGGCTTCAGTCTCAGCATGGAGAACTGTATCAAGTATCTTGACAAGGTAGTGCTGCCCTGGGTCAAAAGGGTGGCAGCTGGAAGACTCTATATCTGGAAACAGGACTCTGCACCATGTCACACAAGTAGAAGAACACTGTCATGGCTATCAGATAATTTCCACGACCACGTCACTCCCTTACATCTGGCCACCGAACTCCACAGAATGCACACTTAAATTATTATGTGTGGGGCGTAGTTGAACAAGAGACCAACAAAACACTCAAAGATGAACTGAGGGCAAGAATTATGGCAGCATTGACCAAGTTAAACAACAAAACAGTCCAGATGAGTTACAGGAGAGTCCGAAGTCGTCTGGAGGCTGTGGTTGAAGCCAATGTAGATTTTATTGAATAAATTTACTCTTTAGTATTTCACGATATTTTTGTTTAATATTGGTAAATATATCCGTTAAATTGAGATGTCATTGTTATTTTCATTTTTGGGTAATTTAGACGACAATTTATCTATCACAGCATATATATATATATATATATATATATATATATATATATATATATATATATATATATATATATATACCCATTTGTGTATTAATTCCTTAGCAGTATGTATACATATTTTATTCGTATTTGTCTTCATGCGTTTCGCTACATGTGTTTCTCTGCATACGTATATATCTCCGCGTCAAGTTGTAGTTGTTTGCGCACGTTTGTCTCAATCACGGTGGCAACACCTCCACCTCCACCGTTATAACTGCCGTTGCTTTAAAAGACGAAGAATCAAAACAGAAAAAAGATTTTCTGTGCGCACTGCCAATACGCCATCTTTGCTTTTCCGCAAGAGTCACGACCTTACACACACAAATCCCCAGGGACAGACGGAATTATTCAGCACCTTTTTTTTTCTCTCTCTCTTCAAAACGCGAACACAAATCATTAAAAAAAAATACAATACATGTATGTGAGCGTGCGCATGCTCCTATGTCTGAATGGCTGTCGTTATACTGGAGGTTTTTTTTCTTCGCCAAATTTATATTGGTTCAATCGTCCTGCGTATGACGTTAAACTATATCCGGCAGCAAGGCCTTTGATCAGAAGGTTTTGAAGAGCGTGGTACCACCTATTAACTGGTGTTGTTCCAAGGTTCACCCTGACCCGGGATAGTAGCACTTTTTAAGGTCCCAACTATTGGCAAATAGCTAACTTCCAAACTGCGTTCAAGACACTAGGAAAGTATAAAAAATACATTTTTTATAGTAAAAACACACGCAATGTATTTTTAAAAAAGAAAAAACAAATATTGCAAGCAATTCATTTTTCATAAAAACAAATTGGCAACAATACATTTTTTTGCTATAATTTTTAATTAATTCGAATTTTATTAACAGTAGCTTTATGAAAAGTGACCTTATATAGTTCAATTCGGAATGTACATTTACCGTAAATGATTCTAGAATTAGGGCACATTAAATCAGCAATATGATCGGCCCTGACCTGGTAGCTCGGCTTCAATAATTTTCCCACTGCCGTAAGGTTGCTTCTCTGTGTCTTTTCTATAAATGCTTTAATGGTAATTGTTCCAATGAGCTCTTCGCTATGGTCCCTAGACTTTAAAATAAATTTAAGCGTAGTACTAGACTGGCATCGAGATCTTATCAATTTACAGTTGAGCTGGCTAAATGAAACCGTAAGTTCTAGGCTAACAGTTCCTTTTCTTGTTCTTCTTGCTTGTGGAACATCCTTTTGGCTCCGTGTTTTCTAGCCAACTTTAATTTTCAAAAATGTAAATGCAAAATGCAATATCAATCGTCTACTGTCCTTCTGATTACTCTTTTCTGTTCCTGGTCATTATTAATTTCTCTGTGCTAATTCTTCCACATCCTGTAAGCCCTTGTGTCTTAGTGGCTTTACTGCCTTGTTTGGGGTGAAACCGATTAAATAAATACACGCACACACACACACATACACACATATATATATATATATATGTGTGTGTGTGTGTGTGTATGTGTGTGTTTGTGTATGTATGTGTATTTTCACCAAATAATTGAAGGTTTGATTTTACTTTTAACTACTGTAATTTTATTGGTATCTATTCTTTATATTGAGCGCTTTACACAAACTTTCTATCTATCTATCTATCTATCTATCTATCTATCTATCTATCTCTTTATATATATATATATATATATATATATATATATATATATTGAAATTTCTGCTGCACATAATGGGGGAAATAGGCTTGTAAAATCTGATAATCACAATGCAGATTAAAGGCAAGATGGACAGATGAAAACAACGCATGACATATTTTGTGAGTTTGAGTAAATGGATGACGGGACAATGTTTCGGAGAAATAACAAAAAGACAAAATTTATTAAACACTACGAGAAATAGGAAATTGTGGAGAGTGATGTTCGCCTACGTCCTGAGAGAACACGGCGCATAAAGAAGTAAATTATATTGATAAATTCATCTTATCTTGCTATTGTTGAAATAGCTCGATATAACCGTAAGTTCTTTTCTAACAGTTTCTTCTCTCACACATTTCGACGGTGGAACTCTCTTACAGTTTGTTGTTTTCCTGACACCTACGAGCTTCAAGAAGGTCACCTAGACTGGAACTCGAATTCGGGTCTCGAATTCCACGTATTAATCGATGTTGACTATCAATTTGATATGTAGTATAGCTATTTTTTTTATTTAAAAAATTTCCTAAAATCATTAAATTTATAGAATTAAACTATACAGATAAATCAGTTTCCATATGTGTCTTTTAAAATTGACCTAATCAATTTGATACTGACCGTATATCCCAAGAGTACTGAGACGACAGGTCGATGATCTGGCTTCCTTTTAACTGAGGTAAGTTCGAGCTGCGTTAGTTTGTTTAGAATAGATAATCAATCAATAAAAAGAACAAATAAGTCTTTTCGAACAGGTGCATTTGTATGTTTGAAGAAGTAAGACGTCGTATGTCCCAGTAGAATGTTTTTTTTACATGATTAACTGCTTAAGAAGCGTGTCTGGAAGGGGACGGTGAGAGATTCATCCGACTCACTCTCCTTTCAGTCGCGGCCGGGAGGGTGTAAAAGTGAACTCCTCAACTAGTGTATCAGTTCATTTGTGTCTTCGAGCTTGACGGAGGTGAAGAATAATCTCCGGGGAAAAGACGAAAGTTTAATACAAACCAAAAGAAACAATGGACAACAAATATTAGCAGTATCATTAATAAAATTGTGAAGAGTCCGCAGGGAAATGGAAGTTGGCAAGTTTCCAAAATCAGGTCGATGTATCTAACAGAGTGGGTGTTTACATTTCGAGCCAATGATTTTTCTTTGATATAAAATACAAACAATAATCTACCAAAATGTTCTCGTACAGCATGAGCTATCATGGCTAGCCACAACTTCCTGCCTTTTGTTGCCCAAGAGCCATTCAATGTAGAGGATTACTGAATAAAGCAATTTTGAAGACATAACTGGAGAAGGTAAGACGTGTATATTATGAGGATATTTGATAGATAACATCTAAGCCAAGATTGTAGTGGCTGAGGAAGCATCCTCTGGGGAGTATGTTCTACAATGCAATTATTCTTGAGGAGAAGTTGAGTAGAATTTCATCCTTACCATGCACACACACACGCAAATGCGCGAGCGAGCGCGTGCACACACACATATTATTATTATTATTATTATTATTATTATTATTATTATTATTATTATTATAGCAATAATCATTTGGATAGAACCTTGGATAGCACAGGTATCAAATCAATTTGGTACCGAGGGAAAAAAATTAGAAAAAAATAGAAAGAACTAGGAACATCTGAGGAACAGGGCGAAATATATCGCTAATAACGTACAGTATTCAATACGCTAAGAAGAGCAGGGATAAATGAAGTAAATCTTAAAGAGCCAGGAACCACCTGTCTAGGTTTCACCTAAAGGGATCTTCAGGGTAAGCTGGCAACTTACTCTGACGATCCGTTTAGGTCAAACCTAGGTAGGTTGTTCCTGGCTCTTTAGGATTTATTTCATTCATATATATATATATATTAGGTTGGTGCAAAAATAATGACGTAATAATGTCGTTTTTTGACGTATTTTTTAACGTCAAAAAAGGACATTATTACGTCATTATTTTTGCACCAACCTAATACATATATATATATATATATATATATATATATATATATATATATATATATATATATGTGTATATGTATATTACAAATCTATCATTCGTCCATTCATGGAATACTTTTGCCTTATATGTTCTGTCGCTTCTGCTATTCATCTAGGTTCTCGTGAAATCCAAAGACGCATCTGAAAAGTGATCGGTCCTGATTTGGTAACTTGACTCCAGTCTTTTGCTCACAGACGCGATGTGGTCTCTTCTACAAATATTTATATGACAGCTGCTTTGACGAGCTATTTTCACTGGTGGCCCGACTATATCAATTTAAGCAAGCTACTAGGTTGGCATCTTGATACGACCGTTTGACTGATGAAACAGTTAAATGTGACCGCCTCTTCTATTACAACAGCTTTTCCTCTTGCAATTCCCGACAATCGAACTCCTTTCTTCTTCTTTGCTTCCCCGATAAGTACAATCTTCAAAAATTTAAATAATAAATAACTAAAAAAAAATATTTAAATATAAAAATAAATACATTTTATTCTACTCAATCCTATATATATATATATATATGTATATATATATATATATATATATATATATTAATATATATATATATATATTAATATATATATATATATGTATATAAATATATATATATATATATATATATATATATATATATATATATATATATATATAATATATATATATATATATATATATATATATATATAAATATATATATATATATATATATATATATATATATATATATATATATGCGTGTGTGTGTGTATTCACGTACAGGTAGAGATGCACACACTCATGCATTATTAGGCACTTGTATACACATACACATCACTCGATTAAATAATTTGTTAACATGATTAAACGTTGTAGTTTATTAATTATTTTTATCGATTGTTCCCCCAACACAAAGACCGAGATCC
>OZ010572.1:83372973-83375473 GCA_963932145.1 Acanthosepion lycidas | reverse complement strand
GATTTCGATTTTAACTATGCCTCCCATGCTTTTGACCATGTGCTAAAATTGACCTAGTCATAGTTTTATAAGGTTACATGTTCAGCTCAATTTTGTGCCATGTTTAACAATCTAGAGTGGCTCATCATTTGTTATGATGTCAACTTTGCAGAAGGGCTTATACTTGTAGTCGTCTGCTAAAATGAAGACAACAGAAATAGACCATTATTTGTAGGCGCGGCAAAATGTCAGGACTCTGAAATTATTTAAACTAAGTAATGATTTCTTTAGAAACAAATAAACGAGCTGTGAACTATCATATAATGTTAAGTCTCCTGTATGTCTTCTCCTCCGAGCTATGAGTTGTAGTGTTTCCAAAACCTTGCGTACACCTCACATGTGCGATAAAAGAGGTAGCAGGTGAGGCGAAATGAGGGAAAGACAATCAAAGATTTAGAAACAGTTTTTAAAAATCCATATGCTAAAAATAAATGATTTCAAAATTTTAAATATTATTATGGATTACTTGTAATTTCATGCATGAGTGCCAGTATAAATAGTTATAAATAATTATTGACCTATTTTATCATTGTCATATTTGGGGATTATATCAAGTATTAAGAATATCTTAACTAGGCTCCTCCGCAAATTGAAGGAAAGAGTTATCAATAATAATGTTGTGACTTTGAATTCACGGTTACCTCCCTTTAATCCTCTGTTTTTTTTTTTAAATGTACTTTTTATCGCATAAAATTTAGTGAAACGTAACCAATGAATTAAATAATATGACTCTCATCTGGAAAAGTCATTGCTATCTCCCCAAAATTTGATAATGCAATATTCACTAACAAAAGAGAAAATATACGCTTAAATATAGTAAAGTAACATGAAAAATAAACAATTCCTTATCCATTTGCAATATTTTAATATTACGGCAGTAAACAAAATAAATGAATCAAATTATCGGCGGTCTGTTGCGCTGAAATTCAAGGGACGATGATTTCCACTTTTAGGAAAAAAATATTAATAGATCGAAGAATATATTTTCTATAACATTAAAGCTTTCGGATGAAACCAGCAGTTTTAAGCGTTCTTAAACACCAGAGCGAACGCGTAAAACAACTCCGCGGGAGCATTGAGCTTTTGACAAATCGGCTTAAACATTGTCCGAAACATGAATGAAATTTACTCGAAAAACAGTGACGTTTAGTTTAACTGATGCAGGGCTTCTTGCTCTAACTCTTCAGCAATAATTATAAAACTAGACTAAATTTTACAAACAAATACGATATCTGGAAAAAGAAACTACGAAAGCTTGTTCTACAGCAAATAAAGTAAGTCTAATTTGGCTGTCTCTGACTACAAGCAATGTATCAGACAGTGTAAAGGTACCATATTGTCTTATAAATTCAATTAAATTCAAAGGTGACAGCATATTGGTGCGAAAAGTATTTTCTGGCACTGATGCTGATCCAGGCCTTCAGTTAGAATAAATGCGTCAGTTGACATTACTAAGGTTAACTGGTCCGCTCATAAATGAATAAAGGAAAATTTATTATGAAAATATTTTGTAAATTAGGATTCATTAAACTTTCCTCCAAGAACAACGATTGTTCCAATCAAAATTATTGATTCTTTTTCAACTTATAGGGTCGGGTTGGGGAATACTATTCATAATATAAATGCATAAATAAATGCCTTTCTTTAAATTATGGTGCAACCTTATTTTTGCTACCCAAACAATTGCTTGTTTAAAATATTCTTTTAAAAGATAAATAGTATAAAATGTCATATCCGAAACTGCCCACATATGTTTATATATGTATGAGTCACGACGGACGACCAAGTATGTATATGTGTCTGCATACATTGATGTTTGCGTTAGTACGATGAAAAAAACGATGAAGTTTCCCCCACCACTTCTACAATAACACCAATACACGCAATCTACATAAAGCCAAATTTTTTAAAAAATTAATCAGTTTGTCTGACGATCGCTAAAGCGTGAAACCCAGGGTCACGAGCTCAGATCTATCCAACCATATATATATATATATATATATATATATATATATATATATATATATATATATATATATATATATAGAAGAGAAGAGAGGTGCCGTAAACGTTTTTGGTTGTAATGTGCCATTTGAAGATGGTCAGTAAAACATTAAAAGATAAAATGCTGATAAGTAATTCATCATTTCGCTTGGACCAGCCTTAATTGTTTTATGACCCTTCGCGCAGAACTCTTTATTGCCAATTCAAGAACGAAATTCGGATTACAAACACAGAAAATGTCTCATATCGAGAATATTTAACATTGAAAAACAAAAGAAAAAATTAATTATTTTTAAAAATATGTGGAAATCTCCGCTTTTACCTGAAGACGGTCACGAGACCAGAAACACGTGTAGTGTAACATTATGTAAAACAAAGCATAATATTTTTTTCTAAATAAATCCACATTACAACCAAAAACGTTTACGGCACCTCTCTTCTCTTCTTTTTAATATAC
>OZ010572.1:83347973-83370473 GCA_963932145.1 Acanthosepion lycidas | reverse complement strand
TGTATATATATATATATATATATATATATATATATATATATATATATATATATATATATATATATATAGGTCTGTGGCTGAGTTGTTAGAACGTTCTTGTCTTTTTGGTAATATCGACCGGGGAAGACAATGATGAAAACTTCTATTGATTGAAAAAATAGGCTATATGGAACTCATAAGCACTGAATAATTTTCGATTTCTAGAAATGAAAAAAAAAATTGATATAAATAAATACTTTTGAATGTGAACGGGAGTGCAACGATCATGATCTTCATGAACGGAATTTCTGAACTAGCATCTGTTAATCTCATTACCAACGTTGACATACAGGGAATTAAACAGTCAATTTAGGCAACATAGATGACAGACAGGCGGTCTGATTAGAAAGACAGCAAGACAAGCACCGAAAATGCCCGAACAATGAATAAGAAATCAAATCTTAGGAAAATTTCAAAGCTTTACAAATATCTTTAAAACGTTTGTTCTTTACATCAGATTTTTCTTTTCTGAGCTAAGACAAAGCCGATTTCATTTATTTTGATATTCACTGTGTTATTAAAGATGTACTGTATGCCATGTTGAAATTACGACTATACAAATTACAGCTATCATGTTGAATTCAACTAATGAAAAGAGTACTGAACTTTTACGTGATATCTGTCCACTTTTACGGCAGCGAATGTTGGACGATCTCCTCAAAGATGAAGTGGCTCGAGACAACAGAGGTATATTTCTACAGAAGGATGCTAAGGTTATCATGGACTGAATATGTGAGCAACAATGAGGTTTTGGAGAGGATACAAAGTGGAAACTTATACTCAACATCAGTAAGAGGCAGCTGAAATTTCTAGGACACGTAATGATAAAGGAAGACTTGGAAAATATGATACTCACAGGGTGAGTAGAGGGCAAGAGGAACAAGGGAAAGCAAAGTGTGACATGCCTAGCTGGCTTAAGCAAGTGGCTAAAAGATCAGGGTTTTGGAGAAGTAGCAAAAAAGACAAAACCTATTGAGAACTTAAGGGATAGGAGGAAGTGGAGAGCCATGATTGGCTACGTCATAAAGGGACACGGCACATAAAAGATATATTTTACAGTGTCATTTGATAATGAAATGTGATACAAAAACCCAAAGAGGCACTGGTATAGTGAGCGATACCTCCCAGAAATTAAGTAAAATATTAAGAAACAGGAATAGTTTGTTCAACTGTTACGTAATATTAATCTTCCTATATGGCAATGAATGCTGGATAATTTCCTAACAGATGAAGAGCAGACTTGTGGCAGCAGAGTTATGGTTATACATAAGGACTAGCAGCATGGCCCGGCGTTGCCCGTGCTTGATTCAAAAATCGTATGACTCATACAGCAATCGCTATCACGACTTAAAATATTTTTGCCATTCCTTGCCTTTAAAGAAGTGCCCTTTGCCGTGCTGATGTTGCTACATGCCTTACTACTTGCCTATCTCAAACTGCGAATTTTTCTAAGCTCTATAATAAACATTAAATCTGTTACGAAAAAAGAACTAAACAAAATGAACACAAAACGATCAGCTTTAAAAAAGGACTCGTAACTGGAAAAACCGAATGAAAAAAAGAATGTTAACAACACTTTTTCACATCGAACCCAGTTCTGCGGAATCAGAATCAACGTTGAGTTTAAGCAAGCGAATGAGCCAATTGGAGTAAAGTATCATGCACATTTAAATGTTTCCCACTTGTGACGAATGCAGCTATCGATATTTTGCATTCTAGCATGCTAGTTAACATTCGTGTCAGTCAGCTGTTGGCTCTCACGCTGGCCAATAGAATCTTCCTGTCTATTCGTGGCATCCAGCTATAGGCTCTCACTCTGGCCAGAGGAAATAACCGCAAACTACATGAAAAATGCCGTAGAAGCATGAAAAATCAATTATTTCCACTATCGATGGGAGTTGGGAAATGCAACATCGGTCTTGGCCTTTCCGCTAACTTGGAGCATGTGCATGTACATTTTGGTGTAAATCCGTCGAAAATTGCGGCCGTGCATTCGTTACACACACACACATCCTGCCTTTTATAGATAGAGATACTAAGCGAATACAGAGAAACCTCAAAGGAATATAGACACGAAAAATAGTTTTTCTTAAGATTAGACAAATGAAAAAGAAAAAGGCTTAGAGAATTTGACCCTCACAAGGCACAATTAAGGCAATAGTGGTAGAAGGAAATATCGAGTAGCATGCCTAACGAGTTAATGTAAATTGATGACAACATGAGCAGGGAGTGATAGTGTCAAGGGCCCTTACCTATGACTACAGAATGAACTCTTCCTAACACTATGTATACTACGTCTCTCAAGAGAGAGGGACCAATCGAGTCGAGCCGATAGTAGTTCACTCTAAACCAGACTGACAGTCATACTAACACCTTCCACATCTGGTATTATTATTTCGTGTAATATACCTTCGTTATTTCTACTCTTGTGTTCGTGTTGTTCTTCCTTGGTCCTAACCTGGACCATAACAGATAGTAAAGAATCTACATTGCTTAATGACGCAAGGGAGAAATCGTGGAGAGTTATGATCTCCGTTGTCCTGATGGAACAGGGCACATAAAAAAAGAAAATATTTGGGTATCCTTTTTTTGCATTTATATATAACACATGACTTTATGGATTTATATTGATTCACCCGGAAACCACTATAACTTGATCTCTATTTATATATGACGCTGTCGTATTTTATTATGCTTTGCCTAGCTTATTAAAAAAAAAAGACGAAGGTTTGACGGATTCGTATTCAATTGGTTATAAAATAACAAAGAATCGTTCGTTGACTGAAATATAAATACACACTTCAGTAAGCCCGGTTAATATGAGAAACAGATAAGAGAAGTGTATACCGTTGCGAACAAATGAAATATTTTATTTTTATCCTCTCTGCGCATGCGTGCTTTTTAGTGTGCGTCATTTGAACGCCGTCGTCAACATTAATATAAAATGTGCGAAATTAATTCTTTTTCTTTCCAGCAAATCAGTTCTCGTGGTAAATTTTTTTTTTTCCAAAATGATTAAAGTCGCTTTTTGAAAGGTATTCTTTATTAGTCGTATGAATTTGGTACACACTGTTTTCAGAGTTGTTTGTAAAACATCTCTTCCTCTCTTTCTCTCATTACTTTTTTTTTTACTGCTATCGTCTTTCTTTCTTTCTGAACCGTCTTAGCCTCTGCGCTTCGACGTGACAGAGAAACCGATAGACTTATTGACTGATCCATAGACAGTAATAATGAGACTGGAAATTACTGTAAGACGTCGATCAAATGTTATAAAAAATCATATTGATGTTAGGTTGTGTGGTAAGATTATGAGCTTATAGTGAAAGATGGTAAATGGTAATATTAAGTATTTCCTTATAAGAAAATATTCGGAATTCATTGGCCGAGCAACAAATATTGTTTTCGGTAGAAATTTATAAAATTTACAAAATCTTTCTCTTAAAACAATCTTTCAAGAAAATAGGTTTCTCAAGTTCATTGATATCACTCTTTCCAGTGCTGATGTGGGATATCCTTCCTAACCTTTTGTTTGAATTAATGTGGAACGTCAACATCTTGATTATGCCATTATTTTCTCTTCAAGTTACATGTGCTATTCATTTTAGTTGTTGCCTCTGTTGAAAGTTCTGAAGTACCTTGGTTTCTGTTATCTGATACAATTCGGCTTACAGCCACACCGCATTGAAACATCGGTTCCCACAAGTTCAGCGAAGTTAACCGATGTCGAGCCTGGTCAGTTCCTATATGGGTGACCACTTGCGATTACCAGGGGCTCTAAACTTGGATGCACAGGTGGGGTAATCGATAAATCCTTGGAATTGTTAATTTAGCTGTATTACTTACGCGGAAATACCCTTGGGAAAGGTATAAATCCACTTCTTATCGCCCAAGTTAAGGGCTAATTAGTAAGACCCGTATCACTAAAACCATTATTATTTCAAAAAATTCTTACAATGTAAAAATAATTTATAGCTTCAAATAACCTGCAAAGTGTTGATAAGCTGTAGAAAATCATTTTGATATAATGCTCTTTCTGTCAGTATTGTTAAATTGCTATCTTCTTTCTTTTCGAACTATCTTAGCCTCTGTACTTCGATGTGACAAAGGAACTGTTAGATTTAATGACTGATCCATAGACAATAATATTGAAACTGGAAATTACTGTCTAGTCGTAAGACGTCGATCAAATGTTATAAAAAACATCTTGATGTTAGGTTGTGTGGTAAGATTATGAGCTTATACTGAAAGATGGTAAATGGTAATATTAAGTGTTTCCTTATAAGGAGATATTCAGTATTCGGTGATCGAGTAGATAGTGTTTCCATCGGTTGAAATTTATAAAATCTTATTTATAAAACAGTTTTTCAGGAAAATGAGTTTCTCAAGTTCACTGGCTATTATCGCCATTTTCATTATTGACTGGGGAAGCTTCATTCCTAAACTTTTGTTTCACATGGTGTAGAACGTCAACATATTAGTAATTTTCGCTTTGAGTAACGCGTACTATTCATTTTAGTTCTTACTGCTGTTGGAAGTCCTCGAGTGATGGGGTTTCTTTTATTTGGTACAGTTCTTTGCTTGTGATTTTGTTACGCCGGTCCACTCAGTTCGAGAAAGTATGGTCCACACAAAGACCTACAGGCTTTAATCGCTCGAAACCATTTTTTTACTCAATGATCTGAGAAAGCGATTGTATACAGTCAACAGTTTACATATTTTTGAAAATTTTGATCTGACGAGGCTAAAGTATGTCTCGAAATTGTAGGTTAATGTTTTGGTTATGTAACAATTTATGGTATTATGGGAACTACCCTCATGGTTAGGCGAGATAAATAAAACGAAAATATAAAATAAAGTATCTTGTAGGATCTTTATAAAAAATATTTTTAAGTTGACACGTTTCTACGTTACATCGCAGTTTTTACTTTTTGGAATTCAGCCAAACCTGGATATGCGTTGTGCTGTAATGGATATCCGCTCAGAGTGAGACCTCGGAATTCGAATTCCAGAAGAGTACGTTATATTCACTGACGTAAAAAAAAACCCTTGGGAAAGGTATGAATCCTTCTCTTCTGCCCACCAGCTATAGGTTGAATAACATGACAGATTTGGTTCTTTAGCTTTCATTGGCAACCAGTCTACCGCAGAGAGAAATAACAACTTACTGCGGGAAAATATCTGCCTCTTCAGTTATACATCGAAAAAATATATGATCGCCTAAGCGTGTATCACATATAGCACGTAACTGACTGACAAACCTGTTCTCACTTTTTTTTGTATTGGCATTAAACAAATTATAAACTTCTACTAGGGTTTGTCTATATTTCTGAGATGAGGTATTATGTACACTATTTACATTACTCGGACTATTGTCCTCATCTTTGTCGCCATATTTATTACAACGTTTCGGCCGTTTTACGCTCCGGCCTTTTTCAGGTGGCTGGAATGTCGAACTGAGCCCTTTAGTTCGCTCAGTGGGGTAAACTGCTCTAGTTCCACGTGCCATGTTTAATGGATGTCAGTTATCAGTTATCTCCTGTTAATTCCCCTTTCTAAGTTCTCCACTGCCTTAACCGGGTATTGAACTCACACTCTTTGGGCCCTGTCACTGGATCTAACCAACGACTTTATCCACTGTGCCATGTGTTCTACTAGGTATTTACTCGTCACCCCACAGTGAGAAGATGTGACAAAAGCTCGGGCGCTTGAACGCGTATACGCGGACCGGAGCCTGAAAATGCCCAGCCCAGGCAAGCGTCGCTTGCTCTGGCATCGGTAGCGACTCCGCTTTTTAATGCAATGTGGAGGTAATGACGCGGGCAGCTGTTTCCCGGGACTGGGAAACTTTATCCCAGCAGCACTCTGTCCGCAGACAGAGACGCAACTGAGTGACGATAACCAGTGCAATGTCAGTTCAGACCGAGACTTATTATAAAGTTTTACTATATGAAATGTTAAATTGTCGACTATTCATAATTGCGTGCTGTCAAGACAAATGAACGTAACATAGGAAAAACATGAAAGTTTTAAGAACAATATAATAAAAAAGGACACTTATATTTAGACTGATTTATTTTCTACGGATTATCAACCTGTTACAGATTATTTAAAGCCAGAGAATATTTTTAGATTGTAAGAATTTATTTATTTGGAGATAATGACTTTAGTGATAAAAGTCTTTACTAATTAACTCATAGCTGGAAGGAGAAGATCTTGATTCATACTTTTCGCAAGGGTGTTTGCGCATAACTTAATATAAAGAACCTCACGGGAATTGGAACGCAGCTCTTCAAGCCATTATCCATTACACCACCCGCGCATTAAAACTTACAGCACCTGATATTCCCAAACAATCACCCATATAGGTACTAACCAAATTCGACGTTGCTTAACTTCGATGATCGTACAGCAACCAGTGTTTCAACGTGATGTGGCCGTAAGCATATTTAGAAATCTGAAAGAGACATTTATGGGTAAACATAACGAGAAAAAAAGGATTTGGGTTTGTTCAAACAACCAACAGAATATTTTGTTTCTTAACATTTAGCAAATGGCTAGTCAATTTTTTTATAGGATTAATCAAATGTCTTTCAGAATGTCTCTGTCAAGTAATTACAATAATTTCCTGGTTTTAGTTAGGTAATTTCTGTAAGATAATTTCTAAATAAGTACTGGATTTTATTCATTAATCTGACAGAGTTTATCAGTTTAAATATTATTTTTAGTGGCTACTCATATTTGAGTAGATGCTCCGTTTATTTATTAAACAGTATATTTATTTCCATCTACAGGCATATTCGAGAAATCACATTAAACGAGAATACGTGCTCACCGACAGGATTCGAAACTGCGTCCATCTGGGAAGAGGAAACCGTCACTAGATCCGACTTGCCTTAAAAGGCTCAGCTACGTTCTTCGCCGATCAGGCATGGTTAAATAGTGCCTTTAAGCGAAATCCTTCTCAAAATTTCTAAGCTGTTCAATTTCGCATTCAAAAGTAAACAAATCAATTTCTAAAGTAATTAATGGAATTTTATTTATTAATCCGACAGATTTTGGCTTAAACGCTTTTTTAGCGAATTTGAATAGACGAGACGTTTATTTATTAAACAGTACATTTATTTATTTATTTTCGTCTACCGGCCTGAATATTCAAGAGAAATCTTATTACAGAAAAGAAGCTTTAAATTTCTACTTCTAGTTTCGACTACTAGCAGATTTATTTGAATCAAAACCAATTAAAATAAATAAAAATATAGCAGCTACTATTCTGAGTTATTTAGTTACCTATCAATCAAATTATCCATTAATGTCAAAAACAATCTATCTAATGTCTATGCATTCTGATAGCTCTCAGTTTTATTATCCATTAATATTGAAATCTACCGTGTTTTCGTTTTACAGTCATAGTATCTGCACCCAAAGTTTATTCATCATTTGTACCTTCCAGTGGCTAGGTATTTAATTAAGACTTGTCTTTCTTCTACACTGGTCGTCAAACTTGGCTAGAAAATCCAGTCAGTCCCGCTATATAATCCATAGCTGTGAGGAGAATATATGGTTTTATAACTTTCCAAAGTTTATTTGCGAACTTATGGAACTCGAACGTAATTCGGGAATATCAGGTGTTGTAAGCTTGGATGTGCGGGTGGTGTAACGGATAATGGCTCGTAATTGTTAATCGGAGAGCCGAGTTCCAATTGCAGTTTGGTTATTTATATCCACTTTCGCGCAATTATCCTTGGAAAATGTATTACTCCACCTCTTCCCCTCAGCTATGGGTTAATTAGTAACACCATTATTATCTCCCACCTCTAAAAAATTTCTTACAATTTAAAAATATTTTCTGGGTTAAATAACCTGTAATGGGATGATAAACCGTAGGAAACGAATCAATTGAACAGAATTCTAACACAGATCGCTGATTTTCCAAACCGCTAACCATTAACCTATCTGAATATCCAATTTACATACAACTAAATATAAATTCCTGGCTCTCTATTCTTGGAGGCGAATATTTAATTTTTTCGTGAAGATTAATTCATCTCGACATTCAACGCGACAAATTCTGAAATTTCATTGTTCGTTTCTCATCTCATATGCCATAAAACTGAAATGATTGACAGAGCAACGAGAAGAGAGATAGAGAAAGAAGTAGAGTATATTAACAATGTTGTGAAAACACACACACGGCGATATAGTTGCGGACAGACAATTTCGTAGATAGACAGACGCATTGATTAGAAGGATGGTTACTAAATAAAGTCAAGATAGGATCGAATAACAAGTATAAATAAATTCTTACTAAGAACAAAAATTCTACCAATATATCTTAAACTCACCGCTTGTACCGTCGGGAGTTTGAAACTCCAGAAAATGATTGGCCTTAATATTTAACAAGGGGAAATTTAAATTGTGTGTCCGCGTAGAAAATGACTACACGAACAAGATAAATCAACTGATTATTGTTACTTTGCTTTGATCGATCAGATAAGGTCAAATTGGCTGCTGATGCGCACGCGCGCGTGTGTATGTAAATATTTATTTATATATATATATATATGTGTGTGTGTTTGTGTACATTGTATATAAAGCTTTCTTCTTTGGTAACCTCGACTTCGTGAATTTAAACGCATTACTAGATTGGCAGCAAGTTCTCATCATTTTATTATACTATTAGAATTTGTAAATGAAATAGTTGTCTTGTTCTTCTACCCTTCTTGCTCTTCCTGTCAACTACAATCGTCATTTAAATAAAATCATCTTCGGTTTCCTTGATTCCTGGTCTTTTATTGTCTTTTCTCCCCAGTAAATTTTTTTTCGGGTTCCTTCAATCTCGGTAACACTTTGCGTCTTAGTGGCTTTATTACCTTGCTTGGTGGTGAAACGATTTTAAAAATCCTTAATTTAAACGTTTTCTTAAATACAATGGAATACGAGTTTTATGTTTTTCTTTTGACCTTGAATAATTCATTTGAAATCAGATGAAAACTTTAAACGAACCTTCCAATTCTGCATGCAATGTTTTGTGTATTGGCGAAAGAAGGTAGCATTTGAATGCGGCGTTTATGTTTTTAATGATTCAAAGATTAAAATGAAAGTTAATTTATGCTGGTGGAATCGATTTTAGCGTCAAGAAAGAAAAATGACCTTTCGGTTCAAAGTTGTTTTATAGATGAGTGTGTGGCCGTCTTTGAATGTGAAGGGACTTCAAAATGTGTATTTATACCTATCTAGATATTAAATAATTCTGTAATTGGTAAGCAATCCCACTTTTATACAGGTTTCAGTGAAGAAGATGGCTTCCTTTATGATGATAGCGTTGATGATGTTGATTCGCCGCCAACGTGCATGTTGAGGACTAGAAGCTTCCAGTTTCATCAAAGCCTGGTCCCGTCATTATTCTGTATCGCCGGTTGACTTTGCAAACGTTGTTTGGATGTGAATGAAAATCAGAGTAGAAGAAAGTGCCGATGGTGTGAATTTGTTTAAAATGGACCTCAACTTGCCAACAAAATGATCCATAACCGTCCTCTGTGTCACATATGAAATGCGACATGCTGATTCCAATTCTGAAAGTGCAACGGTCTGCCACTATGTTATAATTTCGAGTTGCGCGTTCTGTAGCATGTCCATCATGCGTAGCCTTGTCATCCGCTGGTTCAACTATTGAGATCTGCTCTAATCGTCATTTTATTGTTTCACCGTTAGGTTCTTTGGATATAAATTAGGTTGGTGCAAAAATAATGACGTAATAATGTCGTTTTTTGACGTTAAAAAATACGTCAAAAAACGACATTATTACGTCATTATTTTTCCCAAGCTAAATATATATATATATATATATATATATATATATATATATATATATGCAAGTTCTAATACATAGATGCTTAAATTCGTCTATATATACATATATGCATGCATATATATATATATTAGGTTGGTGCAAAAATATTGTCGTTTTTTAACGTATTTTTTAACGTTAAAAAACGACGATATTTTTGCACCAACCTAATATATATATATTTGTGTGTGTCTGTGCGTATTATCATTATCATTATATAATCATCATTGGATATATATATATATATATATATATATATATATATATATATATATATATTTAAATAAGTTTTTCGTGGTACAGAATTTAATAATAGATAGGAAAAGACAATAAGAAGGCATTTTTTAAAAGCAAAAGCTAAGATAAAAACAACCGGTTTCGTCCTGGGAATAAAACAGCATTTACCCGCCAGGATTTTGAATCCGTCCTCCAGGAATAGCCAACTGACCAACAGTTCTGGTTCGGCTATTGCTGAACATTAAATAAATAGAAGGGAATGTGTGGAAAATTTTAGTGGTGGCCGATTTATTATTTTATCTCGGTCCCACTCCACATTTCACCTCAAGGCCCTGGAGTCCTTGTATATCAGATCTGGTGAGCCTTCCCTTTGTAAACAGAGGGAATGCTTTCTGGGTCTGAATATTATTGGACTCTAGTCTCCTGAAATTCATAATTTTTTTTATCCCCCATTTAATTACATTCGTTAATTAAAATTAATTTACATGCTTTTAAATTCCCAGAATAAATAAAGTGATAAGTCCTGGGACGAAACCGGTTGTTTTTATTTTAGCTTTTGCTTTTAAAAAATGCCTTCTTATTGTCTTTTCCTATCTATTATATATATATATATATATATATATATATATATATATATATATGTTCACATACATACATGCATATATACTTCTCTACATATATGCAAACATATATCATATATATACACACACATATTGCACATTTTTGACGCAATAGTTACTCTCAGAAAAATTCTTATCATTATATAATTATTAATGTATTACGCTGTTTTCTCTTATCTTATTCTATTGTTTGCCTCAATTTTATATTTTCTTATTAGGCAACAAATTCGATTTTGCTTTGATGAAACCAAAGGATAGTGGCTAATGCTTCAAAGTCAATTTTCAGATTTCTTTAACATTGTCTAAAAGTTGACGTTAACTCGTTTGTTTGTTTGTTTTTTGTTTTTTGGTTGTTACTCAACGTAATGTTTGAAATCCGGTTCTGAAGACATCCGTAAGAATCCGTGCAACTATGTCTACCAGTGAAATAATTTCAATGTAGGCGTGCGTGAAGAGCGACTTATCTGGCATAAAATACAGTCCAGGTTCAATTCGGCCGTTGCTACGTCGTATTTTTGTTTGTGGAAGGATTTAAAGGATGTGATGTGCACGAATGATCGGCTCACGCTTCTGAACACTACATGACCACTCTCTGTCTTTCTGTCTGTCTCTCTCTTTCTCTCTCTCTCTTTCTCTTTCTCTCGGTCTGTCTCTCTCTCTCTCTCTCTCTCTTTATTTATCTATCTATATGGGCCGAGGAAGCCAGTTACATTGACGCTGCGTTGTGCATGTGCCATTTGCCGGGGCTGACGACGAAGCCATTCGTTCGAATCCCAAACGATTTTTACCACGGGAGTTAAGACTCCATCGCTCCTGCTACCTTTATTCTCTTTTAACCATTATTTTCCTTCTTTCTTTTTACTCAGTTGCCTTCTTACCCCCAAAATAACTCTTTTATCCCTACTTCAACGGTTCTCTTTCTTTTCGAGATTCTTACCCATATTTACGCTAGTTTTTATCTGTTTACTTATCCCTCTGTCGCCTGATTTCAAGAGCCAAATACTTTCTTGTAATAAACTTAATCGTTTGCGAGACTGTCTCCAGACTTGAAAATATACGGACTTAAGACTACAGCTGTCTGAATCAATATCTCAATATTTATACAAATGAGTTGATCAAAATACAATGTCATCCCAGAAAAAATAAATTTGAAGAGACAAAGGAATCAAATATTTGCCTTAGCTTTTCACCTGTAACGTGACATCTGTCCTTTACGGCAGCGAATGTCGAACGATTTCCTCAAAGATGATGAAGTGACTCAAAGCGACGGAGATGTGGTTCTACAGAAGGATGCTAAGGATATCATGGACCGAGCATGTGAGCAACGATGAGAGACTGCAAAGAAGGAGAAGCCTTAAACTTAACATCAGAAAAATGGCAGCTGAAGTTTTCTGGATACATAAAGAGGAAGGAGGGCCTGGAGAATCTTATACTCACGGATCGAATAGAGGGAAAGAGAGACAAAGGAAAACAATGCATGACATACGTAACGAGCTTGAGCAGGTGGATGACAGAAAGTGGTCTTGAGGAGGAAGCAAAGAGAAGGAACCTGCTGAGAGCTGCAAGAGATAGAGGGAGGTGGTGAGCCATGATCCCCTAAGTCCTGAAACGACATGGCACATAAAAAGAAAAGTTTGATAGAAAAGAAGTGTTTTAAATTTTCGACGAGATGGGGAACAATATTTTCACAGTAATATTTCGGCTTACTGATAGGAAAGATGGTTCACAATGTTGCTAGACAATTTTTCTCTCCAGAAACTGTCTTACAGATTTATAAGTCTACTATTCTTCCTTGCATTGAATATCGCTGCCACATCTGGTATCTGGCTCTTGCTATATATTTAAAGATTCTTGATAAAATCTAAAGAATAATCTGTAATTTTATTTGTCCTGACATGGCATCTCGGCTTCAGTCACTTTCCCACTGCTGTAACATAGATTCCCTGTGCATTGCCTATAAATACTTTCATGGTAAACGTTCTGACGCATTTTCTTTTATGTTTTCTAGACTTTAAACAGAATACCAGATTGGCGGCAAGTTCTCGTCATTTTACAGTTGAAATGGCAAGATGCAACCGTAAATTCTATGCCAACAGTTTCTTCTATCGCGCTACTCGCTTGTGGAACTCTCTTCTAGCTTCTATATGTCAACTTTGATCATCAGAAATTCAAATATAATATCAATCATAATTTTCTAGTTCCTTAATTATTGTTCTCTCTTTAATTATTCGCTCTCCTTAATAGTATTTTCATATACTCTCTAATATACAGTAACCCTTTGCCTTGCTTGAGGTGAAATAATTTTTTTAAATATCGAAAGAAAACGTCTTTTAACAATGGCGATCGGTTCAAGAAGTTGTGTTCAACTAGTTGTAAAACCAATTATTCCGAGGAGAGAAATATAAAGTCAGGCTGATACAACAAGTCTGGATTCGTTTGTATGAAGTGTGACAGTTTAATTTCTGAAATTATTTTTAAATGTTAAAGCAGCTGTTGAAAATGTTAGAATTAATACCATTGATCTCCTAATTTGAAACTTATTTAATCGAAAATATATAAAGTAGTCTTTCCATATGTATGTGCAAATATTATGTAAAACTCTTGCATGAAAAATGTGATTTTATTTTTTATAATTTCAATGTGGACTCATTTAATCTTCTTCCCACTCGAATTACCATTTGAAAGTCTTGGAGGCCATTTATATTTTGCTTTTGAACCTTCTCTGTGTAAACAGAAAGATTTCGTACTAGGCCTGCAGTTAATTTCCATCTAAGCAATAATGTTTATAGTTATATATTATTTACACGCGGTACTTATCTGACGATTGCAATGGTCGTGAAACCCAGGGTCACAAAGTCACATCAACACAAATGAATATATATATATATATATATATATATATATATATACAAAAAAGTTCTTTAGTAGGATTGTAATCATTCTTTTTATGTCTAAGTAACCGTATTTACTAGAATAATGCATATATATGTTGTTTTTGCTTTGTTTTTTAATCATTTTCCTATGTGTAAATGTGAATGAGAAACTGGAACAATAAAAAGAATCCGTAGAGCGTTTAATGCTAATTCTCCCAGTCTATTGCGGAATATAATTTTGGCGAGAAGAGAAAGACGTACAAGGATGTCGGGGGGTGGGGGGAAAGGAATAAAATGTTAAATTCATGATTTCGATAAATAGTAAAGAATGATGAAAATTATTTCGAAAATCGACGAAATAATTGTAATGTTGCAAAATCGGTGGCGTTAAAAAAAAGACAAGACAAAAAAGAATAGAAAATCAAAAGAAAGCGACAAATATAGAAAAGTTTAATAAAGCAGTTAAAATATTAAGTTGTGCCGGAAAAGAAAATGATTTCCAAAGAAAAAGCTGATAACAATCATTGCTTACATTTGAAGTTGAAAAGGATAAACGCTAACTCTTGGAGAAATGATCATTTTATCTGGCAAATGTTTCAAAGATGAAAATAATCACAAATGAGAAAGAAAAAAAAAAAAAGAAAGAAAATCGACGGCTAATTTTTAACTCTTCACTTTCTTCTTGTTTAAGGAACAAATTTCACATTATTTCCAGCAGGACAAGATCAATCATTTTACCTCACTCTTTCACTCTCGCTATATACAGGTTGGCCCTTCCTAAGAATGTATTCACATTTAAAAGGACAATAAATGCAGTGTTTATTGACTTGCAAACAAGATTAATCATCATACTTATTATAAAATTCAGGTTGTGTGTGTGTGTCTGTACGTTTATATATTGGATCGGATTTCTTACATTTTTCAACCGATTTCAACGAAACTTCACAGGACTACGTAAAATTACCTTGCGGTGGTTCTGACAGCGCCAAAAATTGGAAAAACACAATTGTTTTTGCACCAAATCAATTTGAAAACACGATTAAGAGGCATCGCGAGAATGAAAGGGTGACAACTCATATCGTGTTATATGAAACCCAGGTTGTTTGTGTGTGTGTGTGTGTGTGTGTGTGTGTTTGTTTATATATAGGATCGGATTTCAACAAAACTTCACTTTTTTTTTTGGCAGGTAGTGTTTCTTATTGTCTTGCACACTTTTTTCTTTATTTTTACGTTCAGAATGCTTTAAAAATTCCATTTACAAGACAATTGTTTATAATAAAATTCTATTCCATCGGTAGACTCATAACGATTGAAAACAATGTTTTTGTTTGAGTTTGGGTTTGACCAATTCATAAAAAAACAAACAAAACAAAACAAAACAAAAAACTAATTAAGACATGCGTGTCCGTCAACCTTAAAAAATAATCTTTGTTAATTTTATTTTTCAGTCTTTATGATGGTCGATACTTGATCTACCTCTTACTGTTACATCCCCGGGCAATGCCGGGCTCTACTGCTAGTGTTTTATAAAGGGTGCTCCAATAACTTGGACCGATTTTAAATGTGAATTAAGTTTAAGTGTCTAATGTTTTTTTTTTTTCTTTTTCTTTCAGATTTAACAACTTAAGTCTTTGACAGTTACAACCATGGAAAGATTATCACTCAGACAACGTGTTATCACCAAAGTTATCGAATCCTATTACGAAGATGGACGTTGAAACAGAAATGCATTTCACGCATGTCGCGATTTTTTTGGTCGACCAACCGAGAGTGCAATTGGTAACGATGCAACGTTGTATTCGCGATGACGAATAGAACTATCTGGATTTTCGACTACATTCTCGTGCACTGCAGCAATTTTTTTCGCTGAACGGCGTAAACGAACATGCAATAGTGCTTTTACATATATGCCTACAAATATCTTGCATAATATACTGAAAATTTCTTGATTAAGACTGAGTGAGTCGAAAATTTTTGAATGAAAACAAAAAACATGAACTTTGAATAGATTTTGATTTGGATGTATAAAATCTACTAAAAGTGGTAAAAATATCATGAAAAAAAAAAATAAACAGACAGTCTTTGAATATATAAAACCAGCTTGGATGAGCAAGTGCACACATACACATAGATATAGATATATAATATGATATAATAAAAATAACTGGCCATTCGTATTCGAGGATACCCGTCTTCTAGGGTGGTTAGACGATCCCTACTGCAGACGCTTGCTCAGGCACATTTGTGTTTATTCAGCACCCACAGAGCCAAGCCGTGGTTCATACTGCAACTATGCTGAGCAGACATTAGTTACAGTTTCTGGGAAAGAGCGTGTTATCTAGCGTGATCAACAATTTGAACAAGGCCATCACGCTCAAATCCTCTATCGCGATGACTTGTGACTTCGTTCTAGCACAGCCATCGACGGACCCCATGTATTCGGTCTACCCAATTACACTCACAAGGCTTGAGTTAACCCGTGGTATGGTTTTGCGGCACGTTACAAAGGTGCCACACGCTGGGATTGTATATATATATATATATATATATATATATATATATATATATATATATATAGAGAGAGAGAGAGAGAGAGAGAGAGAGAGAGAAGGAGAAAGGCGGGAGAAAGGAAGGTTAACAAGCTAGCAAGCTTGTCTCGCGAGATCAAATACGACTAAAAGTGAGTACGATCCTCACTTGGTGAGCCATTAATTCGACCGCGTGCTAAATCTAAGCTATTCATAGAAAAATGCTATATTTTTACTAGGTCTAGGCATGAGGAGTCCTTAACGCACTCACATGCAAAAAACCACTCGAACCCAGACTGATCCGATATATATATATATATATATATATATATATATATATATAAGTTTCTGTCCATGTAAATATATTTATTATCTACTTACCTGTCTTTCTGTATACATACCTCAGTCACTGTCTATATATATATATATGTGTAAATTCATATATAAAGAAAATATATCTGTACAAGGACAATATGAATAAAGACCGTTTCATTTGTCTTTTTCACACACACACACACACACACAAACGCCCGCGCGCACGCGCACGCGCACATACACACACAAACGATCGCGCGAGCACACACACACACATATATATATATATATATATATACTGAGACAGAGAAAATTATATGTTGAGAGAGATTGATAGAGAGAGAGAGAGAGAGAGAGATCGAAAGAGGTTGAGCGATTTAAGAAGTCCCTCATATATATGTATACCCATATAGAGTAAAGTGTAAAAATTCGATTTGTCAAACGTCTTTTGTTTATATAATATGGTGTGTTTACACTCTTTAATTCAATATATGAGTAGATAAACAAGCCATATAATTTAAGATAGATCTCTTATCATTCATGCGTACTCGTCCGCGCTATTCTTATTTTCAATCATAAAATGGACTTTGCCGGGATTTTAACTCTTCACTGAGTGATATAAACCTTCAGTCTTCTTAATACAAAGTGCATATTACAAATGATATCCTGTCACGCCCGCATCATTACATACGTTTCGCTGACCTTGAAGATGTGAGAGAATACACTAAAAATACAGGCCGAAAACAGAATGGCAGGAATCAATTTCGTAGACTGAAGTTCAGAAATTTTCCATTTCCATGAATTGAGAATGGAATGTGCATTTTCCTGGCTATGGATATTTAAATTATAGTGTTCCGTGTAGCTACGGAATTAATACCGTACGCTTTAGACAATCATTTGCTTGTAGAGATATGTTTGTTATAAGGTTTTCATTTGAGACTTAAAGAATTGTATTTAAGTAATGCAGAAAACGTGGAATTTGTTGTTAAAAAAAAAAAAAAAAGAAAAGAAAAAAGAAATACAGATCATCTGATTATAATTCTAAAAATGCTGGGATATGCGTTCCTCACCAAAATGGAAAATACAAGACCTGAACTCGATTTTTAAAGCAAACTTCGTATATATACTCCTGTCCCAATAGGCTGATAGGTCCGATGAGGATAAATTCGCTGTTGATTTCAAAAACGACCTTCAGTCTGTTGTCAATTTTCAATTTGTACCCGACGATTGCTACGTGCATGAATCACAAGTTGTGTCTAACAAGAACAAATGTATATTTGTACTTAGTATAAATATTAGCTCTGGTATTTTACATCAACGTCTGCTTTCTTACCACTATATATATATATATATATATATATATGTGTGTGTGTGTGTGTGTGTGTGTATGTGTGTGTGTGTGTGTGTGTGTGTGTGTGTGTGTGTGTGTGTGTGTGCAAATATATAGGAAAATAGGAAAGAATCTTTAGGTTAATAATCCAAAGTTCTTTAGTATTTTTTGTTTTTATTTAAAAAAAAAAACAGTGCTCAATGCATAAGTAGAGCCTAAATTATAATTAAAAAAAAATGGTTCCATCGCTACATGAGAGTTGTCGTGTTTCAAAAACAGAAGCTAAAAAACAGCTTTGTTTCATCCTCAGACGAATTTTGAATCTATATATATTATGGACGTGGGGCTGACTGGTTACAATGTTCGCTTTCTGACCATGAGATCCGGGTTCGAATTTCAGTATGGGGGATTTGTCAGGAAGGAAACTTCCTGATGTTATCGGATGGGGACGACCCCAGTGTAAGGAAAGTGCCTGAAAACCATACCTTTCGAGTGAAATTGGGTAGACGGAACACTAGGGGCTTTCGTGACCGAGAGTTTGAGTGTGCTAGTATTGTTCATATTGTTGATCATTCTAGGTAACACGCTCTCTCCTAGAAACCTTAAATAAGGTCTATTCAGCATAGTGTCAGTATAAACCATTGGTTGGCTCTGTGGGTGTTGAACAAACATAAAATGTGCCTGAGTGAGAGTCTGCAGTAGGGATTGTCTAGCCGCTATCTTTCGATATATGACTGACGAGGCAGATTTTTTTTTTCCCGCAGTAGGTTGCCTTTTCTTTCTGCGGTACATCCAAGGCTATAGAACCTGGTCCGTGATGCTAGTTACGCATAATTTGAGGGAGAACAGGATTCATACCTTTCCCAAGTGAATGTAAAGGATTCGATTGGATTTCGAACTCGGCTCTTCGAATCCTCAGTCCGAGCCGCTATCTATTACCCCACCGTGCCTCCTTTATTATTTACCAGTTCATAAAGTAATAAATGTGAAAACAATTTTTTTATTCACAAAATTATAAACCTTTATTAAATTATTAAAATACGTGAACCAACTATAAGGAAATCCTTATAATTACCATTTTATAAAGTTCGAATTACCATTTTATAAAGTTCGAATTGCCTTCGAAGAAATAATCTAATAAAAATAAATAGTGTTTATTATTTTTGGGGTCATTTCTCAAGAACAAAGAAAATGTATAAATTCACTTCCATATGTTTACGTTTTATTCCAATTCTAATCATCGCTTTTTTAAAACAATAAACATTTCCGAGGAGTGAATGTAGTTAAAAAAAGAAAAAAGAATAAAAAAAGCGGTGTAAAGAGTAGGAAACAAAAAAAGAAGAAAAACCATCCTTTTGGCACAACTTCTTATTGAAGGCACGTTTCTCCATATTTGCCAAAATATCTTTACGTCGGATTGTTTCAAAGCGAAAACACAAGCACAATGATAAAGGGAGTGATTATTTTTTTTTAAACAGCACCTATGCAAAGAATTCTATCTACTGAAAAAATACTATAATGGACAACGGATTATTTAATATTATCCATTCATAAAGTTTCTCTATATTAAGGAGAATTTTTTCTTTGATTTTTATTCTTCAGTCGAATACAATTTATATGGCAATATTTTTTTAATGTACGTTTTTTGCTCAATTTCGTGGGGATCACATGCTATTAGAGAAAAGCATTAAAACGGTGTTCCTCGCAGCACATCTCGTGTATTTATCTCCTACTTTCCTTATTATGTTATAATCAGATTCTAGTAACGTAACGTAACTGTCCTTTGCTGATCATTACATTTTTCAATGCGTTGTGTTAAATCTTATCTCATGTTCATTGTTTCCTCTTCCACAATTTCTCGGGCTCTTTACTCGCGCGTCTTTCGAACTCGTCTTCGTTCAACTAATGGCGTTTAAACTTTTTTTCTTCTCTCTAACTGTATTTACATTTGAAAAGGAAAGGCAATTTTCGACTCGTACATTTTTTAAAGAAGGTTATAGATTTTAATATCTAGGATCAGCTGCTGTTACTTTCCAATTTACATGCATACATACATACATAGATACATACACACACACACACACACACATATATATATATATATATATATATATATACATATATATAATATGTATATATATATATACTTATATATATAAACACAAGCATACGGATATATATATTCTTATATGTATAAACACACGCATACTGATATATATATATATATATATATATATATATATATATATATATATATATATATATAGTATATATATATATATATATATATATATATATATATATATATATATATATATATATAATGTCTGAAGTAATATATATTGAATAATATATTACTTATTGAAAAATTTCCATGTCGCAAATACGAAATTCACCCCCCCATATATATATATATATATATATATATATATATATATATATATATATATATATATATATGTATGTATATATATATATATATATATATATATATATATATATATATGAATTTTATATTTTTAAACGATTTCGCCTCAAGGAAGGCAATAAATTCACTAAGACATAAGGGGTTACTGGATGTAGAACAATAAGAAACAGAAAATTAGAAAAAATATCGAATGAAACCACCAGCAAAAAAGTTTTAGTTTTTCATATTATTGTGATATATAGTGCTGGGATTTTTTCTGGCTTTTGTAGGATTAAAAAAAAACAAAAAAAAAAAACAAAAAAAAAAACAACATATTTTTTATATTAAAACAGACCGACAATAAAAGGCAAATTAGAAGTTTTCATAAATTCATCTATGCAAACGTAAGTTTCATTTTATTTTCAGTAAGCAAATATAAATGTTTGTAATTTCCACAAATATTATATTTAATCGGTTTCACCGCAAGCAAGTCAGTAATGTGACTAAGTCACAAAGGGGTAACTAGGTGTAGAAGAATTAGAAATGAGAAATTTTACTAAGGAGCAAGAACAAAAGAAAAGTAATCTGGAGGTTCGTAGAAAGCGATTGACTTTACATTTAAATTTTTGAAGATTAAAGTTGGCTGGAAAGCGAGAAGTGAGAGAAAAGAAACTGCTAGCAAAGGACTCACAGCTACATATCGCCAACTCAACTGTAAATTGGTAAGACCTCGTCGACAGTCTAGTACTGCGTTTAAATTCATAAAGTATAGTTACCTTGTCGAAGAGCTCATCCGAACAATTGTCATGGAAGTATTTATAGAAAAGTCACAGAAGGCAACTTTACGGCTTTTCTGAAGCCGAGAAGCCAGATCAGGACCAATAATATAGTTGATTCTTCTTTGGATTTTACCAAAGAATCAGAACCATAACATATGTGGCAGCAATATTCTAAGCATGGACAAATGGTTAACTTATAGCTATGTAAGATATATTCTCGAGAGAAAATTCTCTATCACGACACTGTGAACCAACTTTCTTAACAGATGACCTAACAATGTATTCAGTATAGTCTTTCCACTTCATGCCAACCGTGAACGTTATCTCGGGAAAACGCAACAAATGATGATGGAAATGGGTTTCTCAGATGATTGAGAGAGAGCACTTTATGAGGGGTCAACAAGTTATCCTTTTATTAACAAGTTATCCTTTGCTCCAATTTGACCTCATCGGATTCATCAGACTTAGGTAAAGGAAATCAGTTGATTTATCTCTCCCATATAGTCATTTTCTACACACGCACACACTCACACACACACACACACACACACATATATATATATATATATATATATATATCTGTTATAAATTTTTACATATGTTCCTAAACAATGTGCATCGAAACAAGATGGCGTCTTTGTCGTAAGTAATTGCAAAAAATTATAATAAATAATTATTGCTCTACTATCGGTATTGAGCCCTCTTTTGAATTAATGCTGTGAACGTTAAAAATTTATATTATTTTCGTTCTCATCCAATTTCCTATAAATTCACACAAAACATGTTCAAAATCTGTGAGTTTCTACGTGTTGAACACCTTCCAGGGCCGTCAATCCAAAGTGACGATGCTAAAATTATCTTAGGTTTCACTAAGGGAATGTCGTCTTGGGTATGGCGAAAAACTATATCCGATTTTGAGGAGCGTGAAACCACTGCTTAATTGCTTTGTTCCACAGATTCACCCAAACTTGGGGTGGTAGCACCTGCTACAATCCCAGCTATGGTCAAATTAGTGAATCCCCAAACTGTGCTCAAAATATTATGAAAGTGTAGAAATACATTTTTATCGTGTAGGTGCGAAGAATACATTTTTGTAAGTAAGAAATATTACCAGCAATACATTTTTGTAAAGAAAAAAATATGTCCAGCAATATATTCTTATACAAGTTATTACTAATGCCCAAAGAAAATTAAATTTCGGCATTAAATGACCCATAAGGAGTTGGTATGCCGTTAAACAAACAAAAAGTAACGGAATCTTTCATAACTGCTGCACAGTTTTTTTAAACTGAATAAGCAAATTTCTTATAAATAGTTGTCTTGTTAAATCGAAGTCACTCAAACAATTTTCAATATATTCAAACAGTTAAATATGTTCCGGATAGATTTATTTATTTATTATTATGCATAAATATAATTTAAATGCATGCTACTGTTGTGGAATAGCTGAACACCCCCACAAAATGAACTATATCTAAAACTATTTGAACAGCACTCCCTTAACGATTAACCGTTACTGTGCTTG
>OZ010572.1:83322973-83342973 GCA_963932145.1 Acanthosepion lycidas | reverse complement strand
ATATATATATATATATATATATATATATATATATATATATATATATATATATACACGCACACACGAGGGGATGCTAGAGAGTTCTCAACCTGATCAAGGATGGTGAATATCTAAGTGTAGCGTAGATGTGGCACAAGTCCGAAGAAAGTACTGGCACCTAGCGAGACAAGCTTGCTTACTATTCCACCATGTCGAGAAGCCTCAGCCTGATGAAGAACGTCTGCAAACTATTCTGATATTTGTCGATTTGGTCAGAATTTGGAAATGGAGTCTGGTCGAGAAATTTTCAATACTTCCCCGTATATTTCTTTTAACTGAAAATTGGTCATTTGAACAGGAGTAGAGTTTTATCCCTTGATTCCAGTTTAGTGTTGGGTTTCCGGTTCCTTGCTTTAAGTCTATATTTCCGTTATTTACTAGGTCTTATAATACGTATTTTTTCTCTAAAAACCACCCTTTGTCCAATAAATCGAATGTCGGCTCCGGAATTGTAAATGGGCTGTGGTTTGAACATCAGCTCCCGAGTTACATCATATTCTGAGCCCTGTATCTAATTTAAAATTAGTGCTCCATCCTGGTTTGTGATGAATTCGTAGCGATTAGTGAGGATTTCAGGCTTCGAAAAGGCTATATTTCAATGGTATTATGCACTTCTTTTGTAATTATTACATTCTAAATAGTTACCATAATTTTGGTACTTCTTTAGGTGTGATGAATTTGTTATCATTAGTCAAGTTTTTATGCTGAAATATGTGTAAAAAGTAGGGATAGTGGGATGGGGGCTTTTTTCTGATTTTTTTTCAAAGTTGGTAGGTGTATAATGCATCGGAGCTTTTTATATATAGCGAAATACTGTAACTACCCTTCTCCCAATAGAAGTAGATAGTTTCATCTATTGTCTGGTTGGTTTACTAGCCTCGCTGGTATATTGAACAAGAGTAGAGATTTATCTCTTGTTTTCCTGCATTGGATTGGGTTTCCGGTTTCTTCTAAAATCTTCTAATTCTCTTTCACTCTCAATAGCCTTGCGTCTTAGTGGCATTATCGCTTTGAGTGGAGAGGGGATTGATAAAAAAAAAAGACGGAAAATTACTCTTCAGAGATTTTCCTTTCGAAAAGAACAAGAAAGAGAAATTAATTCAGAGTTGTTAGAATTTAGCGTCTATTTCATTTATAACCATGGGCATAATTCAAAAGTATGTGAATATGTCATAAATATCTATTAATTCATTTTCTTTAAGCCTAGTTGTATAGAAAAGTGAGAAAAGTGTGCCTGTCTATGCATCTATAGCCGAATATTCTATGTGCATTTATTGAAATAATTTAAATTAATAGTAAAGTCACAATATCAGAATGAATATTAATGGTAACACATATACAAAACGTGCATCCATACAATAATTGCCCCACAGACTTCACAAATAAAAACATCTACATCAAAGAAGCTTACTAATGATATTGCTTTTCATGCAACCAACATGGCGAAACAGAAAAGAGACATCAGCTTGGTGATTAAAGGTGATACACCAAAATGATGAAACTAGAGTTGAACCAAGATGGCGGAAAAGTGCGATAACAGGCCAGCATGACAGAGAAGGTATGGGGACAGATACTATATATCGAAGGTTGTGAAACCAATATGGCAAAGGAGAGTGTTGGTAAACAACCCTGGTGAAAGGGCGGTAGAAAATTACACAGCAAAAATCTATAGTAATCAAAATATCTCATCTGTAATATTAACTTAGATTTGAGCAAGTTTACGAAAATAGAAAAAAAAAACACACACACACAAAGGTATGTCTTCTCATTTTTTATAAGGGGAAAATTGAATATAGATAGGTAGTTGCAGAGGTAATTTCGTACAACACCGCAAATTGCTACAAAACTAAAACCTCACTCTGCAAACTCGAGTCATATTCTTAAATAAGCGCATCATTATTTAAACTTATATAAGCTTTGGCATTGAGACCTCTATTTTATATTTTAACAATTTTGCTCATTTTAAGCTGTAGCTTATACTTCATATGTATTAATTGGGATCAACTATAGATCAGATATGGATCGATATTCAACAAAATAATAGGAATAAGGAATAAAAGAAACGTTTATGAATCTAACAAGTTTCGCTTTTATTACATTTTCCTCAGAGAATGAGATAGTAAGGAAACAGCCGAAAGAGAGTTCCACAACCGAGAAGTGCGAGAGAATAAACTGTTAACATAGAACTTACGGTTTTAATAACAAAAAACAAAACAAAAACATGGATGTCAACTCCAACACGTGTACCCACAAAAATAGTATTTATAGCAATAAGAAATGATATCGGTTAAAAAAAAAATCTATTTTATATATATATATATATATATATATATATATATATATATATATGTCAATGAATGAATATCTAACACTTAAATTACCATTGGTAATAATAAAAAAAATATGTGTTTGATATTCGTTAATTAATAATTTTGCTCTGTCTCTGACATAGAGCTCTCCCTTGTAAATTTCATACGGATTACCATTCTTATTATATATATATATATATATATATATATATATATATATATATATATATATATATATATATATTGATTCGATCATGTGAACAAAGCTGTTGTATTCCTAATCGATAGTGAATTTGTCTCACTGGTTTCTTAAAGTTGTTTAACACGTTCCAATGTTGTATACCTCGATATAAACCTATCTTCATATACATAAGTGCTAGATCTGTCAATAAGTCCGTAGCCTGAGGATGACAAGAAGAATTTTTTATCAAGTCAGTTAACCTAACTTTTCTCTATAGACGCCATGACGCAAATATTTTAATGGTGATTTTATTTTTCAAATAAAAATTCAGATAATAACTATGTATCAGCCGAAGAACTTACGCATTATCATCCTATATTTTTTTTTATAAGTTAATGTTCCGCCCATAGAAGGCCAAAGAGCCACTCAATGTAGAGCGTTTTCTCAATGAGTCTGTTTATGGACATAGGATGAGGAAGGAAAAGGGGGAAGTAAGTGAAGATTATGAAGAGTATAAGTAGGTAACTTTGGACCCTCGACTTAAAATGGTTAATACTGCAGTATTAAAAGAAGTATTGTCTCAGGAGATTGTTCCATAAACTTATCGGCTCTTGGAAAGAAGCTATCAGAATGGAACTTCCTTCTTACAAATGGAATACGAATAAGGATTGTCCGCCGCTGTGTAGATGGCAGGTCGTGTAAAATATTTGAACAGATGGAACTCTAGACTTGCAGATATGAACATCTGAAATGGAGAACACCCACTTGCCTACAATTAGACGAATCACACGACTGTACATATCTGTTTGCCAAAAACCTTCATTCAGATATACGGTACTGGGTGTGCCAGAATGTTTTTTTTTTTCTTTTTATTCCTATCGATTGGCTATATGTAAGCCTGCATACATATATTACGTATCAAGCTTTCGAAAGAACAACAAAACCATCATGATTCGAGAGAATATTCCTTGTTTACCACGACCCCTCGTCCTCTGTGTTACCCTATCTACTTACTAACTACTCGCTACAACTTCACCCACTCCAGTAACCCGATTTTCATTCACCTGCCAAACAGTCACCACTAGCCAAGCACTTCCCTGCACACCATTAGCATTCTCAGAGTTCCACGCACAAGCAAAATACCATTCACGCTGCGTGCCACAAAAATCGATAAAAAGACAATCCTGTCTGTCCGACCGAGGGAGGCGATCGTCATTGGTTATTGATCGAACAGGAATCCGCATTTGGTCGAAACAGGAGAGGTGGGCTTTTTGACTATCGAATATAGTGGCGAGAGAAAAAAAAATGCAAGGGATGAAGAAGAAAAAAAGAAACAAATAACAAGTAAGAACTGTTGGTTGAGGTTTGAAAGAAGACAAAGACGAACACTTTGCACAGAGGAAGAATGGGTCGGGGTGAATCGAGAGGTTAGTTGAGGAGGGGGTAAGAGTATGGATAGCCAAAATTGAAATGGACACGGAAGATCATGTATAGGTAGATAGGTGTCCAAAATACTCTTAATATATATATAAGTATGTATGTGTGTGTGTACGTATGTGTGTGTAGTTAAAATCAGAGAGCAGTTAAACGAAATATATATTTTTGGAGAGAAATGTTTTTTTTTAATCATTTCACGCCAAGAAAGGCAATAAATGCTACTACGATAAAATGGGTTACCTCGAGAGAATGAGACAGAGAGGGCAATAAAAGAGAAGGATTCAAGAAGAGAAAAGATAATAATTGACATTAAATTTCAATTTTTGAAGCAACTAGCAATTCAGGCAGTGACACTATGGGACCTAGCCGCCAATCTAGTACTGTGTTTATATTCGTGAAGTCGGGGGTAACAAAGAACAATTACTGTAAAAGTATTTGCAGAAAAGACACAGGTTACCTACTTTACGGCAATGGGAAAGAGATTGAAGTCGAAATGACAAGGTCAGGGACGATAACGTTGCAGACTCTTCATTGGATTTTGTCAAGAATCTCTAGGTATATAGCAGAAGCACCAGACCAGTGTTTGTCTTTCACAAGATAATCACCTTTCTTATCAGCGAAAGGAACCCACTGCTTTTTCGTTTCATCAAACATAGCGAAAATCCCTGATCAAATTCCAGATGATAATTCTGCTGTCGACAAACATGAAGTTCTACAGAAGCATGCTGAGAATACAATGAGCAGAACATATGAGCGACGAGGAAATGTTAAGAAAAATGGGAAGGAAAAGGACACTTATACGTAGTATCAGAAAGCGACAATTGAAATTACTCTAATATATAACGAAGGCGATTGAATTTGACATTCACAGGCCATAGTAAAGGGACGAGGTAGAGAGAAGATAAGGGTTGCCTGTCTAATGAGATTGGATAAATGGATGGCAGAACTGGGAGTTGGTGGATAGTAATGGAACAAATCTTACTTAGAATTACACAGGGTTGGAAGTTGTGGAGAGCCATTAAGGCCCACGCCCTGAAGCGATGGAGTTATTCATTCATCCTGGTACACACAAACACATTACAGATATAATGTTTTTTTCCATATCACTAGTAAAATCCATTACATAAAAATGAGCGGATTGAAAATTGCCATCAGAATTCAGTTGATGAATTAGATTCAGGTTACGCACTAATTAACTTAAACTCTCTCTCTCTCTCTTACACACACACACACACACACACACACACACATATATATATATATATATATATATATATATATATATATATATATATATATATATATATTTATTAAAAAGAAGATAAACCACAAACGTTTTTGGTTGAAATGTGTATTTTTCATTTTGAAATATATATTATACTGTATTTTCCATAATTCTTCTGTTTAAAATATACACTTTTCTCTTGTTCGAAAAACCGTAACCTCTTCCTTTATATATATATATATATATATATATATATATATATATATATATATATATATATATATATATATATGATAAAATATACTTTTACGGCATGCCATATTATAGTGCTCAATATCAGGGATAGAGCGTATGTAAATATAAAAGTGTGCATTGATTTCGAAACTCAGAGGCAACAGTCTGTTTCATGCTAAACGTAATCGTCAGGCCTGATGAAATACATATATATATATATATATACATATATATATATATATATATATATATATATATACATATATATATATATATATATATATATATATATGTATATATATATATGTGTGTGTGTGTGTGTGTGTATGTGTGTGTGAAAATATTGTAGAAAATAGGAAAGAAACTGGTTTGGTAAATAATCCAAAGTTCCTTAGTATTTTTGTAATTATTTTTAAAAAATCGTGCTCGATACGAAAGAAGAGCATAAATATAATTATTTATTTGATTTATTTATAATATTATATAATTATTTATTTGATTTATTTATTTGATTCCCAAAAAATTTCGCTTGAAGATGGAACAGAGCCTACTTTAACTCAAGTTAATTCCAATATTATTTTGAAGTTTTCGGCTCTTGTTTTGAAACATGAGACCTCTTATGTAGCGAGTTGGAATCATATTTTTAAATAAATAATTATATATATATATATATATATATATATATATATATATATATATATATGTATATATATATTACAGTGAATCATTCATACAAAAAGCAGATTTGTATGAATGATTCATAGTAATGTAAATTGAACTGCATCACATATTTCACACACACACAAAATGTGTGTGTGTGTTTGTGTTTGTGAGTGTGGAGAAGATGAGATAAAGTAGACAACTTATTAAAGACGCGTTTCGCCGAGTGCGCTTGCTCTCTTTGGCATCCTTAGAATAAAAGTAAGATAAAACTGCAGGTGAGGGAAAATACATTGGGATTTCTGAGTATAATTGGAAATCATAGATAAGATTAAATTACATTACCTTGTCATCTACAATGTCCAGGCTCAAGCGAGTGTCTCCCTGCATTTTTGTTTGTTTTATCTATATGTATAAAATCGACATGAGAAAAATGCTGTAATTTACACAGCGATAAAAAAAAAAACTTGGTTAAACGGGTCGTTACTACATTTTCCTTTTTTTTCCTGATCGTCACTTTTGTTTTGAGTTATGATATGAAAAATAATTCTTTTCACTATTTTCAAGTTCAATCCACAAAGCGATAATCACTTCAACAAACTTCTTTTTAAATTAATCTGAAACACCGAAAAAAAACAAAAAAAGTAGCGACACTTACTCGTCTCATGCCAGCGGATGACCTTATCACGATTGATTCAATTAAGTCTATTTCTCGACAAACAAAGAGGCTCATACGTGTGTGTTTCGCTACGCAGCCAGCCGGTCAGCTATACAGTAAGTATTATACCAGTATTAGCAGTATCATAATAGTAGTTTTAGGAATCATTTAATCATAGATATTCATTAAAATCATTTATAATATTTTTAATTTCATAATTTTTATGTACATCGGTCACACTACCACATACCTTTCCAGACGACTTACGTTACACCTGTCGGAGGTGCCCCATTAGAACTCATTTAAACACACACAGAGACCTATCAGATTCCACCCGAAACATATTATTAGAAAATGCAAGCATGATAACGTCGTACACATGCAAAACAATATTAAAAATAATGGAAGCCCTAAAAACAATTTTTAAAAAAAGCCAACATTCAATAATAGTAACGGCCACAATGTGATGACCGTGTTTAGTAAATAAAATATCCCTATAACTCTAGATACATACACATCATAACCCATATATCCAGTCAAAAAGTAAAAAATAAAAATATCCTCGATAATGGGTAAAAGTATGGCCGAAAACCCTCTGAAATACAGAATACTTGGACAGTTTTTTGACACACTTTGTGTCCAGAAAAGAAAACAATTGTATGAACAAAAAATAAAATAAAAATAAAAAGCATAAGCGTCAGCCGTCTTTAAGAAAACTTGTATATATATATATATATATATATATATATATATATATATATATATATATATATATATATACAAGCATATGTACGTGTGTGTTGGTTTCCCTTCCCCCCACTTCCCCTTTTTTTTTTCATGACAGACCGTGAAGATGTTCTCTGTCTCGTCTCCTTTTGTGTGTGTGTGTATATATATATATATATATATATATATATATATATATATATATATATATATATATATATATATATATATATATGTCTGGGTGCTTATATATTAAAATTTGATTGCGTTGTTTTACGCGTGAGTTTGGGACCCCATTCACACACTCTTAGGATTAAAATGTATACATTGTCAAAGGACCGGATATTGAATTATCTAAAGTAACTTCAATGAAGAAATAAATTGAATAACATATATATTTCTTCTTTTCTCCTCAGTAATTTTATAGTTGTAAACTTAATAGCGATTAAATTTTGATTTTGAAATTAGCAGTTTTTAATTTTAATATTAAATTTTATCATATAATTTAGTAATTATTGGTTGGAATAAATTCTTTTTTAATACTACCCATATTTTAAACATCTGAATAGATATTATAACATGACTTCGTTGTCAAGCTTTTTGAATTTTCCTATACTTGTATTTTGATTGGTCCATCTAGCCTTTGTAACAACGAAGGATTGTTAATTAATTTGAAACTTTTAAAACCATTTATTTTACATTCAACGTCATCACTTGATAAGACACCGAGGGTGTTGAAACAAAATGGCTATTTTTATAGTGATTTTATAACATATTTATGTTATAATTTTTTTTTTTAAATAAATAATTATATATATATATATATATATATATATATATATATATATATATATATATATATATATATATATGATTAGTGTATATCTGTAGAGCAATCTTTCATCGTTTGATGAATATGACGGAAAGGAACAATATACTATTTTTTATTTAGTTTTCCAGCGTTCTTACATGTTTTTTTCTCAGTTAACGGCAAAAATTTAAAAAAAATAAAAAATAAATAAAAAATAAAGTTTACTAAATCAGAGAAATGAATTACCTATTTTTACCGTAATTGTCATAAATTTTACTTAAATAATATTTAAAAATAAAAATTTTAACAAAGGTAAGATACATACTCATACTTGATATGTAAAAATAATTTTACTTACTGTAAGTAATTCTAATACATTTACTTCTTTTAAAAAAAAAATATAGTCTATTAAAACTAACAGTGAAAATATTCTAAAGTTGTATTTAAAATTGTAGTTAAATAAAAAGAAATTCTAACCGAAACCTCTTATAAAATTGTAATTAAATAAAACGTATTCTAACCTATAGATCTCCCTCTAAGTACTACAAGCACTTAAAGGAATCCAATAAAACACCTACAGTAAAATGAATTTAATATGAAAAGCTAAAATATGTAAGCCATTGAATGACTCATGTTCTTTGTACTTACATGAGAAACAAGATATGACTAGGTTTATATAAAAAATAAATGTTTACTAAATCAGTAAAATCAATTAGCTATTTTTGGCGTCATTGCCATAAAGTTTACTTAAATAACATTTTTAAAAAATTGTTATCTAATAATATACATACTTATAGTTGATGTGAAAATAACTCTACATACTGTAAGGGATTCTAATACATTTACTTGTTCTTAAAAGAAACATAGTATATTAAAAATTAAAAGTGAAAATATTTTTCAAATTGTAGTTAAATAAAACGTATTCTAACCTGAACACCCCCAAAAAATCTTTAAATATACAAATAGAAAATATGCCGTAAGAATTTTTGCCGTTAACAATAAAATTTTAAAAAATCCAGACGACATGAATTTAACGGATGTCAGATTTCATTGAAGAATACATCCCTACTCCCTACCAAAACGTAGCTAATAACGGATACATCAAAATATAGACATAAAGAACACGCAAACACCCCTGTCTAGTGGAAGTGAATTTATCTGTAACCTTGGAAACGTGAATTATGATTTTAGCTGTGTCTTTAAAGATTTTAGCTGTGTCTTTAAAGAATTATGATTTTTAGCTGTGTCTTTAAAGATTTAAAGATCTTTTGGAGTAACTTTTAAAATTACTGGGTTTTAAAACCCAGTAATTTTAAAAGTTACTCCAAAATTCGCTTGAGGATGAAATGGAACTAATGTCTTTAATTTAATTACAAAATTAAATTCGGACCTTCCATTTTTGAAACATGGTTAGAACTGTGTAGCGGAAAAACCATATTTTAAATCAATTAATTTATAATATATATATATATATATATATATATATATATATACACACACACACACACACACATATATATATATATATATATATATGCGTGTGTTTGTTCTAATATAACATGAAGATTCCGTTCAATCATTAAATACAGTATGGCCAATGGTGTTGATCTCAGTGTCCGCATTTATATATCATTCATTGTGGCAGTTAATGTCTTGACAATATCTAAACTATTACAAGACGCAGACAAAACAAATATCTTCGAATAGTATTCTTCACGAACTGGAGAAGTTCAGTGTGAGACGAAGTCATTGTCAAGCTGAATTCATACAAACACGATAGATTCATAAAAAGAAGAAAAATGAAAAGTTTTAATCGTATGTGAAACATCTTTGAGAGAATATAAATGAATTATCTTAAAAACAAGACGGTTGGCGAACTGTCGGTCCCACTCTTTCAGATGACCTCATTTCTTTCAACAGTGGGTCGAAGGTTGACATATCGATAAATGAGTGTTGAGTGGGCGGCTCCATAACGAAAGCACGCACGCATGAGTCTCTCTTTGTCGAGAAATGGACTTGATTGATCCAGTTGTTCGTGATAATGTCATCCGCTCGCAAGAGACGAGAAAGACGTTTTGTTTTATCAGCGTTTCAAATTAATTTCAAAGCTGTGTTTTCTCCTCTTTAAAAGAAATCTGCTGAAATGATTACTGATTATAGGTTTACGTACGAACTTGAAAATAGTAAAATGCTTTACTGGAAATAAAAAATTATCTCTCTCTCTCTCTCTCTCTCTATATATATATATATATATATATATATATATATATATATTGTATTTATATTTAAAAATTGTATTATCTTTTTTCCCACCGCCAGACTATAGGATATATATAAGGTTGTAACTGTTATGATATTTTACCCATGCACATATGGACTCTCCCAGCTATAAATAGGAACAGGTACTGCCTTTTGGAGGGTGAAGTTTCCAGCAGTCATCTCTGAGAGTCGGACCCAACATTCTTGCTGTAACACTCTCGTTTGTATATGTTTGTATTACTGTTTGTTTAACTCAATTCCTTTACTTGTGTCTTTATTTCGGGTCCTAACAAGGCCAAAAGAGTAACCCTATATTCATCAATCCTAAATTGATGAAATTTTGTCCAATAGTAATGACACAAGCATTAGTTTGTTTGAGTTTTTTAAAAAGGTCACCCCCAAAGCGAAAATTCGATTTTACCATATACGCAATAAGCATAAAAAAATATTTGGAAAGCTTTATTCTTCAATTTGCTAATGATGTGATTGCATAGTACTTATGTATTTTTAACGCATTTAACAGTATCGCATAACATACAAACTTACAAATAAACAAAGACAAGTTCTAGAAGCCTCCGGGAAGTTCCACAAAGTTACACAGAGTCGTAGTAATATGTTTAAATATGATTTTCCGATGGAGGTGAAATTTCTTTAAAAAATTAATGAATTAAACACATCTGCATTATTTTTTAACAAAATTCCATCGAATTATGATACAAGAAATGAATTAAAATCAAAGTCCTAATCACTAATACATACATGCATATATATATATATATATATATATATATATATATATATATATATATATATATATATATTTGCATATATATATATTTGCATATATATATATCTATCTATCTATCTATCTATCTATCTATATATATATATATATATATATATATATATATATATGCATATATATATAGATATATAGATAGATATATGTATGTATGTATTTACATGTGTGTGTGTGTTTCAGTAGAAGGACTAGTATGCACCGCTTATCTCGTGAGGAATAATAGTACCCTGTTTGTTCAAAATTCAGTCCTCTAAATGGGAGACTAGATTGATTTATCCCCTATTACAGGATTGCGCCATAACACACACACACACACATGCAACACACACACACATGCAACACACACACACACACACACAAGTGGGCATTGAAGTTAACACCCAGCACCACTGTCTGTTTTATGCGAAAATGCAATCTTTCTTTCTCTCTCTCTCTCTCTCTCTCTCTCTCTCTATATATATATATATATATATATATATATATATATATATATATATATATATAAATACATAAACATATATATATATATATATATATATATATATATAAATACACTACTTTCTATAATTTTGTTGTAATATATATTTATATATATATAAATACATACATACATATATATATATGTATATATATATATATGTATATATATATATATATATGTATATATATATATATATATATATATATATATATATATATATATATATATATATATATATAAATACACTACTTTCTATAACTTTGTTGTAATATATATATATATATATATATATATATATATATATATATATATTACATCAAAGTTTCAGAAAGTCGCAGGACAGTTATATTTATATATGATTTTGTGATGGGGTTGAGCTAAAATTAGAACACTGAGTTTTGTCCACATTGTTATAGGAGTTTCCTTGGTGAAAATAAAGATTAAACTTTCAATTTCTGTCGGAAAGTTCGGTATTGTTTTGTAGCATTTTAAGGTCTAAGCCGATTTATATTAATTTCAATGTTTAATAAAATAATAAAAAAACAGGAATGCTAATTCAAGTATGTATATATATATGCAAAATCAAAGCTTATAGTAATATATATATATATATATATATATATATATATATATATATATATATATATATATATATATATATATATATATATATAGACACACACACGTGTGTGTTTTTATACATACACAAACATGTTTGATTAAATTCAAACGATAAGGTCAGCCTGTTTAATGCTTTATTGCATATTGCAAATTTTTGAATAAGGCTTTGTATATTGGGATATACAGTTGGGGATAAACTGCCGAAAGTTCATTTTTCTGATGGTGTTTTGTTCAAGTTCATCTTTCGAAGTTCTAATCAAACCACATAAACCCGCTCAATGTATGATGATAAAATACATCTGTCGATAGTGAGATTTTAGTAGCATGCAGCTACGTCTTAATTGCTGTTGTTCCCTAGGTTCCACCATGACTCGGGGTGGTAGCACTTGTTAGGGCCCCAACTATGGGCAAACCATTAAACCCCAAACTGGGGTCAAAACACCGTAAAATTATAAAAATAGATTTTTATAGTATAAATACCAGCAATACATTTTTAAATATAATATTAGTAGCAAAACATTTTTTTAAAATTACGAGCAATAAATATTTGAAAAGAAAATTATGATAAAAAAATAATGTTACAAGTAATACATCTGACTCTCGATAAAAACCCTCTTTCCAAAAATACGGCAATGGAACCTGATCTACAAACTGTTTTCTTACAAAGAATAGATATTCTCTTCATATGAATGTCTCCTAAAAATCTTGTCCGCATTAAATAACACATTAAGGTGTTGAGATGCTGTATAAAAATAATAATAATAATAATAATAATAATAATAATAATAATAATAATAATAATATGAGACACGGTGGAATAGTGGATAACAAATCATATGTATTGGTGCATGGCTCTCGGCCCCTAGCAAAAAATCAACCTCAGTTAAATAAAATATCATTCGCCAGACGAGATGGTATCTTGAAGTGCATGTGATATAATAATGTGCGCACATATTTTATCAGTGTAATAATAATAAAAAATAAAAGTAAAATACAAAAATAAAATAAAAAGTAAAAAAAAATTAATTTAAAAAAATTAATAAATAAATCGCCTTGATTGTCTGTTGCTTCCTTCTCAATAGCCGTTATACATGACGTAACACGAAGCCATTTCAAACGTTCCTGCTTCCTAAGAATGACAGCTTGTAAACAAAGGAACTCTAAATACCTCACAGATACCATATCCGTTCTTGATAATGACTGCGATATATATATATATATATATATATATATATATATATATATAACAGACACTCAATTCCTATAGAAACCCGAAATGTAAAATAAACAATAACCAGGAATTCGTCTGAATGCTGCGATTTGCATGAAACTTGGACAGAATGAGGCTCTGGACAGAATCAAGATTTATATATATTTCGGTTGAGCTCTCTTGGGAGGAAGTGTGGGTTTGTAAACAGTGACTATTATGGCTGATATAGCGAGACTCTTCGGCAAAAGCTAATTGAGTCCTGTCTTTTTATCAAAAAATTACGAGCAATAAATTTCACTGTGTGTTTATCAAAAAAATAAAGACACTAAAATCCACCTACAACTGCGCAGACGGCTTAGTGGTAGAATCTCCAATTGACGCCAATTCGGTCGGGTTTCGATCCTAGCTAGAAGCAACCGGACGTCTAGCCACACTGAAGAGCTGCGAAACAGTCTGATGTGGATGACATTATATATATATATATATATATATATATACAAATATTTAAGTAAATGCTCTGTTTATAATAAATAGTATTAAACAACATTTACCGGCCTGAATGTCCAAGAAATTTTCACAGAATATATTCATCCTCCGACAGGAATATATATATATATTAATTTCGATTATAGCTGCAGTTTAATTTGTTTTTTGCATGAGTGATTCATGTAATATATATATATATATATATATATATATATATATATATATATATATATATATATATATATATATATATATATATATATATATATATATATATATATTTGTATGTATGTATATACATATGTATGTATATATATGTACATATATATATATATACATATATGTAATATATATATATGCATATATATATGTATATATATATGAATATATGTATGTATACATACATATACATATATATATGTATATATATATATATGTATACATATGTATGTGCTTTGATATATATGTGCGTGTGATATGTGTATGTGTGTATAACCTTTAAACTCACACTTATTTATCTTTTATTTATATAAAAGTATATTTATATCTTATTTATTTAAAAGAATTATCTGATCATACCCGATAACAGCCGAAGGCATTGTACCAATTACCTTTAAACTCTTCTACGTAAGCAGGATAATGATTTGAACCTAATAAAAAAAAAAATAAGCGAAGAGGAACTTCCTTTGGCCATTAATCAGACGGGTATAATACATACATACATACATACACACACACACATACACACACACACACACACACACACACATATATATATATATATATATATATATATATATATATATATATATATATATATATATATATATATAATAATAATAATAATAATAATAATAATAATGGACTCTCCCGTCGGTTTCGTCGTATGAGGATCTGCCAGCTTATTTATTCAGTTATGAAAGTTTAAGCGATAATTTATGGTATTTATGACCCTCTAGTGATTTACAAAGGAGGCCACATATGGAGGAATATATATATATATATATATATATATATATATATATATATATATATATATATATATATATATATATATATATATTGATGCCATATTCAGCACCTCAATTCTTGAGTTTCGTAGATTAACTTTTTGTAATTGTTTACTCCACTCTTCAGGAGGTTCCGGTAAGTGATTGCCGTTCTTGCTCATTTTTCGTTAACTATAAACTAAGTTTGATATAATTACTTCATGTGCGATTTGGGATATTCTTATTATTGGTGTTGGGTTGATTTTTGTTATTTTTCTCTGTGAGCGCGCGCCCATATATGTGTGAGAAGACTAGTAGTAAATTCATCCGACACCAAGGACTCTGATAGGGAGAATGGAAGTCTTGAAGAGCGTGGAACAATCTCTTAATTGCTGCCGTTCAAGACCCGGGGTTTCAGCCCTTATTAGGGTTCCAACTATGGACAAATAGCGAAAACAAAGATAGAACCCTAAAAGTATTAACATAATTTTATAAAATGAAAAACAATACATTTTATTTGTAATTCAATGCATAGAATTATGTTTAAAATATATGTATCTGAAGCCATGAGATTGTGTTCAGATTTTTAGATATCGGCAATAAATCACCCCTAGAGTTTGCTATGCTCTAAACAAATTCAAGCAACCAACATGAAAGAACACTTTCATGACATTAATCCATATAATATCCGACAATTTCTTAAAGAAATCAAAATGTTTTCCAAGATATAACTTCAATAAAACCGCAATATAAAACACACCGATCAGTCCCTGTAGTAATTATGTTTCCACTATCATGTAGTAAATTGTGAAAACAGAATAACATATCTTTGTTACTTTAAAGCTCTCCCCCATTAGAGTTTGGCATTAAATGACTCATAAAGTGTTGATATGCCGTTAAACAAACATATAGACATAAGAGATACGTGCTTCTACGCAACCTACCAGTCACTTCACCTCACGCTAACCGAATATTATATTTTAGATTGCTGCAGAACCATTTTGATGGGAAAATATTTCTCTAATGAAAAGCAGATTCAAGATTTCGCTGACATCTTTTTCCCCATCAAAACCTGCGGAATACAAATATAAACTCTGATACACTATTTACATTATTCGGACTATTGTCCTCACTTTTGTTGCCATATTTATCACAACGTTTCGGACGTTGTGCTCTCCGGCTTTCTTTAGGTGGTTGGAATGTCGAAGTGAACCCTTTATTTCGCTTGCTGGGGTAGACTGTTCTAGTTCCACTTGCCATGTCTAATGGACGTCAGTTATCAGTTATCTCCTGTTATTTCACCTCTCCGAGTTCAATACCTGGTTAAGGCAGTGGATAACGTGCAGAGGTGAATCTGACATCCATTAGACATGGCACATGGAACTAGAACAGTACCACAGCGAGCAAAATAAACGACATTCCAATCACATGAAGAAGGCAGGAGCGTACAACGGCCGAAACGTTGTGATAAATATGGCAACAAAGATGAGGATAATACCTCATCTCAGAAATATAGACAGATAAACTCTGATATGTGACAAGTTTTTTTCAAATAATAGTGAATAAAATTGATAAACAAAAACGGAAATTATTTCTGACCCAACTTATTTGGCGTAGAGCGCGGCTCAGCATGCTGGTCTCATGCGTGTGTAGAGTTCCATTTTGACTAGATACCTTGCTGTTCTTCCCCCCCACACACACACCAGTGATAATTTAATTCGAGGATATTTGAATATATTTTTTTTTCTTTTTGAAACGGACCTTAAAAAACAGAGCTATAATAACGTTTATCTTTTATTTTGACTTGAAATTAATTTATTTCAACTTATTTAATTCGAAAATTCTCTACGTTTAATATCATTCGCATATAAAGACAGCTGATCTGTTTTATTTTGTGCACGGGTAGAGGAATCTATATAAACGCTATGGCGACAAATAACCACTGGGGGCTTAAAAAAAAGTATTATACCTTGAAAATATTCCTAATTTTATTTATTAAATTCCAACCCACATATTTCTAATAGAAATTCGAGCCTGTGTCATTGGCCCAGCTTTTCAATAAATCATCCCAAGGAAAATAATAATAATATAATAATAATAATAATAATAATAATAATAATAATAATAATAATAATAATATTCTTTCGAAAATATTTAAATATTTTCGTATTTAAAAGATGTCGTGCGACTGCGTATACGATATCAAAGGAGAACATGGAAAATCTGCTTCATTTGGTGTAGAATCTTCCAGAAATAAATGGACACCCTTTGTTAATAAGGAAAGTAATTAAACCATAGGCGAGGAAGCGATGGCGAAGTGGGTGGGGGTAAAAGCTGAGGTTGTTTTCGATATTTCAATCTCTTTTAAGATTCAAAATTAAACATCCATTTTTGGCAAACCCACCGACATGCGCAGTGGCAGGCACGCACACACATTCGGAGACAAGTTTACCGAAACAATTTTACATATTAAAATATATCTTCCCCTCCCCTGCGCACATGAAAGCGTTTCTATTCCCATTGCTATTCAATATGCAAGCATGTATATCTTTACAGATAAGATTAAGAAAAAGAAGGAAAAAAAAATAAACTGCCTACGATTAAAACCTGTGCCGGGTCTAGATATGCGTCAAGCAGTTACATTAAATTGAATCTTTTTCAGATCATTTTTGTTCTTCAATGTACCGTGTCGCTTCATGATAATGGCAATCATGACTCTCCACAACTTCCTATCCGTTGTAGATCTTTAATAAATTTTCCCTTTTGGCTATCTATCTCTCCCAAACCCATCACTGCCATCAATTTACTCATGCTCACCCTGTAAGTTATAAGTTGTTTTCCTTTGTCCTTGCTTTCAAATACTCATGTGAGTGTCATATTTTCCAAACCCTCATTCCTTATTATGTAATGGGAGGCAGAGTAACCTCCCTGCCATCCAGTAGAATATATGATGCTGAACTCCACGAGAGCAGATCTTTGCGACTGCTTGATCTCACACTGTCCGCTGACCTGAGATTGAACAAATACATTGAATCAATAGCTTCATCTACCGCAAGTAAATCTGGTTCTCTGTGTCGCGCGAGAAAGTTTTTCTCGTCCAAGTCCATTCCTCAAATCTATAAATCAACCATTCGCCCTTCCATGGAATACTGCTGCCATATATGGTCCGGAGCCCCCGCTGTTCGTCTTAAGGTCCTCGACAAAATCCAAAGACGAATTTGCAATTTGGTTGGCTCTGACATGGCATCTCGTTTACAGTCGCACTCTCGCAGACGTGCTGTCGTCTCTCCCTGTTTTTTTTCTACAGATACTTTCACGGTAACTGCTCCGACGATCTACTTTCGCTAGTTCCCAAACTGCATGAATTTAAAGTCCCACCCATCACTGTCGAAATAGTTAAATGTGGCCGTCTCTTCTACTCCGATAGCTTCATGTCTCGCACTTCCCGTCTGTGGAACTCCCTTCCTCTTACTTGTTTCCCTGATAGCTATAATCTCCAACTATTCAAATGCAATGTCAATCGACATCTCGAGATGCCTTGATCCTTCTCTTTATCCTTTCCTTTATCACGCCTCTTTCCCCCACTCTCTGTAACCCATTGCGTGCTGTTGGCACTCTCGCCTTGCTTGGGGTGAAAAACCTAAAAAAAAATAACCTAGAGATTTCAACTGTTTCTTCCTGATGTTAAGTATCGTTTTTGTTACCATTGTTTCCAGAATTTCGTCGTTCAGTCTGTGATGTCATCAGCATCATTACGTAAAACCACATTTTTGTTGCTTCAAGCCTCTTCTTCAAGAATGTGAGGAGATTGCCCATCATTTACTGTCAAATAGAAGGTCTGTTATAACAGTTCAGTACTATTTTCCTTTTGTCTAACGAAAGGTTTCTGTTTCTTAATACTTTGCTTAGCTTTTGGAAGACATCTTTCGCAATCTCAATGCGCCTTCGGACTTCAGTATCGTAATATTGATAAAAGTTAATGCAAAAATGATATACCTTGAATCGATGTTTTTTTTAATTATTTTATATGATCATTAAGTTTTCACACAAATACGAACTGATGGCTTTTATTGGAGTACAAGCGACATTAAGTCTTCTTAAATCGAAACATTCGACATTCATTGACCGAGCAGCTAGTGCTTTTTTTCGGTTGTAATTTATAAAATATTTATATAAAAAAAAATCAGGAAAATAGGTTTCTAATGATCCCTAACGTTTACCGCTCTTTCCAGTGTTGGAGAGTTCCTTCCTAAGTTTTTTGTTTGAAGAAGTGTAGAATATTAGCATATTGATTATGACATTTTTTTTTCTTTGAGGTACATGTGCTATCCATTTCAGTTGTTGCTACTGTTGAAAGTCCTCAAGTGATGCGGTTTCAATTATCTGGTACAGTTCTTTATTTGTGCCTCTGTAGCGCAAAGTCGAAAAAAGAATGGTCCTCGCTCCACGAGGCACGATGAGGCATTGTCAACCCTGTACGAGGTTCAATGAAGGATTGTCCTCGCTTTACGTGATTCGACAAAGGATGGTCCAAGCTGTACGAAGTTCGATGAACGATGCTCCGCGCTGTAAGAGTTTCAATGAACGCTTTCGATGATGGATTGACCTCACAGTATATGGTTCGATGAAAGATGGTCCTCGCTATACGTGATTCCATAAACGATGGTCCTCGCTATAAGTGGTTCGATGAACAATGGTCCTTGCTGTACGAGGTTCGATGACGGAGGGTCTCCGTTGAGGGCCACACATTTCACTCGGTCGTAGCTATTTTCCACTAGTTTCTATAATATTCGTGTTCGTTTTACTAATGTGTTAGATTAAATTGAGTTTTCATACGATTTTACAGTTATTCTAATCCTACTTGTTTGGCAC
>OZ010572.1:83297973-83317973 GCA_963932145.1 Acanthosepion lycidas | reverse complement strand
AATTCATACCTTTCCCAAGAGTAATTTTACCTAAGTGAATATAAAAACTGCGAGTGGAATTGGAACTTGACTCTACGATTTCTAACTGTGAGCCGTTGTCCTTTACACCACACACACATCCAAGCTTACAACACTTGGTATTCCCAAGCGGTCACCCATCTATGTACTGGCCAGGCTCAACGTTGCTTAACTTCGGTTATCGTACGCGTCAAAGGAAATTATTAGACATCAATTGTTAAATTTTATGGTCGATATCAGAGAAAGGCCCCTAGATGCAAACATTGAAACAGTCAAATCAAGCAAGGGCATATTCTGTAGCGCCAATTCTCGAGGCATTTGGAATGGTGGTCCTCGAGGTGATTTACAGACTTAATGACGCCTGTAAATCATACCGAAGCCATATTTTTATTCTCTGATCTCAGAAAGCGGTTGTAAAGTGAGAAAACTTTTCGTCTTACTCAAATTTATATTTCTGTATCTTCACAGAATTCGTTCTCTGTCAGCATGCAGACTACTTGTTCCTAGTAGAGGTTAGCGATTACTCGAATTAGTAGTGAACTCTATACTCACTGGTTGCCCGTCTCAACTCTAGAGGATATCATTTCTTGCTTCAAATTATTGGTTTTCGGAAATATATTTATAACTAAGAACAAATGACGAGTTTTTGATAAACGTTTCGAAATTACTTTTCAGTAAGGATTGCATCAATCCAGGATATATCTAACACCCTCTCACCACTATCTCGCCCTCTTCTCACCCTTAGAGTTAAATCAGACCCAAAATTGATTATTGCCGCCACATCTGTGCTTGTGCTGCCTAGTCTTAACTTTTCAAAACTTGACAGAGTTCAAAAGCGATTACGCGGCCTTGTGGATGATGAATTACTTTCCACGTTGCGAACCCTTTCCCAAAGACGAAACGTTGCTACTCTCTATTTCTATGGCTAATTTCCAGACAAGTTACATTCCTTAGATCCACAAGTTCAGACCTTCACAACTAGGACCCCCATGCCATTACGTGGTATCTTCATTTCCTTCGTATTCTTTTGGTAAGTAGAAACTTCCATTCCAACATCTTCTTCTCCACAACTGTCACATTGTTGAAAAAACTCCTGAGAGGATGCTTACCCGTATTATTGAAGTCTAAGGTTAGCCATTATATATCCTACCTATCCTTCTTTTACACATAACAATCTCATTCAATAAACATTTACTTTTTGTATTGGATGAATAAGAGTAGAACCAAATTTAAGTGTACGAACAATTTTGAAAAAAATTGGAAGTATTGGGGCGGACGCTTATTCTTTGCTAAATAAACCGGTATTGGTATGATTTAATCGTCGTATAACAATGAGAATGGAGAAACTGAAGTTGGAGTTGATGATGAAACTGGAGACATTACAAGAGAAGACAAAAAAAAAAAAAATCACGACGGATAGTGAGTTAGGAAAAGTGGAAATTAATACATAAGCCGTCTTTATGGGCAAAACAAATGAAAGAAGCGAAAAACAGTAAACAGGCGAAAAAAATGTAAAGGGAGGAATATAGAAAGAAGAAAAATAATGAAGCTAAAATAATTTAAAAAAAAGGCAACAGAATAGAGAAGAAAAGTGGAAAAGAAAAAAGCAGCAATTAAGAGTCAATAGAAAGAAAAAGAAAGAGAAGCGAAGAAACGATGAATGAAAGAAGAAAAAAGAGAAGAAAAACAAATCACAAAGAAAAAATGAAAAAGAGAATAGAAAAAAAGAAAGAGGAAATTAAAAAGAAAAACAAAGAGGGATCAAAAGAAAAAAAAAGGAAGAGGAAACAAAAGAGGGAGCAAAAAGAAAAATAGAAAGGGAGAACTAAAAGTAAAAAGAAAGAAGGAACAAAAAGAAAAAAAGAATGAAGGAAAAATGAAAAAAGAATAGAGGAAACAAAGTGAAAGAGGGAGCAAAAAAAAAAAAAAAGAGGAAAAAAAGAAAAAAAAAAGAGGAAACAAAGTGAAGGAGGGAGCAAAACGAAAAAGAGAAAGAGGGAAAAAAGAAAATAGAAAGAGGAAACAAAGTGAAAGAGGGAGCAAAAAGAAAAAAAAGAAAGAGGAAAAAAGAAAAAAGAAAGGAGGAAACAAAGTGAAAGAGGGAGCAAAAAGAAAAAAAGAAAGAGGGAAAAAAGAAAAAAAAGAATAGAAAAAGAAAGAGGAAATACAGTGAAAGAGGGAGCAAAAAGAAAAAAAAAGAAAGAGGAAACAAAATGAAAGAGGGAGCAAAAACAAAAAGAGAAAGAGGGAAAAACGAAAGAAGAAACAAAGTGAAAGAGGGAGCAAAAAGAAAAAAAGAATGAGGGAAAAAAGAAAGAGGAAACAAAGTGAAAGAGGGAAAAAAGAAAAAAGAAAGAAGAAACAAAATGAAAGAGGGAGCAAAAACAAAAAGAGAAAGAGGGAAAAAGAAAGAAGAAAGAGGAAACAAAGTGAAAGAGGGAAAAATGAAAAAAGAAAGAGGGAGCAAAAAGAAAAAATAAAGAGGGAAAAAAGAAAAAAGAAAGAGGAAACAAAATGAAAGAGGGAGCAAAAACAAAAAGAGAAAGAGGGAAAAAGAAAGAAGAAAGAGGAAACAAAGTGAAAGAGGGAAAAATGAAAAAAGAAAGAGGGAGCAAAAAGAAAAAATAAAGAGGGAAAAAAGAAAAAAGAAAGAAGAAACAAAATGAAAGAGGGAGCAAAAACAAAAAGAGAAAGAGGGAAAAAGAAAGAAGAAAGAAGAAACAAAGTGAAAGAGGGAAAAAAGAAAAAAGAAAGAAGAAACAAAATGAAAGAGGGAGCAAAAACAAAAAGAGAAAGAGGGAAAAAGAAAGAAGAAAGAGGAAACAAAGTGAAAGAGGGAAAAATGAAAAAAGAAAGAGGGAGCAAAAAGAAAAAATAAAGAGGGAAAAAAGAAAAAAGAAAGAGGAAACAAAATGAAAGAGGGAGCAAAAACAAAAAGAGAAAGAGGGAAAAAGAAAGAAGAAAGAGGAAACAAAGTGAAAGAGGGAAAAATGAAAAAAGAAAGAGGGAGCAAAAAGAAAAAATAAAGAGGGAAAAAAGAAAAAAGAAAGAGGAAACAAAATGAAAGAGGGAGCAAAAACAAAAAGAGAAAGAGGGAAAAAAGAAAGAAGAAAGAGGAAACAAAGTGAAAGAGTGAGCAAAAAGAAAAAAAAGAAAGAGGAAACAAAATGAAAGAGGGAGCAAAAACAAAAAGAGAAAGAGGGAAAAAAGAAAGAAGAAACAAAGTGAAAGAGGGAGCAAAAAGAAAAAAGAGGAAACAAAGAGAAAAAATAAAGACGGAACAAAAAGATAAAAGAAAGAGGGGACAAATAAAAAAAAAAGACGAACAAAAAGAGGGAACAAAAAGAACGATGACAAAAAGGGAGAATTAAAAAAAAAAGGTAGGAGAAAAAAAGAACTCACTAAAGAAAGAAAAGAAAAAAAGAAAGGAAAAAGACAAAAAGACAAAAAATATGAAAACAAAACGAAAAAAAAAATAGATTAAAAAAGAATTAAAAAGAAAAAGAAAAAGTAAAGAAAGGAATAGAAATAAACAAAGAGAAAAAAATGAAAATAAAGATAAAGTTTTTTTTTTAAAATAAAGCGAGCAATGATAGAAAGAAATAGTAACTAAGAGAAAAATAGAAATAGAGACGGATAAGAAAGAATAATAGAAAAACTAGAAGGAAACAAGAAAAAAAAAAGAATAAAAAATCAAGAAAGAATGACAAATTGAGAAAGAGTGAAAAATTGACAAGCAAAGCCCAAAAGATACAAAAAACATGAGAGAAAGTGAAAGAAGCTAATTTGTTAGTAAAGAAGCAGACAATAATAGAAAGAAATAATGAGCGACAAGAGGGAATGAGAAAGGCGAGAAAGAAAGAGGCAAATAAAAAGAGTGCCAAGAAGAACGAGAAGAGGGAAAAGGAGAAAAAATCAAGGTGGAGACGAATAAATGGTGGGTGAGAAACAATGAAGAAAAAAACAAACGGAGAAATTTAAAGAAAAAAAATGGGCAAATAAAAGTAAAAAAAAAAAAGGAGAAAAGGAAAGAGAGAGAGAGAGAGAGAGAGAGAGAGAGAGAGAGAGAGAAAACAAGCGGGAAAATAAAGGAACACAAATGAAAAGATATAAAAACAATTTGAAAAGAATTCTGAAATTGAACTAAAATATAAAGCTAAAGCCAAATAGAATATATATATATATATATATATATATATATATATATATATATATATATATATATATATATATATATATAAAGCAAACAAACAGCGAGATAGAAAATAAGAAGAACCAAAATCTGGAAATGGCAACAAATATGTCGTCATAAGAGGAGAAATAACAAATTAACAATTATTTGGGTGGGTGAGGTTAACGTTATGCTTTCTTCAAGAATCTTAAGACGCAAAGAATGTTGAGTGCAGCTATTTTGTCCCGTTCTTGAAGATCTTTTTTCTCTCTCATTATTGTTCATTTTCCGTTGGACCCAGTCTTTTAATTTTTTTTTTTTTTTTTTTTTTTTAGAGTTTTATTGTTTTATTATCGTTACAAAGAGCAATTGTATTCGCCATTTCGAACAGTCTCAAACAAAAACGTATAAAGAATAAAAACAAGCAAATAAAAAAAAACGAAAGAAAATACCAAAGAAAATATTTAAAAAAATTAAAGGAAAAAAAAAAGTAAAGTAAAAAGCTTTCGAAAAAAAAAATACTATGAACAGAAGATGAGAACTGAATTGAATGATTTGCTTTTTACGGGTTATCAACACATTGCAGGTTATTTAAAGCCAGAAAATGTTTTTATTTTGCAAGAAATCTGGGGAAATAATAATGATTTACTGATACAAATCCAACTGATTAACCCATAGCTGGGGAAGAAGAGGTGAATTTATACCTTTCCCAAATGTATTTGCGCATAAGTGAATATAATAAACCAGACAAAAACTGGAACTTGACTCTTAAATTTCGACTTTCGAATCGTTATCCATTACATCATCCGCATGTCCAAGATTACAGTACCTGGTATTCACAAGCGGTCACTCATCTAGGTCCTGGCCAGGCTCGATGTTGCTTAACTTTGATGATTGTACCAGAACAATTTTTTCAGAAGAAGAGAAGAAAAGAAATAACTTAGAGGAGGAAGTGAGGAGGAAAGAGAAAGGGTGTATATGGGAAAAAAAAAGGTATAGCAAAGGGAGATAAAGGGAGAAGGGTGTTGAGCGAGTGAGTTTAAGAGTAGAGAGAAAGAAGAAAAAAGCTAGTGGAAGGAGGGATAGAAAGGTGGGTGAGAATAAGTGAAGAAGAGAGGGTTGGAAAAAAGGAAAAATTGACAGTTTGGAGAAAGGGGCAAAGATAAATTGTATAAAGCAAGAAGGGGAGTATATGTGAATGAGAGCAGAAAGAGGGAGGCGGGAGAAAGAGTGTGTGCGCTTGGGTGAGAAAAGTGAATGAGTATATAAGAAAATCTTTCAGATAATTATAGATATATAAATTTTGGAAGTAAGGGAGAGAGACTGTGCAGGTATAAGTGTATAGAGATATTGTTGAAATAAGATTAAACAGAGAGAGAGAGAGAGAGAGAGAGAGAGAATGAGAGAGAAGTAGAGATAGAGAGTATGTTGAGTTAAGGATATAAAGAGAATGTGGGAAAATGGACATAGAGAAAATGTGTTTGTGCGTGCGAGAGAGAGAAAGTGTGAGAGTTAATAAGCGTACAAGAGAAATTGAATTGGAAGTATAAGAATGCGGATAGAGAGAGTGTGCGAATAGAGATAGACAGTTTGTAAGGAAGGTAGAAAGAGAATGTGAATAGATAGAGACAAATAAAGAGAGAGAAAGGGTAGAAATAAAAATAGCAAAAGAGTGTATGTGAACAGAAGGGGAGAAAGAGAGAGTGGATGACGGATAGAAATAAATTATAAGAATAGTGATGAAGAGAGAGTGAATAAGAACACAGAAAGAGGGAATGTGTATCAAAATGTGGCCATGAAGATAAGGTAGAAGAAAAATTTTCGATAAATGGGCAGAGAGAGTGAGCAAGAGACAGAGACAGAGACAGAGAGAGAGTGTGTGTGTGTATGTGTAGAAAAGGGCTGTGAAAATAGAGTGAGTTTGTGTGTGAATAATCATAAATAAAGTGTAACAAGAGTATAGAAAGAGATTGTGGGAAGATATATATATATATATATATATATATATATATATATATATTTATATATGATAAAAGAAAGAATAAATAAGAAACAAGACAAATTTGTTTATAACACATAAAGTTTATAAAAATATATGCATAAATAGAGCAAACATATATATATATATATATATATATATATATATATATATATAAATTTTGTTTTTATATAATATATGCTCCTTGATTAATTGAGCACTTTCGATACGATCCTACATTTAAAAGCATACTTTAGTTATTTTTTTTTGTCCGTCTGAGGATTGTGTGACAGTAACATTAACCACCTTTACTTTTAGCCGGGGATAGCAATGAAATTTAAGTACTATATATATATATATATATATATATATATATATATATATATATATATATATATATATATAAACACACACACAAACGACCAATATTTAAGTATTGGGATGTCCATCTTATACAAGGCTTAAGATCCACACGAGGGAGAGTGCTGAAGAGTAAGAGGCACAGATTATAGACGTATTTGGGGAAGATAGCGGTTGATTCTAGATTTAAACGTTAATATTGTAGTGAGTGGAGAAGCACCCTCTTGGGAGTCGGTTTCACAAGAAGCAGGTTTGTTTAAAGAAAGTTCTATATGAAAAAAAAAGAAATGAAATAGAAAATTGCATGCCATCTCCACAAATCACTAATAAATGATTCAAGAGGAAAAATAAGAAACATGTAAGGAAATCGTATTTCCAGAATTTTAAAAAATAGTGAAACATTTTTTGTTGAGGAATACAGATTAGAAATTCCGTAAAAAAAGAAAATTTTCTATATATAAATTCATAATGTTGAATCTCTAGACATTTATCTTTTCATATGTACTCTTGTATTGCACAATGTTATAAAAATCAAGACATGTAACAAAGTCGTGTTTAAGTAAATAACAGTGATATAGATCTAATCCGTAAAAAGATACTAATATTTAGTCAGTTCTATAACAATTTAAAAAGAAAAAAACAGGATAGAAAACCTTGATTTTCTAGGTAAACAGACCCACCGCCATATCAAAGAAAAAGAATGAAACTAAAATAATTTTTAGAATAAGAGGAAAGAGATTGAAATAAAAGTGGCAAAAGGAGTAACCAAAAGAAAGGAAAAGAAAGAGAAAAAGAAAAAAGCACGAGGCAAAGAAACGAGGAAAGGAAAGAAAAACAAATCTCAAAAGAAAACTGGGAAAACAATAGCTAAAACAGAAAGAATAAATTAAAAAGAAAAATCGTAAAGAATAAAAGAGAAAAGATAAACGAAAGATTAAACATAAAGAAAAAAGAAAGTGGGAATAGAAAGAAAAAGAAAGAGGAGACAAAAAGAAAAAAAGGGAACAAAAAGAAAAAGAAAAAAGAAACAAAAACTAGAAAAGAAAGAGGAAACAAAAAAGAAAGAAGGAATAAAAAGGAAAAAAAAAGAAAGAGGAACAAAAAAGGAAATAGAAAAAATGAAAAAAAAAGGGAGGAAAAAAAGTAGAGAAAGCGGAAACAAAAATCGAAATAGGGACTAAAAAAGAAAAAAGAAAGAAGGAATAAAAAGATTGATGGAAAGAAAGGTGGAAAGAAAGGTGGAATGATATTAGGAGAAACAAAACACAAAACAAGAAAAGAGAAAGAAATTTTTAAAAAAAGTAAAAAGAGAAAAGAAATCTAAAAACAAGCGGAAAATTGCATAAAAATAAAATGTTCCCCATTCCTGATTTATCCGTTACAAATTAATCGTAATTAAGTACGCCTTTTACTTTACCACTAACTTACAAAATTTTACAAGAACATGGATGCAATGAAGTACAAAAAAAGACTGCTAGATCAATATATCTCCGATGAAATAATGTTTACTATACTGGAATATCTGCATTCGGAATTCGAGTCTTTATCTGGATTCGAACACCTTCAACCCATAGAGAATCTCAGTATCATTTTATATAGACCTAAAGCAAAGTTAAAATCAGAAAATTGTTGCATAAAATTTTGCATTCTGTCCCAGAAGAAAGAAAGATGGAAAGATTTTAGATAGGACAAGTGTAACGTTATATGATAAGTAGAAAGAATGTCGCGAAGAACAGTAAGAGGTAGAGCCAGAGCAGGCGGAAAAAAGACAAAGAATGAACGAAAAAATAAGAAAACGAAGAGAATAATAAAGGATAGATGGAATGAAAGAGGAACGGACAAAAAGCTGTAAGAAATAAAAAGTTAGAATTGAAAGCAGGGCAGAGGTCAGTAAATAAAGAATAAAATCGAGGTGGAGGTAATGAAGGAACGGAAAAAAGAACCTACAGCTGTAAAAAAAAAAAAGAAATAACTAATGAGAGACAGAATGAAGGAAAGAAAGGGAGACGACTGTAAGAGAAAAATTCAGACCAGTGGAAAATGGAGGAAATAATAGCAACAGAAAGAAACGAAGGAAGGAAGTAAAAAAAGCCGTAAGAAAGAAAAGAAAGTAAGAAGGATAGAGAGGTCGAAGTAATGAAAGACAGAAAAAATGGAGAACAAGCAGCTGAATGAGAATGGAAGAAACGATGTAAAATATAAGTATGGAAGGAAAGAAGAAACACCAGATCGAAGTCAAGATAAGAAGCAAAGAAGTGACGAGAAACAGTTGTAATAGATAGCAATCGAAAGAAGGACAGTAAAAGAAAGAATAATAAAAATGTTTGAAGTGTAAAAGGAAGGAACGATTAACACATAAACAGTTTCAAGAAAGAAACGAAAATAAGACAGCAAATCTAAAAAAAAATAACTGTAGGAAGAATAGATGTAATGACGTCAGCAAAGAAGGAAAGATATGGTAAATACTAAGACAAATGCCAACGATTTCCAGACAGTATAGACACACAAGGATGTGGTTAAAATCCAACAGTAAGCAAATAATCGACTCTTAATTTGTGGTACCTTTCACGAGATTCAGATACAGGGTTTGATGGATAAATTGTCGTCTAAATGACGAAAAAGTGGAAAAACATTAGCATCTCATTTTAACAGATATATTTAACAAAATTACAGAAAAAATATCTTGAAATGCTAAAAAGTAAATTTATTTAATAAAATCGCCATTGACTTCAGCCGTGGCCTCTAGACTACTTCAGAATCTTCGGCAAATCTTCTGGGCGGTCTCCTTGTTTAAGTTGGTGAATGCTGCCATAATCCTTGCCTTCAGTTCATCTTTGATGTTACAAGGATTATTGTTAGTCTCTCGCTCAACTACGCCCCACACAGGAGAACAAAGGTGTTGCAGTCTGTGGAGTTAGGTGGCCAGTTGTGAGTGTTGTGGTCGCAGAAATTGTCTGACAGCCATGACTGAGTTATCTTGCTTGTGTGGCATGTTGCAGAGTCCTGTTGCGACATATAGGGTCTTCCAACAGCCAACATCTTGACCCAGGGCAGCACTACCTCCTCAAAGTCACTTGATGTAGGCCTCCGTGAGTGGGAGGCTTAGTGAGAAGAAGAATGGGGGCATAACATTTTCATTACTAGTGATCACACCAAACGCCTTCGTAATTACCATTACACTCATCCAATTCTGTCCGAAGCCTCTGCAGTTTTCAGGTTGACACCTAAACACTCTGAAATATTTGTATTGGAGCTTCCGGTGCTAATTCCAAACAGTACCGTATGCCTTTTCCAGATTTTTGCGTCATGGTGCACTTTTTCTTACAGGCGGTGCCCAACTGACCCTACTATAGTGTCCAGTAGACAAAATAAAGAAACAAGCAACGCGCATGAGCGACATTAAAAAATATAAAAGGACAGCAATTTACACATCACATCCTGTATACTTGTACATATATGCCACAAAAAGAAAGCGTGTGCGCCGTTGTGTGATCATGAACTCGGGCCAGTGGCTAGATTAAACTAATAAGGCGTTCGCCTTATGTCAACATGTTTGGCACGATACGATCTGTTCCCGCTCCACATCCACCTCCCCACCATGCTCTTTTCTCAATCAATATCTATTTCGCCTCTACGGTAAATAAGTAAACTTGTCAATAATGCGGAATTATAGGGCCGACGTATTTGGCCTCAATTCCCGCCAAAGAGAAAGAACTTTCCGGAAGATGCGCGCGCATGTGACTGTAAGTGTGCGGGAAGTCGGTTCTCGACAGAGAGATGGTTTTAACGGCAGTTTAATAGCAAACGCTACCGAAACGAGGAAGCAGTTTTTAGCGTTGTATATCGTAATTAAGAAAGAGCGACGTATGTTCATGGCGTATATTAACCTCACAATCTCTTTCTCTTGTCTGACTTCCGTAAAATTTGCCTCTATCCGCTGTGGATAGTAAGACGTCCAATATAATTATTTGTATATTTACTTAGTGGCACTGAAATTCTACATTCATTATTGCAGGTTGGATTCTTTGAATCATTTCATGTAATTTGATGTCTGTGATTCTTGCATGAATCACTGACATTATTTGAGAAACTAACTCTTTACGTAACCCGTGATATATCAACTTATTAGACGAACTCATCAACGCATTCATTCCTTATAAGGAATATTAATTAGTAATACAAGTTTTATTAAAGAAATTAGAAGAGATATGGTTTAATTATATTATTTACACAATGATCAATGACCACATCAGTGTTATTGTCACAACGTTTCGACCATATTGGTTCATACACAAATTTCAACAACGCACATACACGCACACATACATATACCAAATATATATATATATATATATATATATATATATATGTGTGTGTGTGTGTGTGTGTGTGTGTGTGTGCGCGCGCGTCTGTGTATGTGCAGTGTGATTGAAAAGTAACTCCTTATTTTATGGATAATGGAATCTCCTGTCTGATTACATTTTTCCCGAGAATCCATCATACATAAAATAGGGAGTTACTTTTCCACCTCTTTCCATATATATATATATATATATATATATATATATATATATATATATATATATATGTGTGTGTGTGTGTGTGTGTGTGTGTGTGTGTGTGTGAAAGACAAGGGGAAAACTGTGCTTAGCCTACACGTTTCATTCTCTGAGGGATCATGGCAATGTTGGATTTATTTAGTTGCACGTGTTTATATACAAAGGCAAGGGTGTCATTTCTTTATCAAGGGTTTTAAATTAATTATACTCGACCTCTTATATGTTGAAAAATCAAAATAAAGCTGTTAAATCAATTACCAGATATTCTTGAAGATGTACAGCACATATGCATATCTCATGCTATAACAATCTAATCACAATTTAATCAATATTCACTATTTACATGTCGTCCTCATCTTTTTGCCATATTTATCCAAACGTACGGCCTTCTTCAGGTGTTTGGAATGTCGAACTGAACGCTTTATTTCGCTCACTGTTCTAGTTCCACATGCCAGTTATCAGTTATCTCTTGTTAATTCACCTCTTCAAGTTCTCCACTGCCTTAACCATTTATTGAACTCACACACTTTTAGATCCTGTCACTGGATCTAACTAACGCCTTTATCCACTGTGCCTTGTGTCCTTGAGAACATCTGCGTATGAATTTCTGGGTATTATGAACCTAATGTCTTCAGCCACCATTTTTTTACCAGTTCTCATATTGCAATTTTTTCTGTTATCATTGGATGTTTTTACCACAGCTCATATTGCAATTTTCTTTGTTATTATTGTTTTTCTCTGGCACTCCTTATTACCAGTTCCCATATTGTATTCATTTCTATGCTTGGTGGGCTCAGGAGATTTTTGCGGCGTAGCATATGTGCTGATTCTTAAGTTTACAAATTTTCCAATGATGTTTTTTGTCTATGATTTCAACCTGATCCCACAGAGAGCGGTGATTTCCTTTTTCTCGACATTCCAACCACCTGAAGATAGCCGGAGCGTACAACGGCCGACACGTTGTGATAAGTATGGCAACAAAGATGAGGATGATAGTCTGAACAATGTAAATAATGTAAATAATGCCTCATCTCAAAAATATAGACAGATATTAAACAATATTCATTAAAAAAATATTCTTGAATATTATTCGCTTACTTTTTGCCAAGCTTTGAATTATGACACTTTTTTATCCTCCACCTGTTTTGACTGACCTTTCCACTAACTGATGAACATTCATAAAAAAACAAAAAACGGTCCTTCCTGACAAAACCCAACGAATCAAAAAGCTTATTATCCTGGCTACTAATTTTATCAAATAGACAATCGAAAAGAATCTATCAAAACTCAACATAAAAGTCGTTACTTCAACATCCAAAAAAATAAAAGACTTAATACTAAATAAAACAATAAGCTAAAACCCGAAAAAGTAATCTATTAAATGGCCTGTAATAATTGTCACGAAAAATTCATAGGAAAAACCTCACAGAATCTAAATAAAAGATTATATGAACACAAAAGGGACATTTTACAAAATAATACATCAAATGCGTTGGTTGCCCAGCGTAACGAGACTGACTACAAATTTGACATAAAAATGCTACCCCGATCAAAGGAGAAATAATTCACTACGACGTAAATGTCTAAAGAGTGCCTTAATCGCAAGGTCATCCACAGTAAATTTGCGTCCTGGCTCTTCCAATATTTCACAATTCCCAGCAGATCTAATATCGTAGTGTTAGATACCTACTTACAAAAGTGATGGAGAGAAAAAGAAAAAAAAGACTCGAAATGAATTGGGATTATACAAAAAATTATAAAAATACCAGTACCTCTCTTCCGTGCATATGTATAATCTTACCAACAAATTTAGCCCAATGAAATCCTGAAGTACGAAACGCGGCGCCACAAGTAAACTTATACATTTTGTAATATATATATATATATATATATATATATATATATATATATATATATATATATATATATATATTGCCAAGAGAAATGCAGTGTGTGAATAAAAAAGAGTGAACTTCTTGATGGATGGTACACAAGTCGATGCCAGTTAAGTATCGGCTGGGTCAACGTGAAAAGGGGAATGATGTTGAAAGACCCGAAACCCCCTAATGAACATTGGCTAACACCAGCATTGATGATGTGTGCCAAAACAGATGTATTTTACTAATATATATATATATATATATATATATATATATATATATATATATTACGAAATGGACAAATGGAATCCTGTCCAAGGATGAATATTTTCTATGAAAATTTCTCGGACATTCAGGCCGGTAAATATTATTTAATACTGTTTATTATAAACAGAGCATTTACTTAAATACTTGTATCTATAAAAAGAACGTTAAACATAAAAATGTCTTTAATAAATATATATATATATGAAGAGAGAGATTCATATTTGATCAAATGGCTCAACATCAGAAATTTGGGGTGTTCTTATTTACTACGGTTCAGTTATTGTCCGGCCTGTCTCCAATAATTACAATAAGCCTGTGATATCCGACTCAAGGATTGAGATGATTATGCTGTCTCGAAATTTTCCTTAAATTTTCACTTGTAATGATGATATTCAACGAAAAGTTAGCAAAATCAAAGAATTGTGTGTGTGTGGGGAGCGTTATTAGGTGTACTGGAGTAGCAGTTTTTCATTTATACAAGTTTAGTCAAAGACCAACGAATGGTTAAGGATGTTTTGTTTATATTTCAGAAAATTTTAAGGGTTTTCAGAGAAACTTGTATATAAATTGTTCGATGTTTGAATACATTTGGTTTTCATTAGCTATAACAAAAGAAGGTTGTAAGAGTTGTGATTATAAGTGCGCATTTTATGTTTCCATCCTATATTATTATAGATTATATGTACGTATTGTGTAATTTTCTAAATATTACGTCTACGTACGTCATGTTTTAAGGTCTCTCGTTTTCACTCCGCAGATTGTTTTGCGTAATTTTTGTAATTTTTTAAGTATATTTATTAAATTTATTTAGTATGTGACTTCTTAAATGAGATAATACATTTACGAAGTCTCTCTTTATCTCATATATTTTAATGTACATAAATCGAGTGTCTAATGATGAAAAGGCATAGAGAAAGAGGGTGAAAGAGAGAAAGAAAGAGTGATAAACATTGCATTCAATTGTCATGAACAGTTAATACATTTTCATGCAGTCGAGATTTAATTCCTAAAATATTTATTTCAAAATAACATATGTGATACGCACGCATGCAAACAAGCACACACACACACAAAAACACACACACACAAACACACACACACACACACACATATATATATATAATTGACCAAATGAGGCTAGGCATAAAGACATTTCAAAACGTCAGCGTTTATTAACGATACAAGAACATAAAATATTTACCATTTATAAAAATAAAATATTCGTTTCAGCTCTCGTGTTACTGACATTACTTTAAATGGTATAAAAATGAATATAAGTTTTTTTTCCGATTAAATTTCTGATAGCATTTTAAGAAGAGTCAGTTGTTTGAATGATAGCTTCAAACTCAATTAAATGATTTGTTCGAAATTTACACAAACATACAAACATTATATATATATGTATTAGGTTGGTGCCAAAATAATGTCGTTTTCTCACATAGTAACATATGTGAGAAAACGACATTATTTTTGCACCAACATATATATATATATATATATATATATATATATATATTATAAATTAATTGATTTAATTTATTGGTAGGGAAGTAAAAACACTTCCCTACCAATAGTAGACTTAGTAATATATTTAATAAGAACACCCTAAAATTGAGTTACAGCTGCACTGAAAATCTAGAAAGTATAATAAAAAAACACAATAATAAAATCCTGAACAAACCCCCATGCCTGAATAGTATTAATAAAAACCCTACACTTAAATTAGACAAAAACAGTGAAAAATTATGTGATTGTAGAAACCCAGAAAACTGCACATTGGAAAATAAATGCTGCGTCAAATCTGTGGTATACCAATGTACTATCTCATCCATTGAGAGTCCTAATACTAATATGATATACATTGGGTCTACGAAGAATGAATTTAAAGCCAGATGGAGGCAGCATAAGTGCTCTTTCAACAATATAAATAAAAGAAATCAGACATCTCTAACTTAATATTTTTGGCATCTGAAGGAAATGAATAAAACACCAAAAGTAAAATGGAAAATTATAAACAAAACTAGAACTTGTAAAACTTGGGATGACCCATGCCCTTTATGCCTACATGAGAAACTACACATTATTAAGTTTCTAAATAACAAAAATCTATTAAACAATAGACATGAGTTAACGGTTTTTTGCCGACATTATCAAATTTTTGCATTGAATAATTAGCATAAAAACAAACAATCAATAAAATAATTTTTAAAATCCATAGTCCTAATGAATAGTTTAAATACCCTACAGTAAAAGATAACCCTTTATGAAGTCGTCAAAAAACAAATGTTAAGGCTGTTTTTTTATATACACAAAACCCTTTCAGAAAAAAATAAAATAAAAAAATTAATAAATTTACATAGACACGTAAACCAGACTAGACGAAATCATCTTTCGTTGTAAATCTAGACACCCCAACCTTACCCTGACTTGACATCTATGAATGTAACTCTATACTGATACAAATTATTAACACCCTGCACACCTCTCTATTTAAACAATCGCTCTAGCCGTTACCATGGAAATTTTGATTTCAATAATGAATATGCTATTATAACACGTAAATTTCAGAAATAAGTTATTCAAAAAAAAAAAAAAATTCGCTTGAAGATGGAACACAGCTTACTTTAATTCAATTTAATTCAAATAATTATATTGAAGTTTTCGGCTCTTGTTTTGAAACATGAGAACTCTTATGTAGCGTGTTGAAATCCTATTTTTAGATAAATAATTATATATATATATATATATATATATATATATATATATATATATATATATAGTTTAAAGTTATACTATATTTATGGGTGAAAGTCCACAATATCAGACATAGAGCGTATGTAAATAAAAGAGGGGCATTAACCTCATCACACAGCTGTGACAGTCTGTACCATATCTGAAGATAGCGTTTTTTCCGCTCGGTGACAGCCTCAGTACCACGCATCTCTCTCTCGCTCCCTCCCTCACTCTTTCTCTCTATTTCTCTCTCTGTCCATATATATATATATATATATATATATATATATATATATATATATATACATATATATATATATATGGCGCGATGGAAAAATTGTCATCTAAATTATGCAAAAATAAAAATAACAAGATCATCTCATTTTAATAGGTATATTTACCAAAATTACAGAAAAAAATATTTTGAAATACTAAATTTCTTCAACAAAATCAACATGAGCTTCAACTGCCTGCGCCAGTCGACTTCAGAATATCCGATATCACATCTGGACGCTCTCTTTGTCTAAGTCGGTGAATTCAGCGATAATCCTTGCCTTCAGTTCAATTTTAGTGTTATGAAGAGTTCTGTTGGTCTGTCGCTCAACTGCGCCCCACACATAATAATCAAGGGGGTTGCTGTCTGTGGATTTAGGTGGTCAAATGTAAGTAGAGATGTATTCGAAGCAATTGTCTGAGTTCACCTGCTTGTGTGGCATAGTAGAGATACCTGTTGCCAGAGATAGGGTCTTCCAGCAGCTACCCTCTTGATCCAAGACAGCACTACCTCCTCTTGATGTAGTCCTCCGTGTTGAGCCTGAGGCCCTCTTAGAAGATGAATGGAGGTATAACTTCACCATTCAAACACCATGATGTTGAATGGATATTTGGTTTTCATCACTCGCGGTATATCTTTTGGGGACACAGTAAGCCAAACCTTGTTTTATGTTCAACCTTTCTCATACTGGCATAATTTTTCTTGTCTGTTAGGTTGGAAGGGATGCTTGAGTTTCTTCAAAAGCTTCCCAGTGCAATCTTTCTTCTTGTCCTTCATCTTATATGAGAAATATCGAATGTCTTCATGCACTATATGCCTGAAATGAAACTCAGACACTCCTATATTCCTTTTGTTATGGAACCGATTGAATTGAAAGGATGATTATCAATCAAGATCTGGATCTCACTAAGAACTTTAGAAGTTCTTTTCTTATCAGAATGAAGTTTTCTGATCGGCCGTACCTTCGTAATCACAATTAGACTCATCCAAATCTTTCCGGCGCCTTTGCATTGTTCTCAGATTGACGCCCAATGTTCTTATTGGAGCTTCCGGTGCGAATGCCAAGCATTACAGCATGCCGTTTCCAAATTTCTCTCGGAGTGAATTACATCATGGTGCTCTTTCTCTCAAATAAGGTAAACAACTAACCATACTATACTTTGCGAAAGGAAAAGGTGATTTCATTTTTAGACGACATGTATGCAGAATTAGCACAAACGTTTCGAGCACCTTTGGCCAATCATAAAGCCATTTTCAATGATCTTGGTCGTGCTATTGCAAATAATCTGTAGGTCTCTGACATGTAGATTTTCGAAGTCAACAAAATACTTTGGTTCGGTTTTGTTGCGTTAGAGATCTGAAGAAATTGATGTGTTGACATGATACTATGTTCTGTGAGTAAATAAGGAATGATACTATCGATGAAAATGTTGGATAATATGAGAGTTGGAATCATGGATAGTTGGTCGTAATTTATGTCTTCATCCAGTGTGTCTACTTTTTTTGGCATCCTGGTTACTAATCTCCGATGTTGACATCGACAATTTACACACCAAGAAAATAAACAGCGCAAGAAAAATCTGTGAAAATGGCTAATTGATTAGCCGAAAGCGATTCAAAAACGCAATAATTTGGAAACTTTCAGCATACACTTTGTCATATTAAGAAATCACACACAAGAAAAACAATAAATACAGTATGTAACATAAATATTAGATTGGTGCAAAAATAATGACGTTTTCTCAAACATGTTACTATGTGAGAAAACGTCATTATTTTTGCACGAACCTAATAGTTTTACAAATTTGGTGCGCGGGTTCCTCGCACCAAAAGAACGACGAAATCCAAGTAAACATATATCTGCAAATTCTTCAATTTTGAGTTATTAAGTTTTTAAAAAGTTCACGGTAGAAGGCGCTGTGTTCCCATGTAGACCAGATTACATTTTTCAATCATGTATATTTGTGGCTAGTCTGCCTTCAACGTTTAACGTGTGTAGCAGTGATTTAACCGAGAAGTGTTCGGTTTAAGAATGGTAGGATAGTCTTGTGAGCAGGATATGACCTTTTCAAACGGCCGGGCGAATCGTAATGGACGCGAGGTTACACGGCTGTATCACATTGCGTTTCCGCCAAACTTTGCTGCTGTTTATCGTCGTGTTTCTGCGATAGGATCCGTGGCAACACAAACTACGGATCGAGGAAGACCGATATACGCTCGTATGCCTGACCACAAAGAACACATTTTTCAGGCTAAATTTTAAACTTAATAATTCAAAAACGAAGGATTTGCGGACATATGTAGATATGGAGATTTGTTCTAGTTTAGGTGTGAAGAACCCGCTCCTAATGTAGCTATCGATAAATATGAAACATATAAAAACTCAGCTTAAACGGAAACAGAGCTAATCATCGATTATCTTGGTCTCCGATCTTTCTGAAGATTACATGGACTGGGAGTAGTGGGAAAGACGCAACTATCTCAGCCACTGAAACAGGCTCCAAATAGATATTTATTTAGACTAGTTTAAAGGAAGAATTAGAGGATCCATTGAAGACGGAACTCGCGCCACGAGCGAATACAGCCGTCACTCTACGACAAACGCCCAAATAATGGACAGTGTGCGTGTAACTTAAAAATAATCTCTCTATTGCCAGCTTCGTGGTTAAATTAATTATGTTTCAAAATCGAAGCTTTCGCACACGAAGATGGGTTCACTGTTTAGAGAAGTGTGGCTGCAGACAGATAATTATTATCAAACAGAGACACGAGTAAATTGCAAGCATCGGATCAAGTATCATTATAAGCCGAAAATCTTCATGGAGCAGAACGATTTCTACGTCAAATATTCAAGCGCTCTTTATGACAAAATAAAACGGTCATCTTTTCAATTCATCATTTCGAAAGATCTTCGATCCACCCCTTACCTTACTTGCTTTTTTTTTTGCTTTTTTTTTTCGTTTTTCATTTTTTTTGTTTTTTTTTTTTCCTCGCCCGGTCCAGTGCACCTTTTCAGCTGATTTATTATAAAAAGCAAAAGAGTGTTGGTCGATCGACTAGCATAGCTGTCCGACGTTATACATCGCCAAGCTAAATAAACAAACCCCACTAGCCGGGTCATTGGCGAACTGGGGCGTTCATTACAGATCGATATCGAATAAGATCAATATTCTCATGGACCTGTCGTGCTATTTCTATTTTATATTTCTCATGTATATATGTAAGTGCACCATTTTTCTCACCTTATGCCAGCTTAGAAAATTAATTTCACTTTCAAACTGTATAGACCCATATATATATATATATCTATAAAAGTTATTTTTAGTGCGTTCATTTTCATAAAGAGGGGAATTAATAACACCCTCACTAAAAATAACGTGAGAGAAAAATCGAGAAAGAGACAGAAACAGAAAGAGTAAGAGAGAGATAGAAAGAAAGAAAAAGAGAAACAATGAAAGAGAGGGTGAGAGAATGCGAGAGAGATAAAAAGAAAGAGGGAAACCTAATCATATTCTGGTACAAATTTAAAGGAATCATATATTGATTACCCCTCTTGTTTGCATCTCTCTCGCTCTTACTATTCCTCCCCCAGCACACACACACACGCATATATGTGTGTGTGTTGGGGAGAGATAAAGTAAGAGAAAGGGGTAATCAATATATCATACCTTTAAATTTTACATACCAAAATAAAATAAAAAATTATATATATATATATATATATATATATATATATATATATATATATATATATATATAT
>OZ010572.1:83272973-83275473 GCA_963932145.1 Acanthosepion lycidas | reverse complement strand
ATAATAATAAAGAAAATGAATAAAGAATATTTTAAAGATGAAGGAAAATGTAAAATTTTGAAGAGGAATGAAAAGTGTAGTATTTTAAAGATGAGTAAAAAAAAAAATTGACAACTTCAAAAGGGAATGAAAAGAAATTTATACAGGAATTAAATATGGAAAATTTTAAAGAGGAATGAAAAATGAAAAATGTTAAAGCAAAGAAAAGAAATAATGTAAATAAACTGAGATAGAAAACAGTAAGTGTCAAAACGCTTATGAAGAATGAAAATAAATATTTACTAAGGAAAACGAACGATGACAAATGGAGATAGTTTATGATTAGAAGTAAACAAAGGCAAGATAAAACGGTTTTAAAAAAGTTGAAAAAGACAAGAAAAGAAAAATCAAAAGTAGGAACAAAATAATTTACGAAAATCAATTATGCAAACATATATATTATATGAGTGTGTGCATATGAGTATGTGTCTGTTTTTGTCTGTGTATATACATGTGTGGTTTATATATATATATATATATATATATATATATATATATATATATATATATATATATATATATGTGTGTGTGTGTGTGTGAGAGAGAGAGAGAAAGTATATGAAGAAAAAAAAAACAGTGTGACCATAGAAATCAATACATCATGGTGACTGTCAGTTTCCCATATCAAAAGATCTTCAGACCACAATATCTGCATTTACAAAACACATACCTCTGATTTTAAGCAATATTCTTCATGAATTATATATATTTTAGTCGAAATATATATATATATATATATATATATATATATATATATATATATATATATATATATATGTATATATATGTATGTATATATATATATATATATATATAGAGAGAGAGAGAGAGATAGATAGATAGATAGATAGATAGATAGATAGATCGACATACATATATGTGTGTGTATATATATATATATATATATATATATATATATATATGTAAATGTATGTATGTATGTATTCAAAAGAGTAGATACTTATTGGTTAACATAGTATCAATGAATTACTCGAAAAAAGCATAAAGATGATCAGTGAAATCAATTATATATATATATATATATATATATATGTTTGCATGTGCGTGTATAGGTATGTATGTGCATGCATATTTATATGTGTGTATATGTATATACATATGCACGTATATGTGTCTGTATATACGTATATATTCATAGATAGATAGAAAGAGTGTGGACATATAAATCAACCCAGACAATTGATTGTCAGTTTATATACACGTGGCTATACCGACAAATAAGTAATTAAAAACAATATATACTGATGTTTACTCCATTTTGGCAAGGGTCTACAGCCAAAGGAGTTATTGAAATTTCGAATAATACTTTTTTAAGACTTAAGCAGTAAGGAGACCCTTTCGTAGATTCAAAATAAATAAAACGAAAAAATTGTGTAAACGTCACAAAGATGTAAAAAAAAAAAAAATGGCGCCACAATAAAAGTTTGGATCACGGTTTGCATTATTTGTTTAGAAAATTTCCCACGGGTCATTCGGTTTTCTTAATTAAAATTGGTCAATCTAACCGTGGAAATCTTCGCCATTTTCCTTTATTTGTTTTCTAATTTTATTTATATAGGACGAAATCAATAAGTCTTCAATGACAGATAAGTATCATCTTAGATATATACTTCTATCTTTACTCATTGCAAGAAAAATTATCTTTAATTAAACATAAATGATAACACTGAGATAATCAGTAGCAATCATGATCGATATGAAATGATTACAGATGGTCACATTAAATGTAGAGTTTTAATTAAAAAGGAACAAGAAATATAATTAATTTAACCATACGTGGTTTAACTGTAATCATTAAAACATAGAAAAGACACAAGACAAATAAAAATTAACAAAAATAATTCAAATTATTATAATAATATTGAAAAATATAGTTATATATAAAAAAGCAGTTCTCAAAATGAGATAAATAAGTACCATGGTAAGAAATTAATAATATTAACTAGAATTATTAAAACATAAGTTAATGATTAAAATAGCGTAATATTAAATATAAGATATATTGGTGTTAATATTTAAAAAACAAAAACAAGCTGATGAAAAATACTATAATAATTGAGGTGAAATAAATATTACAGATAATAAAGGGGCCTATTCGACTACAACTATGGCGACGGAAAAGATGGATACGATGATCGCTATCTAATGCGTGTAATTATTTGCATAGGCAAGGGAAAGGGAGGAGGGAGAAGCGATGACAGATGATTGGAAACTCATTAGCAAATGTTTCAAATTAGGGCAGCGTAAATAATAATTATAATCAGGTAAGTAAATGATCTTCATTTGCATACGTGCCAAACACATCATCTGACAGCAATTTAGAAATATTCATATGTGCTGCATATATATATATATATATATATATATATATATATATATATATATATATATATATATATATATACTGCAAATTGGTAGAGATATCCATATATTCAAATAG
>OZ010572.1:83240473-83262973 GCA_963932145.1 Acanthosepion lycidas | reverse complement strand
TCTCCTTCTCCACTTAAAAGACGGCTCATACGATGTTCTTCCCCCAACCTGCATGTCGAGTGTTTTGAGTAAAGATAGGTGTGAATCTTCAATGAGCCTTCCCCTTAGCAAAAACTACTTAGTCCCGCCCAGACACAGAAAAGTGGAGGTTGACGAAACAATTCGTTTTTTTATTCATAGAAAATATGAAATGTGAAGAGTGAGAGAATTATAAACAAAATTAAGATGTCTTTTCTTTTTTTTTTTGCATTTTCTTGATGCAAGGTAGAGCCCGCTTGCGAGTTAATAGAAAAGTATTATTCTAGTATTGAAATATAGGGAAGTATTATTCTAGTATCGAAATATACTTGGCTGACCATCATTCAGATGATGTCAACAGCTGAACACAATATTTTTTCACTGATATATATATATATATATATATATATATATATATATATATATATATATATATATATATATATATATATATATATATATATATATATATATATATATATAAGGAGTAGTATAAGATAGATAAATAGTTTTTTTTACAGCGACAGATAAGTAGATAAATAGATAGACAATAGCAGAGAGGCACGGTGGAGTAGTGGATAGCGTCTCCGATTTAGGAACTGGAGAACCGAGTTCGAATTTCAGGCAAATCCATTACAATCATTTACGTGCTCATTGAACTGCCGGCTACCTTCTTCCGCCTCGAATCCATTACTATCAATTTACGTGCTAATAAAGGGGAAGGTATTAACCCTCTTCTTTTCCCTCCAGCTATGGGTAAATAGCAGGACAGCCTGGGTTCTATAGCCTTGAATGGCAACTGGTCTAGAAGGACAACTCTGAATTCAAAAAATCTGCGGCAGTTTGTTTGAGGAAGTAGTGCACCAGGTCTCTGTATTCGGCCCTTCAAAAAGTGTGGTTGTTTCTGCAAAAAGCCTTCACCAATATACTCAAATCATATGTGCTGGGCTGTCGGTTCCTAGAAACTGAACTGTTTGCCCCTCATACATCGAATACGACGGGAGAGTCTACCATATATAGTCACACTACTATATGTCTATCCAGACGCCTTACATTACATCTACCCGACCACAGCTCTATGAGAACCCATTTAAACACACACACAAACTTATCAAACATCCGAGAAAATACAAACATAATAACCTCATCCATATTTAAAAGAAAGATTAACAGTAATGGAAGCCTTAATAATAAAAATGAAAAAGCCAACCCGCAATTATATATATATATATATATTAAGGCATTAAAAACAAGAAATTTTATATTATGGACCATGATAGATTTAAAATAAAACAAACACCAGTCGACCGGTTTCGTCCCCTCTCATCAGAACTGTTAACGGGGAAATTATGAGGAAAAGAAAAGAAGTCTGTAATGCATGACATGAATGATTGGACAGGAAGAAATAAATTATTATAAAAGTTATACCAACCAAGATGCTAGAAACGCAGCACAGCAAGTCCAAGCAAACAATCTCTTTGTTTACAAAGAGTAGGTTGCCTGAACCTGATGTAAAGCGTCTCCAACACCTTAAGATGGAATAGCGAGTGCGAACTGGCCAAAACAGAAAACCAGTTCACACTGAAATTCAACGCACAAGTAGGATTCTTTATAAAGTGATCCGCAATCGAAGACCCATATGTGTTACGAATGGTATCACCCAAAGAAAATTAAACAACACGTACCTGCTATAATACTGAATATAAAATTTCTTGTTTTTAATGCCTTAATACGCTTCTGTACCGTTTCAAATATATTCATATATATATATATATATATATATATATATATGATGGGGGGTTTAAATTCTATATATATTGTATTTAGAGATTAAGTATTAGTCCAAACAAGTTTTGCTAAATTCGACCGGCAAATTTTGTGTAGTTATTTTTATTGTGGATAAAATGTAAAATGGCCGAAATTCGTGTTCCTGTTTTGTTGTAGTTCGAGTAACTTCGCCTCTTTCATTATCATTGAGGCAAACTGGATTTTGTTGGTCCAATCCTGTCGTTTCTTACAGCGCAGGAATTGGGGATCAGTTCACAATGCCGTCATGGATAATGGTTAAATGGAGAAAAATTATCCAGAATTATTGTTGTTATTCTGCATATATATATATATATATATATATATATATATATATTAAATATTTTGCAAGCATATTAAATATTTTACACATATTTCATTACACTATCTAGTTTGGAGAATTATATTTTATTTAATATGTGGTGTTTCTTTATAAGAATTTTTAGTCTGTCTTTGAAGTGTGTGCTTTATAGCAAATTTTAGTAGATAATAATGAAAATGAATTATCTACTAAAATTTCTCTTGATTTGATAGTTCTAAATGTTTTGGCTTGGTTTGTTTTACGGCATATCAACCTCAATCAAACTCAATGGGTTATTTAATGCCAACAAGATTTTTATTGGCGGTAATATTTTGTTTTGTCAAAAATGTATTTCTGGTAATAATTTTTCTTCAAAAATTTATTGCTGGTAATTTTTTACAAAGTATTTATGGCATTAAAAGTTATTTTTACATTTTCCGAGTGTTTTGACCCTAGTTTTGGGGGATAACTATTTAACCATAGCTGGAACCCTAACAGGTGCTACAACCCCATGTCAGGGTGAACCTGGGAACACCATCAATTAAGAGGTGGTTCCACGATCCTCAAAACCTTCTGATCAGATGCCTTGCTATTGGACGTAGTTTATCATCTTACCCAGAACGGGATAGTTCTAACATATATATATATATATATATATATATATATATATATATATATATATATATATATGAAGAGAGAGAGAGAGATTAATGGTCTCACTCACTATAAATATGTGTGTGCGAAACTATAACCAAGTACTTTGATACGTTTTACCTACATTTTTTTTATTATAGTTCGAATTGAACTTGTAGTAGAGCACTAGTTTCCTCACAATAGTCATAGGGATTAAGATAAATTGTAATTACTCGTTCAAAAATTTGTTTATATATATATATATATATATATATATATATATATACACACACACACAATGGATTAAGCCCGAAAATTATTTAATACATTTTCTCTTTATACGTTATTTTTAAATTACATTTACCGTTCTGAATGTTCCTGAAATTTCTTAGAAAATATAAATATGTATCACCCGACAATGTTACCCAGAAATCCGTCAATTAGATCTAGCATGCTGTACCACTCAGCCTAAGAGAAGCGTTTTATTAGCACAGTCCAAATTACTGTTTATATACAACAAATCTTCGATCTTTCCCCAACGACCATATCTGCTCACGAAATATATGATGGACTTAATCCGTTTCATAAGATCGTGTCACTGTTTACGCTAAGGTATATTTTTGCTCTTTTTCTTACAGTCGCTGCCCAACTGACTCTATTAAAATGTGCAGTCGAGAAAATCAAAAACCAACAATGGCGCATGCGCGAAATTAAGAATATAAAATGGCGACAATTTACGCATTACACACTGTATCTTAAAAAACAACAACAAAAAAACAGCGCTCACCAACAAGTATGCGAGTATTAATCGGAGAAATTCTAGCCAAGTAACAATCAGCAGAACAGTCGTGCAACATTCTTTTTCTTTTTATGTGCCATATCCTTTCAGGACGTAGGCGATCATGGCTCTCCACCTTCCTCTATCCCCTGCAACTCTCAACAAGTTCCTTCCGTCTGCTACCTCCCTCAGACCACGTTCTGTCATCCCCTTGCTTATGTCCACTAGGTATGTCACGCGTTGTTTTCCCTTGTCTTTCTTTCCCTCTATTGGACTCGTGAGTGCCAGATTCTCCAAACTTTCCTTCCTCACTATGTGTCCCAGAGACTTCAGCTGCACCTTGCTGATATTAATTATAAGCCTCCTCCTTGTTTGCATCCTCGCTAAGACCTCGTCCATACTCAGTCCATTATATTCTTAGCATCCCTCTCTAGAACCACATCTCCGTCGCTCGAGTCTCTTCTTCAGGTTTGAGGAAATCGTCCAGCATTCGCTGCTGTAGAGAAGGACAGATGTCACCTAACAGCTCAGTATTCTTTTCTTCCTTAGCAAAGAAATCGTTATGTCTCGCAACCTTCAGATAAATTTAATCGAGTTGAAAAAAAGAAATGTGTCACAACACACAGTATAACGCAACTTGTTGCGCATAAAGTTATCTAGATACAGGCCAATTAAAGTGTGTACGTTAACCAATGTTTATTATCGAAAGCATCTTCACTAAATATCCACTAAACCTTTTACAAATGGAAGATGGTCAGCTGCTCGGATGAGAACCTTTCTTTATACACTGCAGTTCGCCAGTCTATGCGTGCGTTGTCATCCCACGGAAGAAATCGCATCAGATGCAACGTACGAAACAAGAAGACGGTGGAAGCAGTGTGATAGTTTAGGTAATGTTCTGTTTAAAAACACTTGATCCTGTCATTCATGTGGAAGTTATTTTGGCCAGTAGCGTCGACCTTAAACATCGTTAAACACTAGGAACATCTGTTAATGGCAGCCGACTTCTAAAGCGGCAGTGGCATATTTCAACAGAGCAATTCTCTCTGTCACTCTGCACGAGTTATAAGGAAACGTTTTCAAAAGCATAAAAGACACTTCAAGATTTTGCCTTGCTGATAGCAATCTTTCTGTGTTGAACCTACAAATACGGTTTGCAAAACAGCCATCACGTAATTTACAAAAGTTAAAGAACATATGTTATCCTGATAGCAGATCCCAGAGAACAACATTCGAGGTCTTGTCCAGTTCATACCTTTTTGAGTAAGTCCTTTTTCAGGTTCATGGCCGACTATCAGTTACAAACTCTTGGACTGCTATCTCATATCAATAATTCTCTATGGCAGTGAATGCTTGAAAATTTATTCATTGATTAGAGGAGAGTTAAGGAAACAGAAAAATTGTTTTACAATTCGATACTGATAACATGGACGTAACATCGCGTCCTGAGTATGACGTTAAACTACACCCGCGTCCTGGGTATGACGATAAACTACATCCGCGACCTGGGTATGACGATAAACTACGTCCAACAGCAAGGAAGGCCTCAGATGGTGTTTTCAGAAAAATAATGTTGCCAGCTGTACGTTTTTGAAACAATAATGTTGCCAGCTGAACGTTTTTTTTTTTCTTGGTAAAAAATGTTGCCAGTTATACGTTTTTTTGGAAACAATAATGCTGCCAGCTATCCGTTTTTGAAACAATGTTGCCAGCTATACATTTTTGAAGCGTCCTGGGTATGACGTTAAACTACATCCGCGTCCTGGGTATGACGATAAACTAAGTCCAACAGCAAGGAAGACCTCAGATAGTGTTTTCAGAAGAATAATGTTGCCAGCTGTACGTTTTTGAAACAATAATGTTGCCAGTTATACGTTTTTTTGGAAACAGTAATGTTGCCTGCTATACCTTTTTGAAACAATAATGTTGCCAGCTATACGTTTTTTTTTTTTTTGAAACAATAATGTTGCCAGCTGTATGTTTTGGAAACAAATAATGTTGCCAGCTACACGTTTTTTTTTTGGAAACAATAAAGTTGCCAGAACAAAATAGGCATTTAAAATTCACATAAACTGGATTTGACATTAAATAACCCACAGTGGTTGATATGCCATAAAACCCAAAAAAACAAACAAACATGGACGTAACATGTGAGTAACGTGGAAATTTTAAAGAAAAAAGAAACAAATGACGAACATACGTGTAAACAGAAAGAGACAGGGGAAATTGCTGGGACGCATAGAGATGGACTGGTTTAATTATTTGTTTTTTTTACGGTATATCAACCCTTTGCAGGTTATTTAAAGCCAGAATATATTTTTAAATTTAAGAGTTTTTTGGAGATTATAATGATATATTGACACAAGTCCTACTAATTAATCCATAGCTGGGGGCGAAGTCCTGTTCATGAGTAAGAGTCATTTTCCAGGTTCATGGCGGACTACTAGTTACCAAATCTTGGACTTGTAAAACCATTTTTATGTTTCCTTATATCAATGAAGAACTTTTCATATCAACCCTTTGCAGGTTATTTAAAGCCAGAATATATTTTTAGATTTAAAACTTTTTTGAGATTATAATGATATACTGACAAAAGTCCTACTAATTAATCCATAGCTGGGGAGAAGAGGTGGTTCCAATTCTTTCCTTTGCGCGTAAGTAAATATAATGAACCCAACTCGAATTGGAACGCAGCTCTCTGATTTCCAATTCTGAGTCGTTATCAATTACATCACTCTCACATCCAAGCTTACGATAGTATTCCCAAGCGGTATTAACCACTGTCGATGTTGCTTAACTTCGGTGATCTTAAGGGAACCGGTGTTTAAACGGGATATGATCGTAAGCCTGAAGAAAGAGTGCTTAGAGATTTGGAAACCCACGGGGCATACTGAAGGCAAGAGCAACAAAGAGAGACAGCGTGTAATCTACATATCATATTTGGGAGATAATTAACCGATAAACATCGTGAAGAGCTACAAAGGATAGAAAATTGGGGAGAGCCGCGATCGCCCACCTCCTGAAGGGACACGGTAAAAGATGTCATAATACATTATCTGCTTAGTGTATGTTCAGAGAGAGATTCATTATTCATAGAGATATCTGCTTTTTGCCAGAGAGATTGCTATGTGCAGAAATAGGGGCGCAACGGATGATTGATAGATACAAAGATAATATAAAAGCAGAGTAATGTCGGAATCCAAAATACAAGTGTCTTCCACACTTATACGAAATGAAACACATTCTTATGAACGCGAAGAAAAAAAGAGCATGACACCTTTTAGGCATCTAAAATATATATATATATATCCAACAAGGGATATTTTGAAGGAAGCTTTAAAAAATGAAACAGGACTATCTTTTCATATGACAATCAGAAGAAAGACACGCTTTCTCCTCAAAAGTGGCATACGAAAGTGTCATGACATCGTAAGGCATATTTGTCCTCAGATGTATGATGTCCCTTATACGATCCTCAACCTATCGTTATAAATCTAGTTTACACAAGTTTAATGTAATATATTCTTGAACTTATGTCCCTGGTTTTGAAATTCTCTCAAAATTAATTCTAGGATAGCCTTTGAACATTTTTTTTCACCTGTGGTGATTTTCTCAAGTTAGGTCGTCTAGACCGTTACATAAACTGCTCGTGTAATCAATCAAATCTAGTTCACCGTTTGCAAGTCTTAACCCCGCGTTAGTCAACTCGGATTTCGGAAAATGGATAGTCTTCTGGGGTCTACCACGCATGACACCTGAGCTACAACTGTGCTACACCCTCATTTGAGTCAGGAGAGTAGTGAAAGGGAAAAAAAGAAACAAATTATCAACTAGGAATTACGAATAATCAAAAAATAATTGGGTGACAAAACAAACCATATGACTATTACAGAAAATACAGAAACTGAAAATGTCACATTTGGTCTGATGCTTCTGCTATGCATTTAGAGATTCTAGATAAAATATGAAGAAGAATCTGCAATGTTATCTGTCTTGAACTGGCATCTGGGCTTCAGTCAATTTCCCGCCTCCCTAACGTCGCTTCCCTGTACTTTTTTTATGAAAATCATAAGAAAGGCGATAATGACAGTAAAATATAAGGGGCTGCTGGGAGCGAAAGACAATGAAAAAGACTTTAGAAGGAACCGGAAACGCAATCCTAAAGAGGAAACAAGAGATAAACGACTACCTCTATTCAAAAGACTGGGGAGGAATGTAAACCGGACGATAGCTATAAATATTTTCATGGTAATTGATCTGGTGAGTTTTCCCTCTTTGGTACCGAGATTATGAATTTAAGTGTACTACTATATAGGAGGCAAAATCTCGTCATTTTGAATTGGATAGATGTAACAGTTCTATAATAACAGTGTTTTTTTTTCTGTCGCACTACTAGCTTGTGGAAATCTCTTTCGGCTTCCTGCCTTCCAGTCAACTTTGGTCTTCCAAAATTTAAATGCATCGTCAATCGATATCTTCTCTCTTCTTAATTCCAGTTCTTTTATTATTCTCTCCCCTAAATAATGTTTTATTTTTCTAATATTCTCTCACACCCAATAACCCCCTTACATCTTAGCGGCTTTATTGCCTTGTTTTGGATAAAATGATTTAAAAAATAGTTACTTGATACAAAAATGACTCAACTTCCCTTCTTGCTCGGTGCAAAATATGTTATTTTGGAACAAGGATGTCGCTAATAATTAAATTATTGCGAAAAATCAAATGCATGTCGAGATATAGGACAGCATTCAAAATTCGGAAGTAAGAAAATCTTTTAATTATTTTCGTTGGGTCTAACAACGGTTTCTCCTGCAAATTCGTATTCTGCCGTACAGTATATATTTTTCTTTAAGAATATGTTTACAATATTCAGGCGGTTAGACGAAAAAAAAACTGTTTAATAAATAAACAGAGCGTCTTTTCAAATATGGGTACCCTCTAAAATAAGGTCTAAAGTGTTAAAGTATGTTGAATTAATAAATAAAAAATACATTACTTCATTATATATATATATATATATATATATATATATATATATATATATGTGTGTGTGTGTTTGTTTCTCCAAGTGTAGCTTAGCTGTAGGTCGAATGTAAAAGCCACCCAGTGACAAGGATCGAACTCACTACTCACTCGTAATTTTATTAGCGAGACAAGCTTGCTAACCATTACAGTGCTCCGAGGTGCGTGTGTGTGTGTATATATATATATATATATATATATATATATATATATATATATATATATATATATATATATATATATATATATATATATATATATATATATATATATATATATATATATATATATATATATATATATATATATATATATATATATATATATATATATATATATATATATATATATATATCGCTTTTATGATTGTTCTAACACAAAATCACATGTCATCGTGTCTGAGTTAAACTTTTGATCTTGCCATACTATACGATAGAAACTGTAACTATTGCATATTCAGTTGAACTTGAATAACATTTTGTCCCGTTAATCTTGATTTTACTAAAAATAAAAATATTTAGTGAAAAAAAAAATATTGAAATAAAAATATTTAATGACGTAAAATTAATGTGCGCTAAATAGGAGTACACACTGGAGTTTTTAGCTTTGGTTACAACCAGTCTACTGCGGAAAGAAACGGTAGCCTACTGCGGGAATTCTGCCAATTCAGTCCAGAACTGTAAAGAGCATGATTGCCTCAGAGTGCATCGTGCATGGGGCTATGTAAGATGTTAAACTGTTAACTTAAAAATTGTGATCGCTTTTATGATTGCATAAGGCTTTCATGTTACCAATCAACAGCTTGGAATTTTTTTGAATTTACGAAGAAAAATGCAAAAACAGATTTTTCCTGGAATTTCAGACGAATACTTTCGTAGTTTGATGGGACATATCTGACTTTTCTTTAAGAAGTGGAACAACTCTGATATTTTCAACGTTTTGACTGTTGTATGATCCTTGGCCCCAACATCACGATTCCAATTCTCTCCTGCCGAGAATAATCACGCAAGGAAATAAATCTAGATTTGCATGCATTTACGGATTAGAAGGAACTTGTTGCATTCGTGATTTTCCCTAAAGAACCATAGCATCTACCGTGCTTAACGCATCGCCATAGACAGCTCGTTTTTCACATCGTTTTTATTTTATTTTTTTATTTTATTTTACAAGGATTCAATGCCCTCTCCTGAAATCGGTAAATGATGCGGCCTCACTGTTCTTGCGCATCATAAATATCATGTTGTGTAGACGCCATTGAATGTCTACCGTTAACTGAGGTACTTTCAAAACTCTCTCGAATACAATTAAACAAATTAACTATTAACTGAAACGATATATTAGAAGGAAAACATTCTTTTGCCTAAAGCAAATAACATCCTTTTTGTCTAAATTATCTAAGATCACCCTTAAAAAAAAATTAGTTAATTCAAAATAAATTTCATACATTGTTTAACGAGCTCGCGAATGAAAATAATTAACACATTGTTAATTATCTAATCGATTAAAGTTTGTGCTTATTGTTAGTATTATAATAATTTGTCTGTGTCTCTTTCAGCTTCATATGTATAGGGGTGTATCAATTCAGAATAAATACCGACTTGAATGCGAATATAATTGGCGTACTTTATTCCGATTTTGACCTTCAATTATTATTAAATAGGCCATTTTGCAGCCTGGGAATTTGAATAGTCTTTATCCCTACATTCTATGAACGACTTTGTTCCGCTTTACTCAATTTTCCTTTGTTCCCGTGACCTCATCTCATTAATGGAGTTAGCGATTTCTCTGCGAGTGGCCACAACGTTAAATATGATATAGAAACTTTCAAAGAGACAAAGTCATTAATTACAAAAGAAAATATTTTTGAGAAATCTGAACAGGTCATCTTTTCTGGTTTGTGGTGCTTTGTTTTTGTTTGCCCCCCCCCTAATTACTGACCTTGTCCAGTACAAAACCATCATAGATATGGAAAATTACCAGGGAAGATTATGCTGCTCCAGATTATTTTAATTGCCACTATCAAAATCGGTATTCGAAATCAATTAAATGTAAGAAACAATCATATATTTACCAAGAATGTAATACCTTATAGATATCTACTCCAGGGAGACACAAGGGCGGACAGAAGATTGTATAGCGTTAAACAACCAATTTGTTGTTTTATCTGTCTTGCAATCTATGTACATGAATATTTCTCATACTAATATTTCCACTAATATGATCTTATCGTACCTTATTGAGACATACTATAGGTAGCATTATACTTTATAGCATTAAACATCCAAATTGTACTGTTTATGACGTCGCCGATAGGATGTTTCAGTCGCTTGGACAAACCAGAATTCCTCGAGACCTGGATTCGGTGTTTTACAGTCCAGACGAGCACTAAAACATTGAAAGACAGCAAAGCAAACGAAAGCTGATTAGCGATCCTTGTCTCGTAAAACAGATTCTATACATCATTGGTCTTAAAATGTCTTGAAAGAGAGTGTTCTAAAACACTGCTCTTAATTAGGCCTGAATCTTTGGTAGCGAAAAAAATCAGTACATTTTGTATATATATATTCGCCTTAGTAAATTACTTTCCCTTTTAATTACTGCAGCATTTTCTACATCAAAAATTTGGTCGGATTCATTACGATGAACGACTAATGCATTGAGTGTGTTGTTTTTGTTCATATCTTTTATTTAAATTCTTATGTAATTTTTTTTACTGTTATTTCAGGCTATAATGCAAATTTTGTTTTATATAAATTAAGAATCTCATTGTTTTTGAAGTAGTTGCAATAATTCTTTTATTAAGTTTAGATAAATTCTTCAAGTAATTGCATAGCATACGCTTTATTACTGATTAAAAAACAACTTAAAAAATCGAAAAAAAAACACTTTAATTACGATGATCGCATAATATTTTAGCTTTATTTACTGTAGGGAAACAGTTGATTCTGGAAAAAATGCATTACGTTAAACATTGAGGTATGAGTGATTTTCCTTGAATGTTAGAATTTTAAGATGTTTCAGTTATTTAGATTTGAATATCGGAATGTTGTATCGACAGAAGATAGGCAGACGTGAGCCGGGTCAAATTATTGTTGTTAATTACGACTATTTTATTTCAAGCATAAGAAAAATTCATGAAAATATGAATAACTGTTGTATTTAACAGTATGGATTATTAAAATATTTCGTCTTCCTTCGTACAAATAAGTGTTGATAGTAAAGCTAATATACAGTCTTGACTATCAATGACATGTTTTTTCCTGAACTGAAATGGAAACATTAACCACAGCTATTAAAGGAAAATATTTAATGGATAGACTGCATTCATGTTTTCCATTCTGGCTTGAAATTTACCAAGTTGCGTAAGCGAACCTGAGCAAAGCATCATCTCAGTAGTTAGTTACTAAAATATTTACAAATAACCTACTCATCTTTCCTATTTTTATGAGCCGTGTCCATACAAGCCATGAGTGGGAGAATATGACTCTCCACAACATCTTATCATTTTTTCTTCTAAGCAATGTTGGTATTTTTACTATCCGTCTCATTCCTTATTCTGTCATACATCCACAAAATGGGCGAACATGGCTCTCCCTGACGTTCTCTCATTCCTACTTCTAAGCAATGAATGTATTTCTACTATACTTCCCAATCCTTGTTTTGTCATCTTTCTACACAATAAACGAACATGGCTCTTCACAACATCCTATCAATTAATTTTTATTTATTTCTAACCCTTCCAATCCTTGTTCTGTCATCTATCTACACAATGGGCAAACATGGTTCTCCACAACATCCTTTCATTTATACTTCCAAGCAATATTCATATTTTTACTATCTTTCCCATTTTTTTTCTGTCATCCATCCATAAAATGGGCTAACATGGGTCTCCACAACAGCCTATCATTTATACTTCTAAGTAATCATTGTATTTCTACAATTCCTTGTTCGGTCATCTATCGCCACAGGCTGGATTGGTAGGTTAGCTGATGTTTCTCGCTGTCTCTCTTGCTTTTAAATTTCCTGTGCGTGTCAAATTTACTGAGGCCTCTTTCCTCATCATATGTTCCAGAAATTTCAACCGTCTCTTTCCGATTCTAATTAAACGTGTTCTTTTTTCTCTTTTTCATTTAAATGATCCCGTCGTTCTATGTATGGCCGATTGTATTCTCAGCATACTTCTGTAGAACCACGTCCTTCTCACTTTGAGTCTTTCCTTTGTCTAGCATTAACAAAACAAAGTTTTAAAAAAAGATTGTCAAGCAGGAAGGCGAATTGTGAGTGTACAATTATTGGAGATTCGCGAAGAGTTTGCAAGAATTGAAAATCCAAGGACAAATCGATTCCATCCCGACGAAATATTGTTATATTATTTAGAATAATGAGAAGGGCAATGAAGAGGTTACTGCCATTAATCTCCACTCAAAGCTACCCTTCAAAGATAGTAGGAAGATTCAATGTGTGCAGTAATAATGAGAAGGAGAAGAAGAAAAAGAAGAAGAAAATGGGATCATGGGATTGATTGACGAAATGTGAGTTGAAATACAAGCCAGAAAGCCAACTGGTAGTCGCCTAAGACCAAGTCCTGAATGCTAATTCTGTATGGATGTATATTTACCACCAAGGGAATTCGGACTAGTACAATCTATGTAGCAAGATTGTAGAAAATATCACCCACATCATTAGCGGTGGTGGAATGCGTGTCCAGAAAGAATACAAGGCCTGCTATGACAGAGTGGTATCCCCATTTGCGTTGGTGCCTAAATAAGAAGTTTGGACATGAAGTTGAAGACAAATGATACAACCACAAGGCAGTTAAGGAGAATCGAAAAACAACCAAGTCAATTTTTTTTGCGACTTCAATATCCAAACAGACGGCGTCTTTGAAATCAGCAAGCCCAACATTACCGTCGTTGACAAAGAAAGAAAAAAAGGCCTCATACAATATAAATCAATTAATACTAATGAAATAAAATATGTAATAAAAATAAGTAATACGTTTTAATATGTAAATATATTGCAAATCATTTTAATATACAGAATGCCGTAGAAATACGTCCCACATAATGGAAAGACTTTCGTGGCAATATTGACTTCATTTGGCTAATACAGTGATTCCCAACATTTTAAGCAACGAAAAATACATCACAGCAAATTTTTTAAAGGGTATACATTTAAATGTTATGAAATAAAATCATAGATTAAAAAATATACATACAAATCTGAACTTACTTTATTTTAATGTTTCTATTCAACTATTTGTGCAGCTTAATTAGTGTGAAACCTGTACCTGGTGTTTTTTTTTTTTTGTTTTTTTTTGCAATTTCTTCAATGTTTGGTGCAGTGTGCGATAAGCAGACCCTAATTTCTTCCCCAGTTGAGCGTAGTCTTTCTCGCTTCTTATTTTTAATATTAATTAGGGTTGAGAAGCCTAATTTATATAAATACGAAGTAGTAAATTGCAATAAAACTGATAAAGCCTTATTAACTGCTGTGGGATATTCCTTTTCTAGTGAAATCCAAAATGGAGACCGCTGAATGTTTTATTTCCAGCGCTCAGTCACTAGAAATAGTGGCCAATCCTTCTTCTTCACACAAGTGAAATCCAATATTTACGAAGGGATTTCGAATCCAATCATATTTTCGACTTGCACTTAAGAGATGTCATGTGACACATTAGTGTGTCGTGGCACGGCGGTTGAGAATCACTGCTTTACAGGAATATTCTTCATTTCGACATTTATCCAGACATATTCATCTTAAATTTTCTTTCGTTACAGGCTCTTCTTTCTTTCTCCTCTCTTTCTTTTTAAAAATCTATCTCTGCTATTACCTTTCTTATCAGATATGCTTATCTCTCTTTCTTTCTTTCTACTTCTTCTGATATTTTTTTCGCGATTTCTTTAATGTTTGGTTCAATGTGCGATAAGCAGACCCTCATTTCTTATTCAGTTGAACTTAGTCTTTCTTGTCTCTTATTTTGATGTTTTTAGGATTGAGAATCCTAATTCACATCAATAAGACGTAGAAAAATTGTAATAAAAGCATTTTTAGCTTATGTGGGATATTCCTTTTTCTAATGAAATGCAAAATATAAAAATGGGTATCATTGAGCGCTCATTCACTACAAATGGTGGCCAATTCTTCTTCTTCACATAACTGAAGTCCAATATTGGAAGAAACATTTATGAAGAGATTTCGAATCCAATCATATTTTCGCGGTACAGTTAAGAGGATCGCAATACAGCGATTGAGAATCACTGAGCTAAGGACTTACAATTATGTTGGAGGTATTTCAGGAAGGTATATGTGGGAGGTATTTATGTCGGACCCTGTAGAAATGTATTACGTCTTACATTATTATTGATTTGCAGTATACATGATTTTAATATATATATATTAGGTTGGGGCAAAAGATAATGTCGGTTTTTGACGTTAAAAAATACGTAAAAAAACGACATTACTTTTGCACCAACCTAATATATATATATATATATATATATATATATATATATATATATATATATATGCATGTGTGTGTGTGTATGAGAATTACACATGAGTTAATATAGAATTGCATTTTACACGATTTTAATATGCACACAGATAAATTTTTAATTCATATGAATAGACATCAAGGGGCTTATCATTTGTTTCCTATTTAGGATTGGGTTTCCGGTTCTTTCTAAAGGCTTCTCATCCTCTTTCACTCCCAGTAGACCCTGGCATCTTAGTAGTGTTATGGTTTAGCTTGGGGTAGAGTGATTAAAATATATATATATATATATATATATATATATATATATATATATATATATATATATATGACAATTATTTAATATATATTATGTTTATCTATTAAAGTAACGTATAACCAGAATATATATATTGTAACATGAATCGAACATGTAGTCATTTTCTAAATCATGTACATCATTTTAAAGCCAAGTGTGCGTTACTAATTAGGCTACAGTGAACATATTTTTGCATTTTATTCCTAACTTAGAAGCTTAAGTGTCCAAGACTCATATATTCGGTCGGTACGAAAATAAATTTATTCTGTACGATTTAAAAATTAGAAATCTTCAGTTTGGCAAAAAGCTCAAGCTACGTTTGTAACTAAATCTCTGACATTTATAATCAATGACTCGTGGGCGATACATTATTTTCAACCCTACAACTCCTTTCTCAACTCTCTAAAATTCGCAAGTCTTTCTTTACTATATTGCTATATCCATGGAAAATGTTCAGACGAGCTATATTTCTTAGTTCAACCAGTTCAAACCTTTACAGTTAAAGACCGTTAAGATCCATAAGCAAAATCGAATCATCTTTTTTCCCCTTCGTATTCATTTAAGAAGTAACTTCGAATTAAATTCAGCCAGATTCTTCCCAAGAACTGTGACTTTGTTGAACAAACACTCGAGAGCATGCTTCCCCGGTCTGTACATTTCTAAGCGTTTCATTAATGTTATATATAAGCATAATGTTATATTATATTATGTTTATATTATATAAATTATTAATGTTATATATAAGCATTATATTATGTTTCTAGAGGCAAACATTATTTGTTCTAGACATCATCATAATCTGCATTTCTTTCCTTATATTACGTCCAAGCAGCAACATTATTCAGTAAACCTCTAACATGAGTGTCTCTTAGGTTTTGTACTGTGTCGGCATTTTAGTAAAATTATCATTATTCATTCTAAATATTCCTTCAGACAATCATACTTCATGTGCTGTATATACCTGGGGTGGCCAGATCGTAGCCTGTGAGTCACATGCGACTATTTGACCTTTAATAAGCAACTCATGGAAATATATTCTCTGTGCTCCTTTTTTCATCACAGTTATTATAAAAGGTAAACAAGAAAAATTTCAAGCTTTCTAATTATTGATTTCTATTTACTTACTATATATTTATAATTGAGACCTCATTAGATTAAAACGTAAGTTTTATGTTCACTTCTTAGTAAAAAAATATATAAAAATTTAAATCCGAATTTGTTGCCAGCTCTGAATGAGGCATTTTTCTTTAGGAAGGAATCGTTGGGGGTCAGAGGGAATAAAGAAATTTCTGTTCAGCAAGGGTTACAGAGGAATGTCAGAAGATTGTGGTCGTAGGCAAGGTGATTAAAGATTTAGGAGAACCGAAGCATTGGGTCCAGCTGTTAAACTTCTGAACTTTATTGTATGTAGCTCTTACATTAAACAAGTTTGGCCACCACTGGTATATCAGTCAGTTAAGTGCCATACGTGATACACGCTTGGGCGATCATGTATCTTTTGATCTATGACTGACGAGGTAGACTTTTTCCGTTGTAGCTTGCCATTTCTTTCTGCGGTATACTGGTTATCAACCATGGCTAATGAACCCAGTTTGTCATGCTGTTCAACCCGTAGCTGGGGGAGAGAAGCGATGGATTCATACATTTCCCAAAGTTATTTGTGCGAAAGTCAATCTCATGAACTCAACTGGAATTCAAAACCGGCTCTCCGAATTCCCATTCAGAGCCGATATCCTGCTATATACTGGAGTATTATGCCAGATAAAAATAGGGGTCTCACTATACACAAGCAATTATTTTGAGGAACAATCACGAATTTTCTGATGAATGCAAATTTGAGAAAACAATCTATTCTTAATTTATATAAGGCATTTTTTTTTATTTAAAGTCGGAGCTCATGTTGCTGCAAAAGAAGAAAAAAACTTAGACAATGTAGGGTGCAAACCCAGGGTAAAGGAGTTAGCGTAGTCAAGCATGAACGAAAAGAAAATTACGGTATAAAAACCTCCGTATCAGATATTTTACAGTTTTTTTTTCCTCACCATTTTGTAGATTTGTTCAAATATGACTGAAGACCATTTATTGGTAACTAGCAGTATAACCCGACTTCGCCCGGATCTTTCATTACTGGGAATTTTTGCTGTTAAATTGGAGCAGTTTAAGTTTAAAGTCAGCCCACCCGAAAATCGATATTAGTAACAACATTTGGATGCAACTGAGGCACTTCCACAAATGTGGGGCTAAAAATTTGAATGTGGAGGTGGCTCTGAAAAGACAACTGTATAATAATAAATAATATTATAGTAATAATTTAAACTATTTATTTTTTATTGAAGCTTTTATGAAAGATATATATATATATATATATATATATCCAAGAACAGATAGTAAACAGTAAAACGTTGCTGGTAGTTCTAATGGACAGGAAGTAGTGGAGAGCCATTGTCGCCAACAAAAAATTATTTCATCGAAATTGGATGAAAACTGGAAATGCATAAACAACATCCGATCACACACACATTTTGAGAATTATAGATATAGATAAATTATGTCCAGGTTGATGTCTGCTAGTAATCCAAAAAGCTAGGATCGCATTATCAGATTTTACACAAAAAATGTCAGGGGTCCCCCTGCACAGGAAATTGTCTTATGCACAATATATATGATACTTTATGCTATTAACACAGCGTTTCTGCCGATCATTTCTTAAGCCTTTATCATATGTATAATTAGTAAAGAAGAAAAAAAAAACTTATTGCACAAAAAATGTAAAATTTTATTTGTACATATGTAATATTTAGCAGAATCGGTGTGAGGAACAGTTGATGTACATGAAAAAGGAGGAGGCTAGCATTATGATATTTCGAAACCTGACATGAAGTGTAAAGATTATTTTGAACTAATTGCTAGGTTTGCTGCTAGGAAAGTTGGTTCCCTGTGTCGTGGTTAACGAATTATCTCCCAAGAATCTACCTAACACATTTATAAGTTTACCATTTGAACATGCTTTGGATATTGCTGTCACATCTGGTCTGGTGTCTCTGTTATTTATTTAGAGATTCTAGATAAAATACAAAGAAGATTCTGCAATGATATTGGTCCTGACCTGGCATCTGAGCTTGAGACACTTTCTCACCGCCGTAATGTACCTTGTCTGTGACTTCTTTTATCGTTTTACCTCATAAAAGACGATAAAGCAACTAGACCGCAGGAGCATACAGGAAGTGAAAGAGAATGGGGAGACTCTAATGGGGGGATGGAGGAAAAGACATTATTATTTCTGTTCCTAATTCTTTCACACCCTGTAACCCCCTGTGTTTTAGTGACATAACTGCCTTGGTTGGGGTGATACAGATAAAAAAAAAAAAAAATAGAAAACTGACTAAAGTTTGAGTAAATGTATTGTCTCTCTGACCGTAATAAACCTGAGAGTATGGTGAACTTTACTTAGATATACATACTTTAATCATTTCACCCCAGGAAAGGCGATAAAGCCACAAAAGCGCAAAGTATAACTGAAGATAAAATAACAAACAAAAGAGGGAGGGAAACTGAGAAAACTTTAACCAGAAGAAAGAATTGGAAGAGACAACAGAGGAATATTAAGGTTGGATTTAAACTTTTGTTGTTTGTATTTGACAGAATCCCAAGGAGATTGAAGAGAGTCCTTTTTAATCATTTCCTGCCCCATCAAGACGATAATGACATTAAGAAGCAGGAGATTACAGAGAGAGAAAGATACTCAGAATACTTTAGTGAAGAGAAGTGAAAGACAAGAGCAATAAAGAAAAGGATCCGGTAAGGCAGAATTTGGCATTGTATTTAGATTTTAGAATGCTGTAGTAGACAGGGAAACAAGAAATTAGAAAGAAATTTCCACAGGAGAAAAGTGTTAGAAAAGAAACTGTTAGAATATGACAAACGGTTACATCTAGATTGTTTAACAATAAAACGGTGAAACCTACTTGATAATCTTAGTATCACGCTTATATTCATGCAAACGCGTCACAAAGGAGGAAAACACACCAGAACAACTGCCATGAAATTATTTGTAGAAAATACAGAGGGAAGCCACGTAGTTCCAAAAAAGGCATCGAAATTACATACCCTCGATGGGCCGATGTTAATTTGGCACAGTCCAGAAGTGAATAAATAAATATTTTACGTTATAAATATCGGTTTACTTGAGATGATCGAGCTTACAATAATTAATTACCTGACGAGTTTCCTATACCGTGCTCTAGGGCATTGAATCGACTTGTTGTATCAAGTTTGCAATGGGGGCAACTTGTGAGCAATGAAGATGTCTTTACGAATGTAGGAAACGATACAATTAAAATGAGGCAGCAGGAGTTTATCCGACAGATAACGAGGAAAGAAGGCCTAGAGAATTTAAAACTCAAAGGACACGATGAATGCGAGGGCAGCGTGGAGAAACAATGAGTAACCTAATTAACGTTTTTTTTTTGGGGGGGGAATAGATGGTAGAATGACAAAGAGGGGTGGAAAAGTGACAGCAAAATACAGCAACAAAATCATAAAGTTATGTAGAGTCATGATCGGATTGGAAGAATTTGACGGTCATCGGAAATACTGAAATCGAGAGAAATAAACAGAAATAATTTGCAACCTTCTTAAAGTCTTTGAGTGAATGAATGGTAGAACAAGAGGAAGGAGTGATGGAAAACGAGCAAAAGATATTTAGAGCAGCAGTATCATTCTCCTACTGAGATAATATTTCGTGCCAGTACTCATCGCTTTTGTGTGACGTGTTCATTTTTCCCTTGCTGAACAGAGTATTAGCGTTATCAACACTACCATATACAGGGATTCAAATCAAAACATCTGGGGAACAAGATATTTTTTTTTTTACTAACGCTTTAATATACTAAGCGATATATTGCCTTCAGCGTTGCTTCTGGATTCAGGCCTCCAGAACTTAACGCAGCTTCATAGACTCTATTTATTTTTGTTAAAACCGATGGACAGCTGTAGTAGCATCGATTCTATGAGCGAGAAGAGAATCGTCAGGGAGAACGGATGCTCATTCCTTGGCGTGACAATCCTACACATGCGAGTAAGCCTCTCTAAGTAATCGCGGTGCAGCAAGATTCAAAATTCTGGCGGTCGCTGTCGATTTCACACCATTTTGATCTTATATCCAAAATTTAGACAAAGGCAATCCATCAGTCAGAATTCCACGCTCACATGGTTTTCTGGTCAATCACTCGACATCCTGGCCCAGCCTGTGCATTCTGTAGCACATGTGTCTATTGGATAACAAAGATCTATTCTCGTAGTTTGAATAAAGGGTTCGGTTTGAAATTCTAGGAAGTTTAATAAATATGAAGAGAGACATTTGAAATGGGCTGGAGAGAAGAACGTCCGAAGCATTCTGAGTATATCCCACAAAGAAATTTTCTGTCTGCCATCAGCATGGCTGATGCTAAACTATTCCCAAGCGGTCACCCATCAAGGCACTGACCAAGCTTAACAACGGTGATCGTACTGGAACCGGTGGGGAAGAGACCAATAATTAAGGAATCTGGTATATATCGAGCCGAGTAACCTACTGGAAATTCCGAAATTAACCCTTTATTTAATCTATTGGGGTAGACTGTTCTCGTTCCACTGCTCATGTCCAGGGATATCGTTTAATTCGTATTTGTAATGCTGCTCAGTTATTGCTCACCTTCTTCCTATTGAATCCAAATCCAGATTTTGCCCGGCTCAGGGATTAGAATCACAATTACTATATCACCACACTCACGAACAATCTCTTTAATCCACTAGGCTATTTTTCCGTACTGGAACGAGAACAGTTTACGTCCGTAAATTAAGCAGGCCGTAAATTTAAGAATTTCCTGTAGGTTACCCAGATGTATATATACCTGTGTCTGCCATCACCATGGCTGATTCTAGAATCAGGGAGAGCCACACACCGCGCTTCCTTGGCCTCACGTTTTCCGCTGAAATGAAGTGAAACGACAATATCGAATCAATTGCGTCGTCTGCAAGGAAAGTTAAGTTGGTTCACTGTGATGTGCCAGAGAATTTTTCTCGACAGAACACATCTTACACATTTATAAACCTACCATTCGTTCGTGCATTGAAAACTGTTGCCACATCTGGTCTGGTGCTCCTGTGGTACGTCTCGAGATTCTTCACAAAATCCAAAGAAGGAGCTGCAAAGTAATTGATCCTGATCAGGCTTTTCGTCTTCAATCACTTTCTCACCGACGTGACGTGGCTTCTCTCTGTCTTTTCTACAAATATTTTCATGACAACTGGTCTGACGGTGTTTTTTCTTACATGAATTTCAGCGTGTTATTAGATTGGCAACTAGGTCCCACCGTTTTACTGTTGAAGTTGTTAGGTGAAAGCGCCATTTCTACTCCAGCATTTTTTTCTTGTACTTCATACCTATGGAACACCTTTCAGTTTTCTTGTCTCCCTGATCGCTACAATCTTCAAAAATGTGAATGTAACGTTAATCCCTATATTCTATATTCTTGAACCCGTTTCATTTTTTATCCTTCCCTCAATCCTTTCTATTCTCCCTCACCTCATCATCTCTCACCTTAATTCCATGTAAATCCCTGTGGTCTAGTAGCATTACCAGCTTTCATGGGGTGAAATGATTAAAAAAATGTCTCAATCGAGGTTTGCATGCTGGTTTGAAAAAATAAAGATTATATAATAATGACCTTATACTGAAGCTTATAATAATTAATCTCAAAAATTGCAATCGGAAAAAAGAAGTTGATAGCTATGATCGCCCACGTCCTGAAAGGATGTGTCATATAAATACAAAGTGGTTCTAGATTGTATGACAAAGTATTAGGTTGGTGCAAAATTAATGACGTAATAATGTCGTTTTTTACGTTAAGAAATACGTCAAAAAACGACATTATTACGTCATTATTTTTGCACCAACCTAATAGTTCTAGCTATGTACAAAACATTGAATGCTTGATGTTCAACTCCACAAGAGCACCTCTTTGTGACTGCTTGATCTCACACTGTCCGCTGACCTGAAATGGAACAAATACATTGAATCAATAGCTTCATCTACCACAAGGAAAGTTGGTTCTCTGTCGTGTCAGAAAGTTTTTTTCTCTTCCGAGTCCATCCTTCAAATCTATAAA
>OZ010572.1:83215473-83235473 GCA_963932145.1 Acanthosepion lycidas | reverse complement strand
GGTACAAACTCAATTATGGAAATGATCTACGCCTCCTTATAATCTCAGTGATTAACTGGTTCGTTTTCTACGGCTTACTAACTCTTTGCAGGCTATTTAAAGCCAGAAAATATATTTAGATAGTAAGAATTTTTGATATAATAATGATTTACTGATGTAATTCTTACTAATTAATTTTTGTTTTTAAGATAATAATGGGTTACAGTCTTACTAATTAACCTAAAACTTGGAGAGAACAAATAGATTCATCACTTTTCCCAAGATTATTTCCTCGTAAGAGAATATAACGAACTCAACTGAAATCCGAACTTGGATTACCGATTAACAATTCCGAGCTTTTATCCATTACGCCACCCACACACCCATCCTTACATCACCTGATATTCCCAAGAGGCCACCTATTAGGTTGGTGCAAAAATAATGTCGTTTTCTCACATAGTAACATATGTGAGAAAACGACATTATTTTTGCACCGACCTAATATCTAGGTACTGACGCTGATTTGTTTATCTTACGAGAAGATGACTTTCAACGTGATATGACTGTAAGCCTTCCTTATAAACTCATGTATAGACATGACCTCTATCTATCTATGAGTACGAGACTGTGTACAGATGCAATTCTGAACACCGCCAATTGACTGATTCATTGAATCATTCATTTTTTACCGTTTATCAGCCTTTTGCATGTTATTTAAATCCAGAAAATATTTTTAAATAGTAAGAATGTTCTTTTTTATGATAAGTACTAGCAGCATGGCCCGGCGTTGATTCAAAAATCGTACGACTCATACAGCAATCGCTATCACTTGACTTATATTATTTTTGCCCTTCCTTGCCTTTAAAGGAGTACCCTTTGCCGTGCTGATGTTGCTACATACCTTACTTTTTGACTATCTCACACTGCGAATTTTTTCTAAGCTCTATACTAAACATTAAATCTGTTACAAAAAAAAGAACTAAACAAAATGAACACAAAACGATCAGCTTTTAAAAAAAAAGGACTCGTAACTGGGAAAACCGAATGAAAAAAGAATGTTAACAACAAAAACTTTTTCACACCAAACCCAGTTCTGCGGAATCAGAATCAATGTTGAGTTAAGCAAGCGAATGAGCCAATTGGAGTAAAGCGTCATGCAGATTTAAATTTTTCCCACTTGTGACGAATGCAACTATCGATTTTTTTTTTTTTTGCATTCGTGTCAGTCAGCTGTTGGCTCTCACACTGGCCAATAGAATCTTCCTGCCTATTCGTGGCAGCCAGCTATAAGCTCTCACTTTGGCCAGTAGAAAATGGCCGTAAACTACATGAAAACTGCCGTAGAAGCATGAAAAATCGATTATTTCCACTATCGATAGGAGTTGGGAAATGCAAAGTCGGTCTTGGCCTTCCCGCTAACTTGGAGCATGTGCATGTAAATTTTGGTGTAAATCCGTCGAAAATTGCAGCCGTGCATTCGTTACACACACACACACACACACACACACGCATCCTGCCTTTTATAGATAGAGATTTAGTAATACAAGTCTTACTAATTTATTTTTTTAGATAACAATGGTTTAGTGATACAAGTCTTAAACCATAGTTAGTGGTATAGATGGAGTCATACCATTGCCAACGGTATTTGCGCGTGATATAACGAGCCCAACCTAAATTCGAAATTGTTTCTCTGATTAACAAGTCCGAGTCATTATTCATTATACCACCTTTACATAGAATCTAATTATGTTTGGATTGTAAGTTTGTTTTTTTTTTAGATAATAATGATTTCGTTATACAAGTTTTACTAATTAACCTATCGCTAGAAAATAAAAGATTGGTTCATATCTTTCCCAATGGTATATGTGCCCAAGTGAATATAATTAATCCAAGTGGAATTGGTACTCGACACTCCGGTTAGCAATTCCGAACCATTATCTATTACGTGACCCGCACATCCAAGCTTACATTACGTGGCATTCCCAAGCGGTCACCTATCTAGGTACAGACCGGGCTCAACCTTGTTAAACTGCAGTGATCGTATGAGAACCGGTGTTTCAAAGTAATATGGCCTTTCCTATAAACTCAGGTATAAACATGACCTACATCTATAAACACCATACTGTGTACAAATACAATTATGAACACAACCAACGTCTAAATATAGACTCAAGTATAAACGTGACACTATATATGCCTATAGATAGAAGCAAGCACAATCTATATCCATATAGACCGACAGTTCCTGACCTTTTTTTGTACTATCGGCCACTTTCACATGGAAAAAAAATTTCCACCGCCGAACAGTATAGTAAATATTCAAAAGCATATCATATTTGTTTGTAAAAGTTTGTTACTGGTTCGTAAACAGACTTTACGAGATAGCCCAAAAAAAAAAAAAAAAAACCAAATGGAGGTAAAATAACACTAACTTATGCGACGGCTGCTGCTGCTACTGCTGCTACTGCTGCTACTGCTGCTACCGCTTTAAAGAAAAACGAAAGCAAACGTGAAAACTATACAGAAAATGAGAAAATATTCCTTGTTTGCGGGGATGTTTATATCAAATTTATTATCATATGATTGTGAACCGGTTATTCACTTTTAACCTCTTGTAATGTTTTTAGTTGGGGAGGTTTTTTTATAAAGTTTATTTACATATCTCCTTTGATTTTTCTTTTTTTTTTTTTTTCTGATAGCATATGTTGAAATACCTTTTTAATACTCAAAATCCTATACCGCCGTTGAAATTTTTCAATCGCCCAAAAAGTTTCTATTAAGTTGTTCATCACCCACCCAACAGTTGAAATCGATTACCGTTTAACGATACCACCCAGTTTGGGAAACGTTGATATACACGGTCAGGCATAAAAAAAAAAAAAAACTGATTTTAACATGAATTATGTTAACAGGGATTGGTAGGTCGTAAAACCCATGTTACAAGACTCGCATTTGCCTAGTGGTCTTGAGCGCGTTAACTGCGACACTCTTAGCCTATGTAAACATGCGCATAGGCGTACTAATGGAATGACTCAAGTAGGCGGCCTTTTTATACACTTAAACTTTTCCATTGCTAAATAAGTGCAGTAAACATCTTGGTTTTAGAGTGATAAATTACATCTATACACTTGTGACAAAGAAATAAAAAAAAAGATTTCAACGCATTTATTTATTTTTTTAATCAAATACAGACAGCTTTGATCGATGACGCTTCCCTGAGGTCCTTTCCAAGCAATGGTTCACTGGTACGGTTGACTAGTGTCCATGTTGTGTGGTGATATTTCGGAAGGGACACTTATTCGGGAATTCAAAGTTGATCCGATTCTAATCTTCGCGCCTTTTACAATATGTATTCTAATCAGCTTTGCATAAAATCCCACCAAAGACCACCATGGCTTCATCACCACATCACCAGGAGAGGATCGGACAGATAGTCAGTTTTAAAGAGGCCCTGGCCTGACCTCGCTACCACGCTTACACCAGAGTCAGCCTAGATATTGTTCAGGTTACTCAACATTTCACATGTGGATATTTTACTCTTCAGATTTTTTATTTTAAGTCTTTTCTTTTTCAAATGTTTATTCTTTGCCTTCTTTTTTTCTATCTCTGTATGTCTCTTTCTTTGCACACGCACAGACACACACACATATATAAAATGACAAGTGAAAAAACTATACTTAGTGACGCATTTCATCCTCTGAGGGATTTTATCAAGGCAAAAGTTTTTCTCTTGTCTTTTTGATTCATTTTGTACCTTTACAGATACACTCGATCTGAAAATAATTTATTGCTGATACTCCCTGAAGAGTAGACGGAGAGATCCGTCTACGAAACTCTGGAGTCGGAATGCTAAAGGTAACATCAACCAGCTAAGTGACAAACTTTTACTTATATTAGTTCTCTCTGTCTCACTCTCTGTCTCTCTCTCTGTCTATATATATATATATATATATATAATCCTAAAAAACGAACAAGGGATAAGCCTCTACGCTTGTTCAAAAGAACGTGGAGATATGTGAACCGGACGGTAGGCGAACTTGTTTACTCCTATATATATATATATATATATATATATGTTCAACCCGACATTTTTTTGCATTGAAATGTTATTAGAGTGGATACTCATATTTTAATTAGACGATTTCTCCCAAAATGGAGGTTCGATCCCTGCCGGAGAAGACATTCCCTTTATTATGATTTCTTGAATGCGCAGGCCAATAAAACGTAATACACACTGTTTAAAATAAAAATAAAAATAAAATGAAGCGTTTATTTCAAATGCGAGTACACACTGATAATAGCGTATATCTATCTATCTATCTATCTATCTATCTATCTATGTGTATATATATATGTGTGTGTGTGTGTGTGTGTGTGTGAGTGTCTGTGTGTTTGCGTGTATGTGTGGTAAAATATTGTTCTAAGGTATATTCAGGTAATATCAGTGATAGAGCGTATGTAAATATAAAAGAAGACATTGAAGAAAACAGCCAGGGGCGAATGTCTGTTTTCAGTTTGTAACGATTGCGTTTAACATGAAACAAACTGTCACCTCTAGGTTTTGACTTCAATATCCACTTATATTTATTTATATATATATATATATATATATATATATATATATATATATATATATATATATATATATACTGTGTTCCAATAGCCTAGACGGATTTTAAATTTAATTCGTATTTAAAATCCGGGCAAGTTATTGGAACACCTTATATATATATATATATATATATATATATATATATATATATATATATGGTAGATTTATACCTCAAGCCCTCGTTTGAATATATTTTAAGAGAATATCTATTAATACGTTTGATGAATTTCTACGTAAATCTTAAGGAATATGGCAATGCTCTAAATTCTTAGCAGTGAGATGTTTTTTTTTTTCATCTGCAGAAACCCGATTTCAATATTTATGTGTCTTGTGACCAGCAGTGACACCTTATGCAGGAAAATGTGGACGATATTTTTTTTCAAAAGAGGACATGTGCAATTGTGAGAAAATATTAATCGCTTAAATTATAAACGGTCCCTCTTCTAAAATTCATTCTTAACAGATAATGGATATTTAGAAGGTTAATTTATTAAAAATACAAGAACGTCATAAATTATCGCTAAAAGCCTTACAAATGGTCAAAGCTAATCATTTATTTACATTTCGCTAAACAAATCGACGATGTGCCGGATATCGGCGAACGTCGAAAGTAATAGGAAGGAAAATCATTAATGAAGTGAACAAATTATATTAAGTTCCGTTCACTTCGATGTCTTGTGTTCTATCTCAGTAATCAATAACGAAGTCTCTTGGCCACACCGTAGATGGCAAAGAGTAGACGCTGTAAGTAGCGCTTGCGACAATAGACTGCTTCTTCTTTTATGTACCGTCTCCTTTCAGAATGTGGCTGATAGTACCCTCTCCACAACATCTAATATTTTGTAGCTTTAATCAATATTCGCTTTCTATCCCTAACACTCTATGTTCTGTTAGCCATTTACACATGCCCGTTAGGCAGGTCACTTGATACCGCTCTCAGCATATCCTCTTTTCATGATGTCCTATGTGTATCAAATTCTCCAAGCACTCTTTTCTCATTATGAGTCCCAGTTATTTCAAATGTTTCTTCCTGATTTTAATAACTAGTTTATTTTTTCTGCTTATTTTCATTGAGTTCTGGTATTACGTCCATGGTATTATCAACATTCTTTTGTAGAAACCAATTTCAGACGTCTCTCTTTTCTTCATCTGTGAAGAAATGGTTCAGTATTCTCTGCTATATAGGCGGATTGATTGGATTGATTCGTTTTCTATGGCTTATCCACACCTTGCAGGTTATTTAAAGCCAGAAATTATGTTCACATTCAACATTTTGTGGGGAGATGATTAATGAGTTAAAATGTTTTAGATGGGGGAAAAAAGGTGGATTCATACCTTTCCCAAGGGTATTAGTGCCTAATTGAATATAAAGAAGCCAACTGGTATTAGAACTCGTCTCTCCTAATAACAATTTTGAGCCATTATCTACTTTCATCAGCCGCACGTCCAGGCTTACAACACCTGGTATTCCCAAGTAGTCACCCTCCTAGATTGGACGTTGCTTAACTTCGGAGATCGTACGGGATCTACTTTTACAATGTTATATGTGCGTAAATCAGGAGGATTGATATTACATAACAGATCAGTAGTCGTTTCTAACGAATTTTCTCATTTCTTACTTTGTTTAACTTTTGGAAGATATATTTTCCTATTACGATACCACTTCGGATTTCGGTGTCACATTTGGCGTTGCCTAGTATAACACTTCCCAGAAACTTAAAGTACGGTATTTGTCTGATTATAAGGTTCCCAATTCGTAGCTCGCATCGCGAACAATTCTTCTTTCTAACGCCTTTACATTGTCTTCTTACAGTTGATAGTTAGTCACTTCTTCTCGCTTTCCTTTACTGTGTCGTGTAGGAATTCCTGTAGATTTCTTTCTGTGTCATCTGCCTATCTTGTTAAAGTTGTGTCCTCCAATAATAAATCCCGATAGGATTTTTAGTTATCTTAGGATCGTTTCGTTCAATAAGCAATCTATTAAATATAACCCTTGTCGATGTCAGTCATTGTGACATACATTTTCATATCATTTCAATTAATTACTGCCAGATAAACAAATTACGCATTTTCAAGTGAAATTTCATGCAACAAAAAGCGATATAATAAAAAAAAAATGTAACCATTCTATTGTTTCTTATGTTTGCTCTTTGTTTGTAATAATTCTATCCTGTCCTGGGTATGACGATAAACTACATTCGGCAGCTATGGGCAAAGAGTTAATCCCCATTCTGTGGTCAAAACACTATAAAGTTATAAACATTTTCATAGAAATTCCAACAATATATTTTCATAGCAAAAAAAAAAAAAAAATTCCAGCAATGCGTTTTTGCAAAAAATAACTTACCAGAAATAGATTTTGTAAAAGAAATGAATGATCCCAAGAAAAATAAATTTCGGCATTAAATGACCCATGAGGAGTTGATATGCCACTAATCAAACTATAATTCTATCGACTTATACAAGTCGTATTATGATCTTTGAATGGGAGTCATAGTCTAAAGAAATTATGAAGCCCGTCCCCTCAGGCAGAGGCACCCTCTCACTCGCTGGTACCGATTTTGAATATTTTACTCGTGATATATTTTAGATACATTTACATGCCTTGAAATTATATTATTGCAAATTCTTTAAATAAACTGGAATAGCAAGCTTTTGATTGTCATTTGATTGTCAATAAAAATACTCTTAAAGAAATTCCACTATTTTACTATTTATTACTAACCAAATTAGAACATATTTCAACCGTAGTTAGAAAAAAAAAAAAAATTAAAACCCAGAAAACAGATTTTTTTATAATCAGCAAGCTTTAGGGGCCATCGACTGCAGTCTGTACAAGCCTATAGGATAATCCAGACTTAGTTGTATATTTTCTTACCAATCAATAACTGAATGTTTTTTTTCAAAACTTTATTTATACGTATTATAAATCAGAAGTCGCAACATCTTCATTTATATACTGTATCCGTTAGGGAGGTCTGCGATTATGGCTCTCTACCACATCATATGCTTTGAATCTATAAGCAATGCTTATCTCTTTACTAACCTTCACAACATCCATATAGTTACATATTTTCATTTGGTGTGAAAGGTAGGAATTTTAGTTCAAATAAAAAGCAAAAATGTTGAATTCTGATTTTAAAGGTGCGTATAGGTTTCGGTCATGGTATAGTATAATTTTAGAATCGTCTTTTCTATTTCTCCTCCCTCTTCTTTTACCGCACGAAGCTAGGTGTATGAAAGGCAGTAGCATTTTTGAATGGGGAGTAGATAGATTCGCCTTCCCGGTATTAACAGCATTATACACAGGAGTAGATGCTTATTCTTTGTTTCCTGTTTAGGATTGGGTTTCCGGTTCCTTCTGAAGTCTACTTCAGTTCTATACATCTAACATCTGTTCTTTCATACGCTAATACAAATCCACGCAGTAAACGTCTACCTTGAGTGGCTATTGGGACTTGTATTGTTTGAATATAAGTAAAAAAAAGATTCAAATTTTAAAGCTCGATTAATATTTTAAAGAACATTTTCACGTTTCATTTTCTTTCAGTATTCACATTGTTATATATATATATATATATATATATATATATATATATATATATATATATATATATAAATGTGTGTATGTGTGTGTTTGCAAATTAATTTCAGATTGAGTGTGTGTGTATATATAAATATATGTAATTTCTATATATTGTATTTATATATTATATATGTTCGCTACTTATTGGAAAGTGCTCAATGGCAGTGATAGAGCTAACATACTTAGTTGTATTGATGCCAGTTTGTAACTTCTTGTGACCATTCGAACAGAAACTGGCATAAATAGATTCAAGATTTAAAAAAAAAAGTTTGCCTGATGATCTCAAGGACGTGAAACGCAGGGTTACAAACTCACATCAGTACAACTAAGTTTATATATATATATATATATATATATATATATATATATATATATATATATATATATATATGTTCTCTCTCTCTCTCATATATATATATATATATATATATATATATATAAATATATATATAAATATATATATATATAGAGAGAGGGAGATAGAACATATATATATATATATATATATATATATATATATATATATATATATATATGTGTGTGTGTGTGTGTTTGCCAGCAGCTCAGTTCTTACAGGTGAACAGCCAGAATACTAGCATATGATTTACTTATAATGGTGAAGTCTTGTACAGTGCCAACTATCACTTTTCGGAAGAACTGAATACAGAGAAATGCCACATAGTATATCACAATGTCTGCGAACGACCAACATCAGATTTTAATTTCAGAGTTATTCTTCTCGTAGATTGGTTCCGAACCAATGGCAAAAACTTCAGTTTGCTCAACTCTATAACTCGTAGTTAATAATAATAATAATAATAATAATATTAAATAAATATTCATCAACGACAGAATTATTTATACACTTTCCCTTATTAGGCAATAAATTGCATCGTCCATCATAGTTTAACTTAACACAGCTAGCTTTGAACATATTTTAGAGCGCTAAAATTTTAAAATTGAAAACTTAACACTATTTTTCCTTCCACTTTATAAGTTACAAAACAATTGATAAAGTTCGTCAGGTGACGAAAACCCGTTGATAAAGAAAAGTTTTCTTTTTGCTTTTCATGTTGATTGCCCCATCTTCACAGATGACAGCCATCTTATCCATTAACACCCACATTCAATCTAAATCATTGTTTCCTCTCGAATGACTAACGGAACTTTTAAAAAACGACGCGATAACACATTAATTAATAAGTACGTCAGCGGATGGTAGTGATGTAGGATTGTATGACACCTACACCACTCTCTGAACCTTAGTGACTAGCTTCCAGTGACAAGCTATAGGAAGATTACTAGTAGCCACTTCGATTTTTTCCCTCTCAGAAAAAGCAATGACTTGCCGAAAGATGCTTTCAGCCACAGAGGTCACACCATCACTAGCCGTCAGATACTGGACAGACGTGACATGGATTTACACAAATTCACTTTTTGCCGGTAGCTGGAACTCTAACAGGTGCTACCACCACGGGTCAGAGTGGAACTGGGAAATACAGGTCCTTATAACCTCTAATCTCCCGATCAGAAGACTTTCTGCCAGATGTAGTTTATCGTTATACATAGGACTGCTTTTCATACATACATACATATATACATATACATATATATATATATATCATATTGGTGAAAAAGTAATGTTCGATTTTTGATAAGAACATTTTAGATAGTAATTATGAAATTTGTGCTTCTCGTTATAGTTAAGGAAAGCCACAATTAGTAATTTATGCCTTTCTCTTTCAGATTATAAAAATAATTTTCATGATCTTCCGAAATATTCGCACCTATGTTCATCCCATCTAAAGATCACATTCGACTCTATGAGTTTCATAAATGTGCCATTGCAAGTGCAGCAGCAAAGCCTATTCATGGCGCTTATCGAGATGATGCAGTGAATGAAAACAGTTATAGGAGATGTTTTTTTCCGTTCCCGAACTAGGTATTTCAGTTTAAAAGATGAGTAAAAAGAGGGTTGTCCAAAAAAACTTGATTCTGAAGAGTTGGAAGCATTACCTCTAGGGAACTTGCAGAACAATATAACATAGACCATACAGCCGTGCTACGCCATTTAAAAAAGATCGGAAGGGTTTGAATGGTTGGGAACTGTCTCCAGAGAATTTGCAATAGCGTGATGCTTATTGTGAATCATTGCTTTCACGACACCTTCAGGCACCATTTTTAGGTAGGTTTGTTACAGGTGATGAGAAGTAGATCCTTTACCAGAACGCTAAACGCCGCCGATCTTGGATCAGTCGAGGAGGAAGATCAGTTCAACAACAAAGAGGAGGACTTTATCCAAAAAAAAGATCCTGTTGGGTGTGTATGGGTGGGATATTGAAGGAATTTTCCATTACGAACTGTTAAATAACAATCAACCAATTACAACTAATCCATACTGTAACCAACTTCGTCGTTTGTAAACAGCTTTGAATCAAAAGCGAACCTTCCTTAGTGAATAGAAGAGGTGTAATCATCCATCAAGATAATGCTCATCCTCATACAGCTCAGCTGACTAAAAATCTTTTGGAAAAGCTTGGTTGGAAAATATTGCTTCATCCGCCATATTCTCCTAATCATTCTGGTTATCACTTGTTTCGAGAAACTACAAAATCATTTGGATGGCCTTAGGTTGTCATCAAGAGAAGACGTTGAAAATTTGTTGCATTCATTTTTTTTTTCAAAACCTAAGGAATTTTAAAAGAGTGGCATTTATAATTTTGTTGACAGATGGAATGATGTTCTAGAAAACAACAGAGCTTATGTTAACGAATAAATATTGTCATAATCAAGGGCTTTTTTTTTTCATTTTTAATGGAAATCAGATATTATTTGAAATCGAACATGACTTTTGCACCAACCAGGTTGGTGCAAAAATAATGTCGGTTTTTGACGTATTTTGAACGTCAAAAACCGACATTATTTTTACACCAACCTAATAAAAGGTCTGAAAAGTAACCGGGTTGGTGTCACACAGTTTATTTTAATTCAAAACAACAAACTACATGATTTACCCTTGAAAGTAATCACCATCGCGTCTAATACACTTTTCTGTCTTTATCTACCATGCTTCTATTCACTATTGAAAGAATTCTTCTAGGATGCCCCTCAGCTCCTTTTTTACGGCCCACTTGATGGCGTCCTCGCCTTCGAAACGGTTCCTTTTAATGATCCCCTTGAATGCGTAGAAAAGAAAAAAAGTCACATGAAGCAAGATCAGGTGAATATGAAGGTTGTTTCAGTACGGCGATGCTCTTCTCGGCCAGGAGTTGCCGGATGCTTAGGGCGCTGTGAGCAGGTGCATTGTTGTGTTGAAGAAGCCAGGATTTGTCGTGGCTCAACTCTCGTCTCTTCTCCTGTACTGAGCGAAGCAAACCTCACGAGATATCTTTGTAGACTTGTTGATTGATTGTCTGGCCCTGTGTCATGAACTCAGTGTGAAAGATACATCTCATTTCGAAGAATGAAAAGTTCCTTTTGCTTTTCAGAAAGACCTGTTATATATATATATATATATATATATATATATATATATATATATATATATATATATATATATGATTTTCAGAGCGTAGCTTAGATGTGGGGCAAGACCGAAACTATGGGGCACCCAGTGAGGATCGTGCTCACTATTCAGCCGTAACTGTGTTTTTAGCGAGACAAGCTTGCTAACCATGACACCACGCAGAGGTGCCCGGACTTTCTAAGCGTAGCTCAGGTGTGACATAAGGCCGAAATTATGGGGCACCCAGTGACGATCGTGCTCACTATTCAGTTGTAACTGTTTTTTTAGCGAGACAAGCTTGCTAACCATTACACCACGCAGAGATACCCAATACTGATTTTCTAAGCGTAGCTTAGATGTGGCACAAGGCCGAAAGTATGGGGGCACCCAGTGAAGATCGAACTCACTACTCAGTCGTAATTTTTCTACTGAGACAAGCTTGCTATTCATTACACCACGTCGATCGATATATATATATATATATATATATATATATATATATATATATATATATATATATATATATATATATATATATATATATATATATATATATATATATATATATATATATATATATATATATATATATATATTATTTCGTAATTTTTCTTTAATCTGTGGTTTTGGCAACCTAACTAGTGTTTTAAAGATCTACATGAGGAATTATATTGAAAGAATATTGAATCTGAAAGGCCGTCTTTTAACGTGTACGCTATCTTGGAAAAGAATATGATGTGAAAAGAAATTCTATATAACAATGTTCCATATACTTATCTATACAGAGGAAGCCGTGTTATATAAAATTACTAAAAAAATTATCATTATAAGCTTCATAATTAAATAAAGCTTTAATTGTATTTAATTTCCGTGCTAGAAAGCACTATATTATAGACGGAAATTCTAATTTAAAGACTTTATTCTTTGTATAGCGTTTATCTCCTCTTGGCGTTACCAATTTTATTAATATGAGAATATATTCAAAATATCGTAGGAAGTAAAACGAATTATTAGAAGTCAATTTCTTTGTGGTGCGACTGCGAAATGAAATGTTGAAATATTTTACATCTGAATCTGTAGCAGAGATTTTGAAGATTGGCAAATCGCCTATGGTTCTAGAGAAGCGCTAAATGATTGGTTCGCCATGAATTTCATAGCCTCTAAGGAATAGAACGCATACTGAAATTAGCTTTAATAATGAAAAGGTTACATACGTTTCTCAGCCTCATTCCACAGAGAGAACGAATTCAAAGCCAGAGTTGGGAATGCTTCAAAGAGGACTTATCGTCAGTGCTTTTTTTTATTTTTAGTAACAAAAATCTTTCATTATTATTATTAGTTGATGTAGCTATATATATATATATATATATATATATATATATATATATATATACACAAGTATATGATTGGTGTATACGGAATAAATTCCGATAACCAACAATTACTATTCTTAAAAGAGTGCTCAATACAGAGTAGAGCGAATATAATTATTTATTTAAAAATTATCAAATAAATATAAATATGTTTTAAAATCCATCAAAAATAGCCATTTTGTTTCAACACCTCTGGTGTCTTATCAAATGATGATGTTGAATGTAGATTGTAGAACCTACAAACTACATTCAACATCATCACTTGATGAGACACCAGAGGTGTTGAAACAAAATGGCTATTTTTGTAGGGATTTTGTAACATATTTCTGTTGTAATTTTTAAATAAATAATTGTGTGTATATATATATATATATATAGGATAAAAATATAATTGTAAGATATTAAATATTTATAGGTAAAAATGCCCAATATCAGATATAGAGTATATGTAAATATAAAAGTACCCACATACACTAGGCCGCGACAGTCTCATGCTTCAACGGAATCATCAGACCATGAAGGTTGCGTTCTAGTTCAGAATGTCGACGTTTGGTGGTGATCGCAGTGTCAACTTATATATATATATATATATATATATATATATATATATATATATATATATATATATATAAATATAAACTCGGTGAGTGAAAAGGACTGCTTAGCACAATTTTCAAATAAATTCGCAGCCGAGGAAAAACGGAAATAATAGAAAACACCAGAAAACTTCGAATAGGGCGAAAAAAATTGTCCAGTACATTAAATCTCTGGTAAAAAGAAAAAAAAACAGCGAGTAATAAGTTAAAACGAAGAGTCCTCAATACACTAAGTAGAGAAAAACTAAAATAAATAAATCTTAATGAGCCAGGTACTACCTACCTAGGTTTCCCCTCATGGGATCACTAGGGTGAACAAGCACGTGCTTTATAGGTGTACTTTTATCAATAAATTCTTCCTCGTTAATTCCTCCTTAGACACTTGGCCCTGATGATCCCATGTGGTGAAACGTAGGTAGGTTGTACCTGGCTTATTAGAATATATATATATATATATATATATATATATATATATATATATATATATATATATATATATATATATCAGAGCTTGACGAAGCTGATCCCGGTGCTTCATTCTATTGTCTTCAAAACCCTTTAACTTAATGAAACATATCCCACGCTACTCCTTTCGGTTTGATGCTTGGGTTCCCTAGGTCTTCAGATCAAAGTTATTATATATATTGGTATTGTTATTATTATACATCATTATAGTTGTTGTTATTATTATTATATTATTATTATGTTATTAAGGCCCTCTAAGCTAAGATCCTCCATCCCACATAGAGTCGAATCACCTTCACTGGCCCTGATATGGCATCTCGTCTACAGTCGCTCTCTCACAGACGCGCCGTCGCTTCTCGATGTCTTTTTTCAAATACTTTTCATGGTAATTGCTCCGAGGAGCTGCATTTGCTGGTTCCCAGACTTCATGAATTCAAGCACCCTATGAGGCTGGCATCCCGCTCTCACCCTTTCACTGCCGAAACTACTAAATGTATCCGTCTCTTCTACACCAATAGCTTCATGTCCCGCACCTCTCGCCTGTGGAACTCCATTCTCTATTCCAGTTTCCCTGAGAGCTATAATCTCCAACTATTCAAATGTAATGCCAATCGACATCTCCAGTTGCTTTGATCTACCCACTATCCTTCTCCTCATCCTTTCCTCTATCACTCCTATCTGATCTTGCTCCAAATCTTCTGTAAGCCCTTGCGTCCTAGTGGCTTCCAGCCTTGCTTGCGGTGAAACGCTTAAAAACAATCTCTTATGTATTGCATTATTAAGAAGGAAATTCCACTCAAACAGCTTCTTCCACAGAACTATTACATAGTACAACAGACTACGAAAACTTTACTCCCCACTGATCTCTACAATCTTCAACATATTCAAGTCTAAGGTCAAATCTTATCTAACATATCTTCATAATATGTATATTTTACTCTCTCATTGTACACACTTACAACAATCTCATCTAGTCACCATTTACCTTGAGTACCTTGCGTTCACCCAACAGCACCATTCAGTAACCCTCTAGCTTGAGTGTTTCTTGGCTCTTGTATCGGGTAAATATATAGTAAAAATGTTGTAAACTAGTGAAAGTTACTGAATAGAATAATCACACGAAAATTGGTAATGAACGATAATACTTAATACAAGAACAACACATATAAGATTCGCCAGGGGCGCATAGAGAAGTAGTCAACTGCTAGAAGTGAGTCAAGTGAATTCCACAATGAATCTCCAACAGCATGATATCTACCAACCACCCCACTTGGTCAGATGTGGCACAAGGCCGAATTTAATGTGGCGTTCCCGAGCCCGTAGGCGCGGCCCCAAATTCCCCTTAGACCCCGTATAAAACGAGGTCGAGTAGGTGCTTCCCGAGACGAGACTCTGTTCTTCGAAATAGCCCCGTCTGAGGATGCTCTCTGCCCGGAGCCAGAGAGCTTAACCAGCCCAGCTGACGACGAATCTCCAACTGCAGACTGGCCAACCCACACATACAGTTTTCTCTACTATATTTATGGGAATGGAAGCATACCTATTATCGTCCGTAAGTATGCTACAACAAAAATAAAAAAACATGTTACACTCGAAATATTTAAATTTCTTAGATTTATGGCCAATATTAACGTATATACGGGTTTATTGCCATAAAGCTTTGAAAAAAAAGGAAAGGATCATCGAACTTAGCAACATCGAGCCTGGTCAGTACCTCTTTGAATACCAGATGCAGTAAGCTTTGATGTGCGGGTGGTGTAATGGATAATAGCTCAGGTCTGTTAATTGGAGTGCCGAGTTTCAATTCCAGTTGTATTTTCATATTCACTTAGGCGAAAGGTATGAATCCACTTCTCTCTCCTGGTATGGGTTAATCATTAAATATCTATTAATTCTAAAAACGATCCTAACAATCTAAAAATATTTTTTGGCTTTAAATAACCTGCAATGGGTTGATAAGCCGGTGAAAGAACGTATACTTGTAAGACTGGATTGATTTTGATCACCGTATGGAAGACAGCTAACACAGCTAACAAAATGATGTTGCTACAAGATTTCGGTAATTTTGCAGAGAAGTCGCAAACACATAGTTTAGTAGTCTTCCAACAACATGCCTTAAATTATAACTCGGTAACTTTGCAAATAAGTTGCCTTGTAACGTTGTGTTAACAGAAATATATTCTGCTAATACAAATATAATCTGTATTAAAAGATTATAATTTTCTGGTAGATATTAAAACATGAATTCATCGTTTAAATTAGTGATTCTGAATTGAAAAAAAATACGGAATGACATTTTATGCATTCCCTACATAATAAGTTGAAAAAAATCTGTTCTGATCCTATAATTCAAAAGCCCTGAATGTTGAAGCTGCAACACTTTGCAACGCTACCAAAATGCCGAGACAACGTTGGGGATGAGCGGTCAGTTTGCGGTCAGAAATGTTGATTTCAACGTTATGTTATTGTCATCTCAACATCTTCCAACCAAAATACAACGAGCCTGCAATGTTTCACAAATGTTCTGTTCTAGATGGGATGTCAGTTATAGGGTGTACTATCCCGGAACCCTCCGACCAGTGGGTGTCCAGGCCGGATTGGGGGCCTTGGAGAATGCTTTTCGACCCTCGCTATCTCATCAACATTTGCTTTTTTTATACCAATATTTATATACCTGACAAATTAAAATAAACGCAACTGACTGTTGAAAGATTAAAAATTTTCCAGATTTTTGACATAATTCTGGGTTCTTTTTTACGTGAAAATCCGTGAATTTGATTTGCTCATACTAAGGCCTGAACAAACACTTTATAAAATTCACTATTTTTTACCATCATGTTGCATGCATTAAAATTCAACTTTTTAACAAGAAAAATCTCAAGTTGTTGTTAAAAATGATCAAAAAACACTGTTTATTTATTTAGACGGAATGATCTATTATGGCATATCTCTAATTTGTATTTAGATACATTGTATTTATTTTCAAATTTTCTAGTTGAATTATTTACCTATATTACATATGAACCATTATTGTACATAATTAGGTTACAGTAAAATTTGTATTTTATATGAATACGACCTTATGAAAATTGAGATGTAGTAGAGTTGGGAGTGCATATCCTAGATTCAGGTCTCCCGTATCATAGATTCGGTGAGGGCAAACGACACTCTTGCACCGGCTCTGCAATGTGCAATTCCTGAAGCATTTTAACGAAAATAAATAATTTCTTATTATTTTTTACTGTATAAATGAGGACTACAAAATAAGTAACATCTTTCTTTGTAATATGAATATTTCTGCTGATGCCACAATCGTAGCAGTAACTTCACTATCATTAATAGATGTTATAACATTTACTATAACTCGTGTAACAGAATAAGCAGTTCAAATACGGTTCATGTTTTACTAACGACAGTACAACGACTTGCAACAGTAGTAGCGACTCACTAGATTGAATTTGTTAACAAGCCAATCTCGCAGAATAGTACTGAATATATAGGTTGCACCGCAATTATATTTTTTGTCTTGCACCAAGCTAAACTTTGAAAATATTATTTTTGACCTGATTAGTGGGTTAGGCTGTTGTGTAGTTTCAACATGTTTACAGAATCAGGGTTCAAACTCAGGTGAAATGAATGAGGATTTTAGTACTGAGTTGGCTGGCACAACAGTTTTTACAAAACGTTTTACTTTCTATTATTTACGTTATTTATACGCGAACAATTCTCCTCACCTTTGTTATTATCCCAACGTTTCGGCTTATGTGTCCGCCGGTTTTCAACAAGTCCTTGTTGGTCCGACCAAGCTTCAGAGAATTTCGAAAGAATCAGCGTATTAGCTAGGCTATGAAGACCACCCTAGTTGGCTTAGCATAAGAAAAAATACGAGATAAAACTCTTTCAAAAATGAAAAAAAAGCGAAATGAGCGTAGTAACCGTAGAACAAAAGTGAAGCCTTGATAAGTGTTGTCAAGCGTGACAAGCAGCAGCTGTAGTTTCATCAGCAAGCAGTTATATACTTCGGAATGTCCCACGAGACAGTAGTGTGTTAAAGCGTTGTTTTGTTAATTTTGTGACATAATAATTGTGTGTTCATTCCATTAGTCGGAAAGTTGAAACAGGATAAGTAATAAAAACTAGAAGGAATACCACTATTCATGGTCAGCGAGAAAAGAACAATATAATGTATAGATTAAATGAATGGTTTAATTCGGAATCCCCTAAAGGTTACTCAGATCAACAAGCTCCTGGTGAAGACTATAACGGCCGAAAGGTTATGATAATAAAATTAAAGATAATGATGATAGTACGCATGTATATAATGAAAAGTTCTTATCCCCCCAAAATTCAGGTAGAATTTCCGTTCATTTAGCTTTCTACAATGTTTCGTAAGACATGGCAAATATCGAGAGAGGTGTTGTTTGTAATAGTGACGCTGGTATACGCAGTATAAATAGTTCTGCTGCCATGGGAAAAAAAACAGTAAATCGAAAAGCTGCAAGTGTAAAACTTGTTCAGTTATCCTGCCTAACTTTAACAAAATACAACATAGCGGTAGATTATCAGTTACTAAGAAAATTGAATTACTGATTTCTAGGAGTAAGAGTAAGCAGCCTTGTTGCCTTTGATTCGTAGTCGTGTCGCTTTGTACGCTACGATATTTCTTCTTTCGTTCGGTCGCAGATCGATGCTGAAGCATACGAGCAGAACCAGTCATTGCAAGCGTGATCGATCGTAACAGAACACGTTTGAGTTTCAAAAGAGACGGGCGGGACGATTCTACTTTTTGGGGGACAAATACACACGGGGAAATCTTTGAACACGTTTGAGTTTTAAAAAGAAACGGGACGAGAGGAACATACTTTTTGGCGGACAAATCCACTCGAGGCGACGTCACTGAACAGGTTTGAGTTAAAAAATAATAATAATAATAATAATAATAATAATAATAATAATACAGTGCGTGACGATCGTATTTTCACGGCGACACATGCACACGGGACAAACTTCTCGCCATTAAACATTTTTAATTTTACAAAAGAAACGGGACGGTACGATCAGACGTTTTGGGGTAAAAATCCACACAGGGCAAACGTCACTGAACACGTTTGAGTTTTAAAAGAGAGGGTACGGTACGGTAATTATTTTGATGGGTACAAATCTATAATTATTTCTTAAGAAAAACTCATTTCATGAACTGAAGTCCATGTTATATTTATCATACAAATATTATATATATATATATATATATATATATATATATATATATATATATATATATCTTTTAATAATATATCAAAATCATTTGGTTCAATACTAATAATTTTATTTTACTCCGATCTCGACTGTAAGTCTGACCAGTTAAATATTTCTCTCTTGAATCTATCTTACATATTTATAAGTCTACCACTCGTCCGCGATTTCCATATTGCTGCCACATATGGTCCGGTGCTCCTACTGTATATTCTTGATAAAATCCAAAGAATCTGCAACAGATATTCATACCAGCACCGGTGCAAGGGTCTCTTTGACCCCCACCAAAATCTATGATACGAGACTCCTTACTACATCTCAATTTTCATAAGATGGTATTTATATAAAATACAAATTTTATTGTAAGCTGGTTATATACAAAACTGGGTCATGTGCAATATAAGTGAACAATTCAAGTAGAAAAATTGAAAAATAAATGCAATTTATCTAAATACAAATTAGTGATATGTTATAACAGATCAATCCATCTTAAATCAACAATCGTCATTGATTCTTAATATCAACTTGAGACTTATCTTGTTAAAAAGTTGAAGTATTTTAACGCATTCAACATTAGGGATAAAAAATAACGAATTTTATATAGTATTTTCTCGAGGTTTAGCATGGGGAT
>OZ010572.1:83202973-83205473 GCA_963932145.1 Acanthosepion lycidas | reverse complement strand
AAAAGCTCAAAACATTAATGTTTGTAATCCCGATCCAATTCATCAGACCTACAAATTCAAAAAGAAATTCTTACTCTGTCCTGGACATTGAGCTCTACCTGGATTCTATCCCCTTGAGAATTTACATATATATATATATATATATATATATATATATATATATATCTGTGTGTGTGTGTGCATGTATGTATATATATATATATATATATATATATATATATATATATATATATATATATACAGAGAGAGAGAGAGAGATAGATATGTGTGTGTATATATATATATGTGTGTGTGTGTGTGTATATATATATATATATAGAGAGAGAGAGAGGGAGAGATAGATAGATAGATAGATAGATAGATAGATAGATAGATATTCAAGCATGTTTCATTGAATAATATAGGTATATAATCACTGCTTATTTTTATAATATTCTTCTCTAGTTCTGTAAATAGCTTCTTGATGTTAAATTAAAATTCATCAACGAAGGCCCCATAGTTTTTGTTAAGCCAACTAGTTTCGATCTCTTTCCAGATCATCATCAGGGGTGAATTGCAAAGACAAACTTAATCTAATCATGATCGTTGTGGCGCTGATTCCTGTAAACACGGGTGAACGCGCTTTGTTATAATTATTTGAAAATTAACCTTGGTCGCTATGGTGTTTTTTAGGGGCTGTCTTCTTTTTTTTGTAAACAAGTCTCCAAAATATAAAATCAAAACTATAATTAGAGAAACAGGAAGGACTTCTATAAAAATACATATACATAATATGTCTATATTATCCAATGAAACATGTTTGAATGAAAATATGCTGCCTCTCTCTCTTTCACTTTCACTTTCTCTTTCTCTATGTCTCTCGATATATATATATATATATATATATATATATATATTGCATTTGTGCAGACTAAAATATTAGCTAGCTCACAGGCACAGATGAACGGAAAGGAAGATTGTGTAGCATGTGATTTCTAATAGAGAGGGACCTATTCGAGTTGATGCATTAGCATTCAGTATGTTGGCTAATACAAAGGCTTGAACAGCCACCACTTACGCCACCTGGAAATACTTACTATCATTAATCATCACATACATGCATACATAAAACCCTGGGCATTTAGAAAGTCTCACTCATTAATGTTTCTGGCAATTAAGACAGCAACTCTCAAACGCCACATGGTCGGCGCCACTCCCAAAGAACCAAGCTCTCATATAACAATGGTAGGCATTCCGATGCCAACGTTTGGTATCGCTGAGGGTAGTAGCAGAAGTCAGTGGAAGCAATAATATACACAAATGCGGGTGACAGTCACGTTGGGAAGACGTCTTAGAATCAGGAAAGGAATTTTAAACGCAGCTTCTCTTAGTAAAAATTCCTTATTGTAATTATGATGTCATTTTTTTTCTTCGGTTGGCCTTTGGAAGGTCTGAGGCTACTTGGCAGTATTTGACTAATACTGGTTTACAATATTTTTAATAATTCTAAGATGACGTTTATTTTCATGAGTGACATTTTCTCAACTTAAATATGTCATATTAAAATTAATTCTACATTAAAAGCATAGTATTGTAGAAGGTAAATGCACCATGATAGATTGATTGATTGATTTAGAAAAACAGATATATATATATATATATATATATATATATATATATATATATATATATATATAGACAAAGAGATAGAAATAGAGAGAAAGATAAAGATTTGGATAGACTGAGATGGACAGATTTACACATAGATAGATAGATAGATAGATAGATAGATAGATATGAACTAAATCGATAGATAGGTAGGTATATAACATTAGGATAAATTTAAAATATTTCGCTTTTATATAAGCTTCATCAAGTGTAAATAGAAGCGAAACATGATAAATTTATAAACGGTTCCTTATACTCTCATAGATAGATAGATAGATAGATAGATAGATAGATAGATAGATAGATAGATAAATAGATAGACAGGTATGAACATGCTAAATAGATAGAAAGATAGAATGAAGGATAGATATAAACAGAATAAATGGATAGATAGATATGAACAGATTAAATAGATATATATGGACAAATGAAATAGATAGATAAATATGTACTGACGAGATAAAAAGATAGATAAATAAGAACAGGCGAGATAGATAGATAGATAGATAGATAGATAGATAGATAGATAGATAGATATTAGGTTGGTGCCAAAATAATGTCGTTTTCTCACATAGTAACATATGTGAGAAAACGAAATTATTTTTGCACCAACCTAATTGCTAGATAGATAGATAGATAGATATTAGCAGACAGCAAAAGATAGTGAGATAGATTTGGACAGAATGATATAGATAGACATGTGTGAATAATCTGAAATAGATAAATTGTAGGTAGTCTGAGATACAGAGATATAAAGATAACATTTGGAGACACTGAGATAAATAGCGAGACAGAGACAGCGACAGAGACAGGAAAGTTGAGAGAACACCTGAACTGGTGGTGATAGTTACCA
>OZ010572.1:83182973-83187973 GCA_963932145.1 Acanthosepion lycidas | reverse complement strand
CATCAATACAGGCCGCATAATGAGTTATGCATTTTATCTGTATGAAATAGAAAATGAAAATAAGATTTGGCATGTTATGTCTGTCATCTGCAGCATATACTAACTCCACATCGTTGACATACGGATTGGTTAGTTACGGGCTGCTAGATTCATCACAATCGGACATAAACATTATAGGTCGAAAGTTGAAGAAGCTCGTTTTGACCACTGCCACGTCTCGACGCCAATATTTTCATTCACCTGCTTTCAACAGAGCGTCCCAAGTCTCCCCACACCCGACATATTATAACTTAATATATATATATATATATATATATATATATATATATATATATATATATATATATTGACAATGACATGGTTGTGTTTCTGATGGTTACTGAAAAATAAACCGTTACGTATTTGTTCTTATAAAACATTATTATTTGACACATGTTATACTGATGTTCTCAAATATATAACAGTCAACATTCAATTCGAATAACAAACATCTTTTGATCAAAAACAAATAGATTTTTAAAAGAAAATCGTTTTTTAATAACAGCATGGTGGAAATAAAAACAAACCCTGGTTTTATTAATCAATAAAATCGTGATCGGGTTCACAAAAGTAAGATTTAGTTATTGGAAGTTCACTTACCGAAATCCGGGTTGGTACCATGAGCATTTTAGAATCACTGTCGCAGACCCCATCAAGGGGACCCAACCGGAATCCTTTTGCTTTAACCCATATCCGAAACTTAGAATTTTCCGTGGTGGCGATTTCTTCACCATTAAGTATCCTTACTATCCGATTGTATTTTCTCCGTGTTACTGTTTTTGTTTTACCGGAATCTCCGTAGTTCTGTAGGGCCCACGATTGAAAAGTATCATACATCTCCCGAGTGAATGTATTAACACCTATATTGTAATCAAAGATGTTTTTGCTATTATTAATAATTGTACTATTATTAATGTTAGGAATAGAGCTATGGTTGCTATGGTCCGGGATACTTTTGTTAGAATGAGTTATATTTTTATTAATAAAGTGTGGGGCAGCACCACTGCTATTTGGGAGGGTGTTGTTATTGTTACTATTATTATTGAATATGTTATTATTATTATTATTTTTATCCGTACTTTCGTTATAGCTACTATTACCGGGGCTAGTTATAGGGGTTGTGGTAGTATTACTATTTGATGTTAGGGGGCTAGTTACTTTAGGGGTGGGGAAAGGAAGAATTTGGGGGGAGTTGTTGTCGGAGCTGCTATTGTTCAGCTTACGACTTTTTTTATTTTGTTTGTGAACGAGTACGTTGGTGGTGTTTGTCGACGATAGAGAACCTTCGTCGCTACTACCACCTCCGCCGCCGCCCTCACCGCCGCCTCCTCCTCCTCCTCCTCCGCCGCCACCACCACCACCACCACCTCTAACCTTCGCCACCGACGTCGCCGTCGTCGCCGTCTCTCTAATCGCTTCAATATAGACAGGACCCTGTCCGATTTTCGAACGACCGAAATTATTACTACTACTAACACTAACCGGACTAATTCCTCCACTTATACCACTACTACAACAACCACTACTACTACTATTGCTACTATTACTACTTCTTCTACTGTTACCTCTACTACTGCTGCTACTACTACTACTACTGTTATTATTACAGCTGCATCTATAGCCACTTCTTCTTCTACTACTCCTCCTGCTACCGTAACCGTTTCCCCTATTGCTGCTATTAATGCTGCTACCACCACTACCGCTACTACTGAAATTCCTACCACTACTACTACTTCCTCCTCCTTCTCCCCCGCTCTTATTACTACTCCAAGTACTGTTTTCACTGTCGCGTTCGCAAGGGTGTAAAAAGCCGCTACAGTAGTTTGTAGTGTTGCAATGGTGTTTTGAATTGAGACTGGTCCCGTTGCAAGCGACCGCTGTGCTTCCGACAATGTTAAGAGTTGCTAAGCTACCCCGCCTGCGTCTACTACGGCCGATGCCACATCTAGCAGAACGGGCACCTCTTCTGCGGAAACTATATCCTGTGCGATGTCCGTAGCCCGAATATTGAGAAAACCTGGCAGTCACACCAGACAGCTTCGAGGGCATGTCCAAATTGCACGGACCCCCCTCATAGAAGAATCCTGGGACTGGCGGTTTTTAAGACTGTACCTTGACGTTTATGGCTGTGTATGTGTGTACGATGGAGTTTGTGGAAGATATGCGTTACTAGGGTATATAAATAAATATCTAATAATTGCTATATGTATAAGAATATAGAGATATGTGCGTGAGTGTTCGGTAAGCTGTTTTGCTAGGTGGGTGTCGGGGGTAAGAGGCGGTTTTTGATAGCAATGCTTTTTTAATAGACAAAAAAGTATTGAATTTTAGGAGTTCTTTCTCGATAAATCAAATATAATACATTAAATAGATTATACGGATGAAATTAAGGGTCCCTTTTTGTTTAATGTCTGTTCTTTCTAGAAACAAAGGTGTTTTGAATATAATAGACTATCCTTTTTGTTAGTATCTTAGGCTGCTATATAAATATATATATGTATATATATTTCTTTCTTTTTTTTTTTTAGAAATAAATAAAAACTGTGATTGTTGTATTCTGATGGAAGTTTTATTTTCTGTGTTTTTGATGTTAGCCGAATATTTTCAAATGTGTAGATTTGACAGAAGATAGTGTTTGGGGTACTGACAATAGTTAAAATATGACGTGATGAGAAATACACAATAAATAAATGAAAGAAATTGAAAATTATATTATTTCTTTAGTGGGGATGTATATAGATATATAGGTAGATATAAATATTTGGTCCTTTTTTATTTTATTTCATTTTTGTAAGAAGAAGAAAAATGCCAGAAATAGATAATCTATATGCTGGATTTAAAATCTAGAAAGATTAATGTACAGAAAGAATTATGTACAGAGTACATATCTATTAGCAAATCTCTCTTTCTCTCATATACGTGTGTGTATGTAAGTGTATATATCTGTGTGTGTGTGTGTGTGTGCGTGTGCGTGTATGTGTGCGAGAGCTTTTCTGGTTATGCGTGTGTGAAAGTATCTTACGTACACATATAACTGTTTATGTTTGGTATTTATATAGATAATTGAAAGTTGGCATTTCTGAAAAGCATTTTCCTATCCGATAATTGTCAAAAATATTTTTTCCTTTTCTCCCACCCCCAAAAGATGCCGATATATATATATATATATATATATATATATATATATAATGATAATAATAATTTGATTGTAACCAGCCTGATATGCGAATTTTTTTTTACCCTTTTTCCAAATATTTGTATTTTTTAACGTTGTCTGATTGTTATCTTGTTTAGCTTAAAGGGTTTTTAACCATCTCCACGATAACTGTTTTCTTAAAATATATATGTATACGTATATACATATATAATAAAAAATAACAGGTGCGCTAAATCCAAGGTGTTTTAAGAGATCCAGAATTGAAGACCGAGTTACAAGGGCCAGTACGTCCGAATGTAGATTGGTTTCTTCCGAATAACGGTGATAATAAGCACTATAGTCCCGTGAAGTATACAGTCCAAATACGTGTGTGCTGGTTTGGTTAGTCAAAGAGCGGCTGGATGCTTTGAAACGAATGAGACAGGTCGTTTTTTGTTGGCCCGTGGTCCATGCGTGCGTGCGTCCGTTCTCTTGTCTATCCGACCACTCGTCTGCGAGTCGCTTCGTCTTAGAGTCGGTCCTATGACTTGCTTACCAATCTCGTCGTACGCTATCCTTCTAAGGGTAGTTGCAAAAACTTTGCTCTGCTATTTCCGACAATTTGTAATGAGAAAATACATGTGTATATATTTATATATATTTATATATATATATATATATTTATATATATTTATATATATTTATATATATATATATATATACATACACAGACATATAATTTAAACTTTAAAATATTATTTTCAAAATTGTATTTTCAAGCTATATTTTTTGTCTGAAAGTTAGGACATCTTATATAATTTTTGATGAATGGTAAGATCGGGTGTGGGGGATATGTTTCCTTTTTAACTAAATAAAAGCCCGACTGACAGATACAAAAATAGATAACTTCTAAATATTCGTGAATATAAAAATATCCTCTTTTTACATTTCTGTGTATGTATTAAATATATATATATATATAGATATAGATATATAGATATAGATATATTTACTATGAATTTTTATTGTTTAGATATGAATTTTTTTGTAAAAAATTTAAGCATACCTATGTACACCTATATTCAGTTATGTAATATTATCCTAGGAATCTATTTCAAATTTGTTTGTTTCTCGATTAACAGTTTAAATCTGTTAATGAACAGTCGGAGAAAAATGATTTGCCTTTTTTTTTTCTTAATCTTTCTGTCTATCTATCTACCTATCACTTCAGGTGAGATCGCTCTGTGGAGGCCGACACGCAGGCATGACGTACAGCGTCCAATGTACAAAAAATCCTTCAAGGATGAAAACGATGAAATTCTGGAATCGAAATCGTTCGTTGTGGAATTTCTAGCCGTGTCTCTCCGAGTTAATGTCTGAGCAAACAGAGCGACGCGGACGGGCATGCAGGCGGGCAGTACGTACGAATATTCATAAGTATTTCAATTCTTAAAGGTATGTGGACGCGTTACCATCACCTACGTACGTACGTAGGGAACTGCTTACGTGCAAACAGGTAATTTTCCCCCAAAATCTATCCAATGTAGACGAAAGTGATAAATGGTCGATGTATAAAATTTGACTAGTCTCGTTTCCGTGTTGACTGTCTATAAAATATGCAGTCGGACGCCCCGTATAATCATAATAAGGTAATGATATTAATAAGAGAAAGTTTTTTTTTTTTTTTTTTTTTTTTTTTTTTTTTTTTTTCAATGTGTTTTGAGAGAAAGATCTCTTTCCAAAATAGGCGGACAGAAATGCGATAGAAAGGTAGGTGTTGGTAAGAGACAGAAATTGAAAGATATATAAAAAAAAAGAATCAAAT
>OZ010572.1:83172973-83175473 GCA_963932145.1 Acanthosepion lycidas | reverse complement strand
TTGAAATGGAGAAAACATTAATATGGTAATGAGATTTTAATTTCTGAAACTATAGGTTTTTGGATGAATATTTTAAAACGATACAACGTTATTCAAACAAAAGAAGAAAGCACGTTCAGTTACACTTTAAAAAATTACGTTTCATTTCTTTTTTATTTCAAATAATCTGTGTCAAAAATTAGTAACTCACAATCTTTCCCTTTTATTGCAATATATATATATATATATATATATATATATATATATATATATATATATATATATATATCACGCAAATATTTAAATCATCAGTGACTTAAAGCAATCGATATACGTTGAAATTTTAAAACATTTAACGATTTCTGAATGTTCAAAATTATATTTTTTTTGCATTTAAATCTAAAAAATACACACGGTGTATTAAACCGGATCAAAAAAGTGAAAAGTTTATAATGTATTTGAATCATGTCAAAGAATCTGCCTAAACCCCAACACCCTTGTGACAATCTTGTTTCAAACTACCTCACATCAACCTTATATATAGCGTTAAAGAATATGTTGAAATAATTTAGTAAGTAAACAAAAAGGGACCAAAGAGATTTGGTAATTTTGCCTTAAAACTTTAAACAGTTCCCATCAATAGACCAGTGCGCTTTGAGAGATTATAGGTAGAAACCTTTCATTAATACCAATTTTTAAAAATAATTATTTGATATCGGAAATGTTTATAAAACAATGATTAATAGTTTTTATAAAAGTCTAATTAATATTAGAATTTTTAGAAATCATATCGGATTTTTTTTTACCTTACTTTTAATTTACTTTCATCCAAATTTTACGATAACCATTAATGAGTTTAAGAAGCAATCATAAACTTATTTTTAAAAATTTGCATCGAAATGCAACATCAGCAATATTTATAAATGTGTATATAAACAATTAAATATTCAGTCGAAGGATGTATTGTTGCCTGCTATTTGTAAGAAGCATATGTTATTCCCATATCCATGCGGGAAGTAGAAAGCCAAAATATATGATATATGAAGGAGTAACATTTGATTATATAGAGAAAAATATTGTAACGGTTTTGAGACAGACTGTATGTACTAATTCGAAACGATTTGAGATAACGCATTCGGCTGTTCACTTGACCATTACCAAGTGAAAAGGTTATTACTAACAATGGTTACGCTTAACAAAACAAAACAAAAAATGAAAAGAGTAAAAAAATTTAAAAAGTAAAGAAACGAAAGTAGAAATATGTAATCTGTCCAACAAGTGTAACATTCACGCACATACAAAGCCACAAAAACACACCTATATATATATATATATATATATATATATATATATATATAACCGGTATCAACAAAATATAATTAAAAATGAAAATAAATATAAGAATTCCAGCACTTAAAAATTGTTGAGTTGTACAATTATTGTAAGATATTATGTATATTTCTTAGTATGCATACACACACATATATATATATATATATATATATATATATATATATATATATGTGTGTGTGTATGTGTGTGTCTCTGAGTGTGTGTTTCATTAAAACCGACATGTCACGGTAGTGCGACTATGCTTTTTATTTAGTATAAGTCATCTTTTTTTCTGGACAGAAAATGTGTAAAAATTGGACAAATGTTTACATATCCGAGTACTTTCGGCTATTCATTTAGGCATTATCAAGGGCGATATTTTTATTATTTTTTAAATTTTTTATGGGATGTATGTTTTTATGCATATGTCTGTACTTATTGGAATTTTGGTAGTTGTCTTTAATTAAACATGTATAAAAGAGGAATTGCTACCCAAATACACACACACAATATATATATATATATATATATATATATATATATATATATATATATATATATATATATCTGGTAGCTTGAAATGTTACCAGATTTGTGGGTAAAGAAAGTCGAATAACATTTATAGATATGGAACTTTTAGAAAATGAAACAACACAACCCTGAAGACATTATTGAGAGGTGATTCCTATATCCACTTTGTCTAACTCTCTGTCTATCAATCTATCTACGTCAAGGTGTTTGTATATATATATATATATATATATATATATATATATATATATATATATATATATATATATATATATATATATATATAATATATAGGTTGGTGCAAAAATGACGTAATAATGTCGTTTTTTGACGTTAAAATACGTCAAAAAACGACATTATTACGAAATTATTTTTGCACCAACCTAATATATATATATATATATATATATATATATATATATATATATATATAGAGAGAGAGAGAGAGAGAGTGAGTGAGTGAGAGAAAGTAAATATATATATATATATATATATATATAGAGAGAGAGAGAGATAGAGAGAGAGAAAGAGAGAGAGAGTGAGAGAGAGTATGTTTAAGTATGCTATAGTTATGGGCTAAAAGTACTCAATATCCATGAGATGGTATATGCAAGTATAAATAGTGTTGACACCGAGATCAACACAGAGTGGCGTCAGT
>OZ010572.1:83155473-83165473 GCA_963932145.1 Acanthosepion lycidas | reverse complement strand
TTTCTTCATTTGCCACTCTGTCTTTCGACGGATCCGCCCCTGAGCGCAACCGAGAGATGATAAATAAACGTGTTACAAACTATTCGAAAGTAATTTACACACGGTATTGACCCATGAGGTCGGGTTTTGACACGAGGTCGGTTTAATGTGGGGGGCACGTGCGCGCACATCCAAGCTAGAACCAAAAATTGGGCTGCTGGTCTCAGCTGGTCATAGCTTCTCATAGCTGGTCATAGCTGGTGTAAGCTAATCATAGCTGATTTTAGCTGAATCAAGCTGGTCTGAGCCGGTCCAAGCTAGTCGTAGCCATGATACTACTAGCACGGGGACGAATCCATGTCCCCGGTAAGCATCAATTTGTTACAAACCACTCGAGAGAGCGATTTACACACTAGGTATTTACTCTGGCTCACCACTAAGACGAGTTGTGACACAAGGTCAGTTTTTAAGGTGGGAACACAATTGCGTACATCCGGACCAGGAACAAAAATTGCCCGCAGCCCCAGCAAGCGTCAGTTGCTCTGGTCTCGGTGCGAGGACCGATCCATATCTCTGGTGCAATGTGAAAGCGCAGCCTTGGCCAGCTGTTCCCCAGGACTAGGCAAATCTTTGTATATTTTTCCCCAGTTACGACTATGTCCTTTGACGGGGTCGCCCCTAAATGCACTCTGCCCAGAGATAGAGAGACAACTAAGAGATGATAAATAGATGTGTTACAAACCACTCAAGAGAGGGATTGATTTACTTGACCACTGAGTCAGGTTGTGAGACAAGGTCATTTTTAACGTTGGGACTCGAGTGTCCTCACTCGGGCCGCTGGTCTTAGCTGGTCATAGCTTGTCCAAGCTAGTCAGAGCTGGTCAGAGCCGGCCCAAGCTCGTCATATCTGCGATACTACCAGCGTAGGCACTGATCCCTGCGCCCGTCGATTATGAGAATGTGTATACCACTCAAGAGAGAAGTTTGCACTGTATTTACTTGACCCCCCCTCCACTGAGGTTGTGACACAAGGTCAGTTTTTAATGTGGGGACAACTGGTCTTAGCTGGCCATAGCTTGTCTAAGCTAGTCATAGCTGTGATAGTATCATCACAGCGATCAGAATTTGCACTACTCAAGTGAGAGGTTGATTTACTTGACCTCTTCAAAATATCAAAAATAGTTCTGTTTAGGAATATCGTCTTATATAGTGCAGAAAAGTGTTTGCATTTTACTTGGCCTTCAACAAGTTGGCATCTATTTGTAAAACTTTCCTTAATATTACAAGCCAATTTATATATGAAATGTTCCTTTTAAAATCTTTCTTTCAAAGATTGAATATATCTTACTTTGCGAAGCGATATGGTGCGGGCGAAGCCTGCTAGTAATCTATAAAGCAGAAGTAGTAGATGTTAATGACAAGAATAAAAAATACACAGGATGTACTGAAGGTACTTTTACAAGAAGATGGTACAATCATAGGTCGTCATTCAAGCTAGTACGTCTTAGGAGCTCTACCAAAATAGTTAACCATGTGTGTAATTTAAAAGAAAAAGAAACAGCAGGTGTCCGATTGTAAAACTGGAAAATTAAAAAAAAAGGCGAAGCATTACAGCAGCCACAATAACTTTTGAAACCTCTTCCAACAGGAAAAAATAGCAATAAAGATTTTCCGAATCCAAAGTCCGTTTTGAAACATCGATCCGAAATCATGAGCGTTTGCATACATACAAAAAATTCCTCTTATGCTCATATGAGGCTGGTTAAAAAGTATATTTATTTCAATTACCCCCCCACTGATACATTGATAATACCTTTGCTTGTCTTCTCCTCCTCCCTTTTTTCTCCTTCCTTCTTCGTATCCTCCTCCTACTCCCTATCGAACCCAATGTCGTGCGTTTGTTTATTTACTTTTTGAAATATGATATAACGTTCATTAGATTTTTTTTAAAAACAAATAATAAAGCATTGGGAGATGATTTGATAAAAATCGCCTGAATATACCGTAAGGTTGAAACCAAGGTAACGGTATCAATTGATATCCTCATCTTTAAATTTAAAAGCTCTACATGTTATTATTATTATTATTATTATTATTATTATTATTATTATTATTATTATTATTATACACGTGTATTGAGCACATTTTAATATTACTGATTCCTGGTCTAATTCAAGTCTGACCATTTACCTTGTATGTATTATATACTTATATATACATACTGCCCATAAAGCCTGTTTCAATTTTAAAAATATATAGCATAGGCAATTGATGCAATACATTAATCAGATATGTTATAAATGGTACACAGTAGTCTCCTTTGTTTTATCTGATCCATACGTCGAGGTATATCAAGTGTTTAGTATTTACTTATTCTACATCTTGTATTATTATGATGTATTCAGGGTAGGTGCCCTGACTGCTTTCATCCCAATTCCATACTAGTGTTACTGTTTTAGAAAGGTCTATTTTGCGTCCATGCAATTTCGTAGCAATTTTCGGTGTTGTACGAAGCTACATATGGTAGAACCTATTCGATGTTCAGTTTATTTTCTCCCATTTTAACGTAACATTGAACGTTTTTGCAATGTTGAAAACAATTTAAGACAGGAAGTGCGACGGTGAAATCCGAATGCACTTTGGGATAGCGAAAGATGCATTCAAAAAGCTAAGCAAATTATGTATAAACAAAATATCGTCAGAAGCGAATAAACGATAATGAACTGTTATGTAATTTCATTTCTGCTACATCTCAGTGAATGCTCGTCAATCTCCTCGCAGATGAAGAATAGACAGGAAGCAACAGAAATGTTGTTCTACAGAAAGATGCTTAGAATACCATGAACCAAACATGTGAGCAGCGACGAAATTTTAGAGAAAATGGAAACAAAAAGAACACTTATAATTAACATCAATAAGAGAAAGTTGAAATTTCTTGGGCATATGCTGAGGAAGGAGAGCTTGGAAAATTTGATACTCACAGGACAGATGAAATGTAAAAGGGAGAGAGAAAAACAACGCATTACCTACCTAGCGAGATTGAGTAAATAGATAGAGAAGCAAGTTTTAGGAGAGATAAAAAACGACAAAAGTTATTAAGGGCTACAAACAGCAGGAAATTGTGGAGAGCAATGATCGGTTTGGTTCGATTTGTTTTGCTTTACAGTATATCAACCTCAATGGGTTATTTAATGCCAACAAGATTTTTATTCTGGTAATAGTTTTTTTAAAGGTATTGCTGGTAATAATCTTTCTTCAAGAAATTATTGCTCGAAATATTTTTTTACAAAGTATTTCTGGTATTACAACCTGTTTTTACACTTTCATCGTGTTTTGACCCCAGTTTGGGGGATAATTATTTACCGATAGCTGGGACCCTAACCCGGGTCAGAGTGGACCTGGGAACACCAGCAATTGAGGTGGTTCCACGCTCCTCAGAACCTCCCGATCAGAGGCCTTTCTGTCGGACGTAATTCATAGTCTTACCCAGGACGCGGATGTAGTTTATCGTCATACCCAACACGGGCAATGATCGCCAACGTCCTGAAAGGACACTGCACATAGAAGAAGAAATATTACCATTATTCTCTTATAATATTTTCTTCTCTGGTTCTGAAAAAACTTAAAATCGCTAAAGAACAACTCCGTAGAATTATTCGAAGACAGTTTTTGAATTCCTGATATTGATATAGTAATTCTCTATTCTACACGCGAGAATCTTTCCACCAAAAAGAGGATACAACGTTATCACTTTCTATTACTTATTTTTATTCTTTGGCACGTGACCTTTTATTTATTTATTTATTTATTGAACTTATCTAGTGAGACAATGAATGAGAACTTCATTATTACCTAACGTCAGAAAGAGATAGTTGAAATCTTTATGGCAAGAGAAAAGCCGGCTCAGAAAATTTGACACTGACAGGACATATTAAAAGTATGAGCGGCAGAGGAAAGCAGTGCATGACCTACCAAAAAGGCCAATGTAAATAGTTGGCAGCACAAGGATTAGTAGAAAAGACAAAATATACTAGGAACTACAAAGGACATGAAATTAGACGAGCCATGATCACCCACGTCCTGGAGGGATACAACGCAATGAAGAAGGAATGGAATAAAGCTATGGGGATATCTAGAATAAAGACTCGGTAATTAGCAAAGATGTTCAAATGTTCCATCTGCTGAGATAAGAACTGTGCTTTTCATTTAAACGCTCTTAGCAACATGAACGAAGGCAATATATATATATATATATATATATATATATATATATATATATATATATATATATATGTGTGTGTGTGTGTGTGTGTGTGTGTTTGTGTGTGTGTGTGTGTGTGTGTGTGTCTGTTCTCTCCGGTAATCTACGAGCATGACTCCTTCTTCGTAGAAAAATCATAGCTTGATCCGTCGTGTTTTAGACTTAGAGATAGTTAAACTCTGGATTGTGTCTACTTACTCTTATATGGTATGCAGACTTCCTCGTTCATATTTTCTCTAAAACCCACACCTGTCTTTATCCATACGTTACTTGGTGTGAAAGAATTAGCAGACAGGAAACCTTAAGAAGGAGCGAGAATAATAAAAGAGTGTTCTGGAAGACAGTAGATAATGACTGACATTACATTTAAAAATTTGAAGTTTAAAGTTGTCCGAAATGCATAGATTCGGCAGAGAATTCCACAAGCGAGCAAGTGCAAGAAAAATAATACTGTTAGCATAGAATTTACGGTTACTTCTAGCCAATTCAGCAGTAAATTGATGAGATCTTGGTGCCATGTTGTACTGCGCTTAAATTCATAGTCTAGATTCCATAGTACAAGAGCTCATCCGAATAATTTCCATGAAAGTATTTATAGAAAATGCGCAAGAACGCAACTTTACGGCAGTGAGAATGTGACGGAAGCCGAGACTCCAGCACAAGACCAATTATATTGCTGATTCTTCTTTGGATTTTATCAAAAATCTCTAAATATATAGCAGGAGCACCGGACTATACGTGGCAGCAATATTCCTAGCCTAGGCCAATGATAGACATAGATATCTAAGATGAATCCCAGAGAGGAAAATTAACTTGTACCGCATAGTGAACCAAATAAATTTCTTAGCAGCTGACATACCAATAGATTCAATATAGCTTTTCCACTTCATGTCATATATATATATATATATATATATATATATATATATATATATATATATATATATATTACGTTGGTGCAAAATAATGACGTAATAATGTCGTTTTTTGACGTATTTTAATGTTAAAAAAACGACATTATTACGTCATTATTTTTGCACCAATCTAATATATATATATATATATATATATATATATATATATATATATATATATATATATATGCTTTTTAAAGTATGGTTAACTATTTACAAGGCCTGAGGGCCACTTGAGGTAGAGGGATATCCTGGAGGATAGTTTATATGGATAGGATGGGAATATAACTGTTGACTCTAGACTTGAACAGGTTGAGATTGTAGTGATCGGTGAAGCATTCTCTTGGGCGCCTGTTCCATAGAACAGTGCTTCACTAGAAGAAGCTGTTTGAGTGAAACTTACTTCTTGCCGACTGAATACGGAGGGAATATGGGTGGTTTGTTACTATGTAAGTTGAATGTCTTGTCTTAGCCGTGAAGGTCAGACCTGGTGGAATCAGAAGATGCACTTTCCATGGCAATAGAGATAGAGCAGTAAGAGACTCGCTACATCTCTTCTGTGTGTGTGTGTATGTGTGTGTGTGTGTGAGAGAGAGAGAGACAGAGAGACAGATACGGGGGGTGCAGTGTGAAAAATAAACTCGGAGTCGCTTTTGAAAGATATCCATTCTGGGAAGTAAGGTCGGGGAAGCACCTACCCAAATATTGCAACAGTAATTTTCTACCTGATCGGGTTCTTATCTAGGCAGAGGATAACACGAGGATTCAGGTAGTAACTGGAGCGTTAAAGGGAGCCGAGCTTTTTAACTGCATCTATAGTGATGGATCGTATATAGGAATTCCACTTGAGATCGGGTATGAGTTTGGGGCCCAATATCTTCTCATGGCACGGTGCCTCTTCGTGGGAAGATTCGTTCATCGTGACTGCTGGTAGTTCGACGTGTGATTGGCGGTGATGGAATGTACCCAGTTTGGTTTTAGAAACATTGAATGTCAATCACCTATTTTTCTCACTGGGAAGTTAGTGTTAGCTGCCAATTTCTGACCGTCAAAACTTTTAGAGGTGCGCCCGAATATTGTCGTATCATTGGCATAAACGTTTACAAATGATATGATTCTATATTTTTAGGCAGATTATTTGTGTGAATAAGAAAGAAGGTTGGTCCGAGAAGAGACCGCTGCTGCACGCCGGCGTTAACAGGCAGGGCCTCAGAAGACCGGCCATTAATCTCTACCCTCAGAGATCTAATTATTAGGAAAGATTTTATAATAGAGAAAACCCTTCCAATGATTCTATAGCTGGAGAGATTGTGTAGTGCCACAGATTCTCAAAGGTCTTTGAGATATCTAATACTATGGTTCTTGTGCTATGTGTGCCATCAAGAACCTCACTAATTCTATTGTTTTAATGGTAGTTAGGACGTCAGCAGGTGATCGGTATGATCAAAATCCATACTGCACGTGGCACAAGAAGTTGTTCCTATCCAGATGCTCGACAACATTGTTGTTCATTAAGGCCTTAAAAAGCTTACTAATGATACTGAAAGAATAATGGGTCTACACTGAACGCTCTATTGCCCGCGTTCTTGAAGACCGGGCATATGCTTGCCAACTTCCCCATGCTCGGGAAATATTTCTTCTTCAAACAACGGTTAAATAACATTGCTAGAATCGGGGATAACTCTGGGTTGATATTCTTAAAGATGACCACAGGAATTTTGTCTTGGCCAATGGCATTTTTTTTGTGGTCAAGATTTTTGACAAATCTACAAATGAGAAATGAAATAAGACTGTTCTCGGTAAAAGGTGAGAATTTGGGAAGGGGATGGCCTTTGTCATCTAACGTTGAGTTAAAGGCTAAGGTCGAGTCGAAGAGCTTCGGCTTCTCTGTCGACGAAGATATGACCCCCGGGCCATTTATAATAGTGGGCACAGCCGCTTTGCCTTTGTTCATAATTTGGTTAGTGATCCTCCAGAATTCGTGAGATCCGATTTGTTTATTTCCAATCTTGGCCTGGACAGATTGCGCATAAGCTGCAATTTACGTTTTCTACGACTCTAGTACAACAATCGTGGGCGGTTCTGTGAAAATAAGGGCTAGATTACATCGCGCCTTGCCATAGGATTTGAAATAGTGGTTCCGGTGACTATGACTGCAGCTCATTCAGGGCTGAACCAATGTTGATTGTTTGGTTTTTGCAGGAATTTTTTTGCGGGGGATAAAATACTCCATTCCAGAAAGGAACCAGTCGGAGATTAGGGCAGTATTGAGGGGTAGCATGTTTAAAGTAGGTTGGGAAAAGAGCTTCTGTCATAGCAATTTTCCAAGCGTAGCTTAGATGTGGAACAAGGCGAAAAGTCTGGGGCACCCAGTGAGGATTCAACTCACTACTCAGTTGTAATTGCTCTAGCGTCACAAGCTTGCTAACCATTACACCACCTCGTGCTGCCCAAAGTAGCTTCCGCCATATAGGACCGAAAGCTGCCCCAATATGCTCCCGCATCGCGAAAAACTATTCTATGTAACGTTAAATCAGGGGATTTCCTAGGTTTGGAGTCAAAGTCGACACTGACTAGTGAATGATCTGACGTGCCAAACAAGGGCTAAATCTATTTCTGAACATTTGTCAAGGCAGGATTTTAGAAAATTTTCGCCTGTTGTCCCGTTGTATCCGGGATTCGGGTGGGTTCTTCAATGATATGGGTTAGTCTATATGCGATTGAGAAGTCTCTTCAATATCTGCCTTCCTCACTGGTTTTGTTTGAGTGGACTTACCATTCTTTATGGTTATCGTTGACGTCACCGCATATGTGAAAGTTAGGTAAGGGAAATTTTGTGAGGTTATTGTCAATACGCTCTGATATTCGGTCGAAGATTATCAACCCTTCATCCCGAGGACGATACAGAGCAAAGCTGAACGTTGTACTATGGATAAGTGCCTCGCGGAAACAAATATACGGTAGATCCGGATCCTCGTTGTTTGTGAATCCACGTTGTAGGCTGCGAGCATGTGACCGTGGCGATTTAGGTGGTCGTATTTTGTAATGATAAGGGATTAGCCGGCAATTGTTAAATCCTTCAATGGGATTGTGGCATTAATATTCTGGAGGTGTTGAGACATTTACGCCATTTACGCTGACGTGCCTTAACCGCTCGGCCACCAAGGATCGTTCAGTAGGCAAAGTCGAATTTACTGTTTATAGACTTCAATCTTCCATGAATCTCGTACAATTATAACTGCTCATGGTGTATCGAATGACGGTTCCGTATAGGATGCAGGTTCGAATCCTGTCCAAGGACGAATATTTTCTATGAAAATTTCTCGGACATTCAGGCCGGTAAATGTTATTTAATACTGTTTATTATAAACAGAGCATTTACTTAAATACTTGTATCTATAAAAAGAACGTTAAACATAAAAATGTCTTTAATAAATAAACTGTCGGACTTTCTCCATTTTGTAATATATGACACACACACACACACACACACACATATATATATATATATATATATATATATATTGGTTTGTTTTATGGCATATCAACCTCAATGGTTACTGCTGTCAATGTTTTGTTTTTTTTTTAAATATATTCCTGGTAATATTTTTTACCAAAATTGTATTGCTGGTAATAATTTTTACAAAGTATTCAGGTGAATACCTATTTTTACATTTTCATAGCGTTTTGACCCCAGTTTGGTGGTTAACTATTTATCCATAGCTAGGGCCCTAACAGGTGCTACTATCCCGGGTTAGGATGGACCTGGGGACACCAGCAATTAAGAAGTGGTTCCACGCTCCTCAAAACCTCCTGAACAGAGGCCTTGCTGTTGGATGCAGTTTATCGTCTTACCCAGGACGCGGATGTAGTTTATACCCAGGACGGATATATATATATATATATATATATATATATATATATATATATATATATATATATAATTTCATTTTCATATTTCATATATAAAATCTATTTCATAATATTTTGCCATTGTTTAAAATAAGATATGTTTCGTGAGCAGATATGATTGATCGAGAAAAATCGTTAAAGGTGTGTGTTTATAAATCGTTATTCGGACGGTTGCTGACCAGACGCTTCTATGTGGCTGAATGGTAACAGCGCAACATGCAATATGTCGGTTCCCATAAGGAGGATTGCAGGTTCGATTCCTGTCGGAGAACGCATAGTTTCTACGAAATTCCTCAAACATTCAGGCCAGTAAATGTTACTAATACTGTTTAAATAAAATCAGTGCATTTACTTAAAATAACTTACATCCATAAAAATTGAGTATAAAGAGAAAAATATATTAAATGTATATGTTAATCAGGCATACTATTAACATTATTCCGACTATTGTCCTCATCTTTGTTGCCATAATTATCGCAACGTTTGGGCGGTTGTACGATTCGGCCTTCTTCAGGTGGTTGGAATGTCGAACCGAACCGAAAATTTTACTCGCTGGGGTAGACTGTTCTAGTTCCACGTGCCAGGTCTTATGGATGTCAGTTATCAGTTATCACCTGTTAATTCACCTCTCCAAGTTCTCCACCGCCTTAACCAGGTATTGAACTCACACTCTTTGAGTCTTGTTACTGGGTCTAACAAACGCCTTTATCCGCTGTGCCACGTGACCTTGGAGAGGGGAACTAACAGGAGATAACTGATAACTGACATCCATTAGACATTGCACGTGGAAGTGGAACAGTCTACCCCAGCGAGCGAAATAAAGGGTTCGAACCGCCTGAAGAAGGCCGGAGCGTGCAACGACCGAAACGTTGTAATAAATATCTCAACAAAGATGAGGACAATAGTCCGAATAATGTAAAAAGTGTACATAATA
>OZ010572.1:83125473-83147973 GCA_963932145.1 Acanthosepion lycidas | reverse complement strand
ACAAATATATGTATGTGTATGTATGTATGTATATATATTTTAGATATATGATTGCATATGTATGTGTATGTATGTATGTATATATATTTATATATTTTAGATATATGATTGCATATGTATGTGTATGTATGTATGTATATATATTTATATATTTTAGATATATGATTGCATATGTATGTGTATATATACCACTAATATTATCAATATATATATATATATATATATATATATATATATATATATATATATATATATATATATACACACATACGAAACAAAATCCCAGAATACATTTATCAGTCTGTCGGAAAAAGTTCTCTCTCTCGCTCTCTCTTTCTCTTTCTCTCTCTGTCTCTGTTTGACTCTCTCTTCGTATATATATATATATATATATATATATATATATATATATATATATATATATATAGGGAGATTGGGAGACAGAGAAAAAGTTACACAGAAAGACAAAGTACAGATGAATACAGAGAGAGAGAGAGAGAGAGAGAGAGAGTGAGAGAAACAGTCTGAGTGCGCAAGATAAATGAAAGTGGGAGAAGAATTTGAGTTGCTTAGAAAACGATGCTCATTTAGACACGTAGAAAAAAGAAATAGAGTAGTAGTCAGAAACAATGCGGAAATGATAGAGACAGAGGGAAGAAAAGAGAGAGAAAGTATGAACTAGAGAGAGGGAGAGGGACGGAGAGAGAGAGAAGCTGATACAGTGACATCCACTCCCGCGTGACACAAATTGTGACGTTCTTTGTATATTTGGACGCGGATTCATTGCACTGAGTACGGTTAGTTTAATTTTCCAGGTATATATCTATATAAACGCACGTCGTCATGACTTTACAGTTAAAAGGCCATCCTTGGATATTTGAAAACTTAATTGATAAGATTCGAAAGCAAGGAAAATAAAGATCAAAATTACATCAGAAAGAAATGTTTCTCTGAAAATGATATTTAAATAATTTAATTATAATTTTTGGATTAAATTTATTTACGTCGGCACCAGACTATGTGGAATACGCAGTTTGAATTGAACTCATTACTTAAGTGTTTGTCTACATGATGATTTTGCTATCATTTGCCTAATGACAACATTCTCACTTCGAGGTATGATTCAGTTTAGTTAAGTCTGGCTCAAGGACACTATTTTGAGGCGCTCAAAAAATAAAATACAGACTAGTCTGGAAGTCTTGTAATCACTACATGATATAATTTTCTATTTCAGTTGGCTGATACGAGCTTCTACAGTTTCGAAGGGAGCCTACTTGCAAGTCTATGGATACATGATCGTATATTCTAGTAAGAACATGGAGCATGTGAGACATGATTTCATTAATCTTTCTATTTTTCACATTATAGTTTGGTATGGGGTGACAATACTTTCGGACCACCCTGTAGAATTTGAACAATCATTTGCTAATCTATTCATTACTTTTAGTAACATTATGATATACAACAAAACCCCAAAGAGGTAGAAAGCTATAAGGGTTGGTGACCAAAAATATAACCTTACTTCAGCTTTAAGGGTCTGCAAGGGGATGATGCTCTTCATTGCTCCAAGACAAGATGCAAACATTTACATTATTCGGATTATTGTCCTCATCTTTGTTGACATATTTATCACGTGTCGGCCGTTGTACGCTCCGGCCTTCTTCAGGTGGTTGCAATTTCGAACTGAACCCTTTATTTCGTTCGCTGGGGTAGACTGTTCTAGATCCACGTTCCATGTCTAATGGATACCAGTTACCAGTTATCTCACTCTCCAATTTCTCCACTGCCTTAAACAGGTACTGAACTCACAACTCTTTGGGTCCTGTCACTGACAGATGTTGAAAGATGCAAACATATTTGATATTTACATATTTCAAATTCAAATTTCACTCCAGACGATCAAAGGAAACCAGGTGCCGAGTTGAGTTAGGGTTACTTCCAGCCATTGGATACAGTAGTACATGACTTCACACCGACACCCGATATTGCAACTGGGAGAATCAGAATGTTGGACACATGCATATAAAAACTACCGGCGCAGTGATGTTTTCTATAGTCTTTCGCACAGGACAGGCGGTGAATGTAGGGTCCTCGCGTCTGAAGGGCAGGAAGCAATGAGGTGAACAACATGCCACAGACTGGCTGAGAGTAACTGAAAAAACCTGGAGTGAATAAAATGTTAAGTAATGACGGTTCAAATATCGTGTTATTAATTAATAGGAACCTCATTTCATCTATATAAATGCGAATGCCAATTTTTCACTGTGTGACAGTTTTTCAACTTTACTCCTAGAGGTCGTAGTCCAACATATCATACCATTTTGAAATCAAGCCAACCCAGTGAGCAAATTAAAATCATTCTGGAATGGATCCGGTCACACAATCTTGAAATTTTGGATTCCAAAGTTTCATTACTGCTGTTGCTTTGGATTCCGCCATCTTGGCTTCTACTTATAAAACAATTGAAGGGATACAACTCTCTAACTTTCAATAGTTCATGTTCAGATAAAAAAAATATACTATTCTCAAATAACAGTGTTTCAAAATAAAAATGTCCATGGTTTGAAATTTATTCCTAGAGGCCGTAACCCAACATATGCCATATTGAAATCATGGTGACTTTGAGAACAAATCAAAAACAGACCTGGCAGTATCCGGACCCACAATTCCCAAGTTTCATAACTGAGATCGTTTTCGGCAATTTTTTATGTGATTTTTTGCGACGAATTTTGTTGTTCGATAACAATTTTTGTAACTTGGAAATAAATTTGGTTTAGTTTGGCTTAGTTTGTTTTGTTTTACGGCATATCAACCTCAACGTTGCCGACAAAATTTTCATTCTTGGTAATATCATTTTCTAAAAATCTATTTCTAGTAATATTTTTTCCTTCAAAAATCTATTTCTAGTAATATTTTTTCCTTCAAAAATCTATTTCTAGTAATATTTTTCCTTCAAAAATCTATTTCTGGTAAGAATTTTCCTTCGCTAGTAATATTTTTATTAAAAAAATATATTGTTGGTAATAATTTTTTACAAAGTATTTCTGGTATTAAAACTTATTTTTACACTTTCATAGTGTTTTGACCCCAGTTTGGATGTTAATTAAGCGGTGGTTCCACGCCCCTCAAAACCTCTTGATCAGAGGCCTTGATGTTGGCCGTACTTTATCGTCTTACACAAGACGGGGAAATAAATTTGAGAATAATTTAAATTAGTTGCGAAATCAAGCGAAAGTCATACATGAAATAAAAATAATTGTTTGTAAAGACCTACGTAGATCAAATTGACTTTTAATTAAGTGGCAGCAGAAGAATTATCGTTGAACTTTTAAAAGGCAAGCTTAATAATACTTTAATGCAGCGATCAAGTTTGGGTTCTTCTGTAGTTTATTGTTGCCTATCGCATTCCTAACTACCTATTGTGATGAAGGGCCAATCAAGAGCTCTCCGCAGGACGTAACTTAAATTCTGCTATCTCAGTTTGAATATTAGATAGCAAATAGAAAATAATCTTACATCGGATTTATTTATTTTTAAAAAATTATATTGGTTGTAGAGACAGAAAGCGAAAGACTGAAGGGACCGCAGCACAATGTTAGTAATAACTCTTTGTGATTAAGTAATAATAGTATAATAACTCAACGTTGGTAATAACGGTTTGGGATTGAATAATAATAGTATAATAACTCAACGTTGGTAATAACGGTTTGGGATTAAGTAATAATAGTATAATAACTCAACGTTGGTAATAACGGTTTGGGATTGAGTAATAATAGTATAATAACTCAACGTTGGTAATAACGGTTTGTGATTGAGTAATAATAGTATAATAACTCAACGTTGGTAATAACGGTTTGTGATTGAGTAATCTCCTCATACATGAAATGTGATTGTATAGAAGAATACTGAATATACAATGGGATGAACTTGACGAATTCTGAGAATATCATGGATTGAGCATGTGAGCAACTACAAACTTTTATAGAAAATGGAAACAAAAAATGCACTTATACTTAACATCAGAAAAAGTGAGTTGAAATTTCTAGGGCATATATCGAGGAAAGAGTGCTTGGAAAATTTTATACTCACAGGTCAGATTGAAGACAAGAAAGAAAGAGCAAAACAAAGCATAACCTAATTAACAAGATCGAGTAAATTGATGATGAAACAAGACTAAAGATGAATAAAAAAAGAAAAAAGAATTAATAATGACCGGAAATTGTGGAGAGCTATGACCATCAACGCCCTGAAAAGGAGGAAAACTAGAACACCTACCAGGATTTATTATCAGCAGACCTAATCTTAGCACGGGATACGTAACTGATGGTTTCGAAAGAAAAACTACCGGAAGTAGAATAAAAGTTAATAAACGAAAGCAAAAATAAAGGGAAACAGAGAAACTATAAAAAGACTGTGTAATCATTAGAATTCCAAGATTCGGGAACCTCACTTTCGGCTTTGTACGACATCTAAGCTATGCTCAGAAAATCGCCTTTAGTATGCCGAAGTTGAATATCTGCAAATTATTTTAATGTATCACAGAAACCCGAAGGTGTATGGGGGACAGCAAAAGATGCCTTTCAGAAGTTATGCAAATTAATAAAAAGGAATATTTCGTTAGAATTAAAGCCAAGTGTGCAAACTTCTATTTAATACCAACCCTCCTATATGGCTGTAAATGCTGGACAATTTCTTGACGGATGAAGAGGAGTCTTTAAGCAACAGATATGTGATTCTACAGATTGATACTGAGAATACCATGGTAGGAATATGTAAGCAAGGTGGAAGTTTTAAGAAAAATGGTAACAACAAGGACACCTATCATTGGTAAAAAATATGCAGAGAGGGATGAATTTTTTTTTTTTTTAGATATATAAGGAATAAAGAGGGACTGAAGACTTTGACACTCACAAGACCTTTTGAAGACAAGACGGAAAGAAAGAAACGTCCTGTTATCTACTTAACAGGCTTGCATAAATGGATGACAGGGACTGAGAAAGACAGAAATTAGATAGCTTAGTGCTACAAAGGAGAAAGCGCTATGGATAACAATGATCGACCACTTCGACACAACAATAATACTAATAATATCCTGATTAATTGAAACAATCTCAGTTCAACTAATTCCTGTCTGAATTTCTGGGAGGAGGAGGAGTTATTATTATTTACATTATTTATATTCAGATTATTATCCCCATCTTTATTGTTGTTGTCACAACATGTCGGCCATTGTGCCTTCCATATAGTTGTATATTTATTGTATATTTATCTAGGTATGCTACAGGGAATTCTGAACTGAACACTTTATCTAATCTACGGGGTAAACTATTCCCTTTCCACTACCTATGTCTTGTTCTTATTTATAGTACTGCTCCGTTATTACTCACCTAGTCAGGTCAAGCGATTGAACTCACAACCACTATGTCACAAAAATCGCGAACCAACGCTTTAATACACTAGGAAAATTTGCTGTAGTGAACTTGGAGCCTTAAACCTAACTCGTCCTCTGATTAATAGTACAAGTGCTGCTGCTGTTGCCTTTTATGTTCTAATTGCTGCTGCAGCAACAATTGATGACTTGCTGTCGTTTGTCCTTATTTGTTTGAGAGCCGAGTTCGAATTCCGGTCGAATCCATTACAATTACATTCACTTACGCGCTAATACCATTAGGAAAGGTATTAATCCTCTTCTCCTCCCAGCTATGGATAAATAGCAGGACAAACCAGTTTCTATAGACTTGGATGGCAACTGATCTACCGCAGAAATAAATGCAACATACTGCGGAAAAAAAAAAAACATCTGTCTCGTCAATCATGCATCTTTCGTGTATCATGCATGGCACGTAACTGACTGATGATGTATTTATTTCTATGTGAGAAAGCCCTCGAAGCCTAGCATATGCGCTGAGTCTTTCAGACGTCAAACTCTCCAGTTTTCTTCCTGGTCCAGTGTTTTGACTTCATTCCACAGATACTGATGACTACCCCTTTCCCGCTATACATGATCAGCCATGCTCGAATTCATTGTCTCACCCTCACTACGGCTTTTCGATTTTCGTCCTGCCTTACTTTTGGAGGTAGTCTTGTTTCACCTTTATATTCTCTGCCACAACTACAAGTAATCGAGTACACGCAATTCTTGCTTATATTATCCCACGTGTTAGGTTTTACTCCGCAGAGATTTCGCCGAAGACTGGGACTGCTTTTGTACATTGTTCTGATGTTGTATTGATCGCACAGGTCCTTTTTCCTATAAGCGCCTGACGCAAGGTAGAGAGACTATAGCAATTTCTGGTCTTCCTGCATGTCCCTTCTGTTCCCACCTGTAGATGTTAATGGGTAGTTGTTATTCTGCAGGGTACGTTTGATGCTGACCATTTCTTGTGGGTATGTGTCTGGGTCGCTATTTATGATTTTTGCTCGATGTTTTGAATCCATTTTTTGTGAGAGTTATTAGTATATCAAGGAAGGTTGACTGATTATAATTTTCTTCTTCCATTGTGAACTGGATTTGAAGGTTCAACTAATTCGTTTTGTTAATATTTTTATGAATAAAAGTCCCAAGTGCCATTCGATGTAGAGACCTACAGTGTAAGAGAGACAGTTTATAAAGCAGCTGTTCATGGGAGAAGCTTTTTGAGTGGAACTTACATTTCATGAATGGAATACAAAGGAAATGAGGGTGGTTCGCTCCAATGTGCGTGTCGTGGCGTGGCGTGGTGGGTCCTAGGTTTAGAACTAGTGGAATGCAGTTCGTTTGAACACTTACCGCGATAATAGCGATAGTGCAACGAGAGGCTTGCAACGTTTCGTCTGTAAGAAAAGGGTTGTAGGACGGTAAATTATTCGTCACCCACAAAGTATCGAGACTGGAAAGTGAATACTGGACATCCTTTCTTCATATATGACAGCAGTACTCTGTTTTCAGTCCGATCTGGCTCTTGTAATTGTAGAGGATAGAACTACTTGCGCGGTATCGGGAACCGGCCATTTTTCCCAGCATCTTTAGTGATGGCTCATATATACGTGTTCCACTTGAGGTCTGCGTTTAAGTCCCAATATACGCTCAAAGTACGGGGTCTTTGCTTTGGAACTATATTTAACTTCACCCAATACAAGCCTCGAAAGTCATTTAGAGCGTTTCTGTTAAAATATAAGGATAAATAAAATGTCTAATATAAATGAAAGAAGGTAAATATTATGGGTATAAGGGGAAAATTAATGATTAATCTTTGACCTTATTGTAAGGGTCAACGATTCAAAGTTCGAAAGTATGCTCCCCAAATTAGTTTCGATAAAAAGCTGTCTTAGTGAAGCATTTTGTTACATTTTAAATGGAACTTGGGGGGGATGAATGTTATTCGACTCCGTGGAAGTTCTATGGCGTTTCCTTGCTGTAAAGGCCTGAACTGGTGGAACTCTAGAATATAATTCTTATCAATTTTTATCAGTTGTTTTCTTTTTAGATTTATGTACACTGGCGCGAGAGATTACGCGATGCGGGCGTTCGCATCCTTTTAAAATCTGTATTAATATACCAGCATCAGCTGCTTCCACCGTTAATGGTTGCATCATTAGTGTGACCCTATCGATGTATAGAAGTGCGTAGCAGCATCGAGGAAATCGACGAACCGTGGTCAGCTAAGCCTGCTTATATTCACTTGGCGTTAACGCCCCCGGGAAAAAGCATGAATCAACAATTCTTCGCTCTGTCCTATCGCTAGATGTCTGAATGAAAAAAAATTCCATTCCATACCATATTCGTTGATGAAAAAGAGTTTGACACTTGGGTTAAACACTGTCCAGATTATTACACCTTTGACAGTGAAAGGCAAATAGTAATATAGATTTTACGTACTAACCGAATATCCGTCCTACGTTCAGGGAAAAGTCATTTGTCATAGAATTTCTCAAACCTCCTTAAAATTTCTGTGTGCACAATTTTGTCAGTAAAACATCCATTTTTTTATTTCTTTTTTTCATAAGGCGATGTACACTCGACTTTCCTATTCTAGATATATCTGTATAGAAAAATATACAAGAGACATATCTGAATCATTTACTAATGCATATATTAAAATTATTTTTCCTTAAGGCTATATACACTTGATTTTCCTATTCTAGATATATCCATATAGAGTTATGATAGGACTATTTTAAGCATTTACTAATGCATATATTAATTATAATAATATTCTTTCAGCAAAATTATTATTTCTTCAATTCTATTAAATAATTCGGTAGAGCTTTAAGAAAAGTCAAATAAACTCATTATTTTCACTTTTCAGATAATACTGTATTGCAATTCGTTTAATTTTAGTAATGTCGTATGTCAGCATGTGACAACTATTTCTACTACGAACACTGCAGCAAATAAGATCGTAACTAACGTTGCCAACGCTAAAATTATGGCATTCTGTAAAAATGGTATATTTAAAAAAATATTTAAATTTTTGACCGTTTATTAAAAAATATTTTAACAAAAATTATATTTATGTTACTACTTTTAAAAAATTGAACACAACTGCTAACTTAGGGATTCTGACAATTTTTTTTTCCAAATCAAAGAAAGAATGAATTTTAAAAAAAATACCTTTTATCGACAGAAACAATGCTATGAATGGCAACTTTTAATATTTGAATTAAAATAAATTCCACAGAAGAAATATTCATTAAATATTCAACGCTAATGTTGCACAAATTACAAACTGAAAATAGCATAATGAAACAACTACAACAGTTTCTCCCTCTGTCTCTTCTACAAGTATTTCTCACGGCATCTGTTCCTACGAACTATTTTCGCTGGTTCCCAGACTGAATGAAGTTACTAGGCTGGCATCTCGCTCCTACCGTTTCACTGTCGAAACGGTTAAATGTAACCGTCTCTTCTAATCAAACAGCTTCTTCTCTCGCACTTCCCGTCTGTGAAACTCCCTTCCTCTTGCTTGCTTCCTTGGTAAATATAATCTTTAAATATTCAAGTGTAATGTCAATCGACATCTTCTGATACCTTGATCGTGTTCCCCGTCCTTCTCTGTATTCTTTTCTCAAACACGTCTCTTTATTCTTGTTTTCAATTCTCTGTAAACCTTTGTGTCCTAGTGGTACTCCTGCCTTGCTTGGGGTGAATTGCTTTAAAAAAAAATTAAATATCTGGGAATTTTCTTAACAAAGGAAGGATAGTTCGACAATAAAATCCGATGGGTCATGGGGAGAGCGAAAGATGCATTCCAGTGGTTACTCATCAAGAGTTACAGGATGATTTGCTTTCATCAGGAATCTGTGACACTAAGCGGACAATAAGCAATGCAATTCATAGGAACAATCTAAAGTCACGCTCCCCTCGGAAAATTCCACTGCTGTTGAAAAGACACAGAGATGCCAGGTTGAAATTTGTTCTTTAAGATAAGGATAAGGAAAGATCGTATTGGGAAAGAGTATTATGGACAGACGAAACTGGAATTGAGTTGTTTGGACGTAATTCTAGAAATTATTTATGGAGGAAAGATGGCGATGCCTTCAAGAACAAAACAAAAAAGTCAGTTTCAACAGTGAAATTTGGTGGTAGCAGCATTATGGTTTGGGGATGTTTTTCTGCAAAAGGTACTCGCATCATATCAGTAATGAATGCTGCAGCATATTAAAATATTTGGGAAGCAAATTTACTAATTTAGGTTGAAATCCTAAGCACACAGCAAAATATGTAGCTTGCTAAAAAACTATGTAAATTTCCTGTAATGGCCAAAACTGTCCGCAGATTTAACCCGAATCAAAACTCTGTGGCCTTATTTGAAAATTCACATCCAATCGAGAGCTCCGGTACACATCTTGGATCTGAAGACCATATGCGAAGAAGAACGGAACAAAATCTCAACTAAAAATTTGGAAATTATTATTTGGGAACTACAAGATCAGGTTAATTGCTGTAGAAATGAATAATGGGTATCCTACGAAATATTAAATGAAGATTACATTTTCTTTTTTGGATTGTACGAATACTTTTTTCACCCATTAAAATGGATGAATGGGATTTATTTCTATTAAATCAAACATTTTTCTGTTTTCCATGCGGATTTAGTTAATATGGATCTGTGTACAATTAATTATACGAAAAGTATGTTTATTCATTAGTTGTAAATACAATAAATTTAAAAAAAAATGTATATGCATTTGTTGTCTCCCAATATATATGTGTGTGTGTGTGTGTTAACCAGTATCACCTCATAGGGTTACAGGCTGTGGAATAATTAGGAACAGAAATATTAACAGTGAGCGGAAAGAGGAAAGAGTAATCAGGAAGACAGTAGATAGCGATTGCATTTAAATTATTGCAGATTAAATTAAACATAGGGCTGGCAGGGAGTTTCACATGCGAGAAGTACGAGAAAAGAAACTGTTAGCATAGATTTTACTGTTAGATCTAGGCAGTTCAATTGTAAATTGATGTGAACTCGACCACGGTATAGTACTGCGCTTAAATTCATACTCAAGTCACTAGAGCGAAGAGCTCATCCGAAAAAAAAAATGCCATGAATGTATTTATAGAAAAAAACACAGAGAGGCAACCTTACAGCGGTAGAAAAATTGACTGAAGTTGAGCCACCATATCAGGACCAATAATATTGTCGATTCTTCTTTGCATTTTATGAAGGAGCTCAAGGGTCACCGGGCCGTATGTGAGAGCAGTATTCTAAGCATTGTCAAATAGTAAACTTATCGTTATGTAAGATAGATTCTGGAGAGAAAAAAATGTCTAGGACAACACAGTGAAGGAACTTCCCTACCACTAGACCTAGCAATGGATTCAATTTACTTTATCCACTTCATGCCAGCAGAGAACGTTAGAAAAGGTGTCACGAGTCACTTTTCTGGAGTTTAGCATTAGCCATGCGAAAGGAAGGCAGAGAGGGGTCTCTCGGATGATTAATGGAAACAAGTTTAGCTTTGAAGACGTTAAAATTAACTAGCCATCTTTTGCACCAGTTAACGACAGGAGGCAGGAGTAAATGGTTGTGTCATCAGCATATATAGCAAGTTGAGAGCTGATGGCTGATGCCATCGGAATCTTCATTAATGAAAATTAAAAACAGAGTAGGACGAAGCACGGAGCCCTGGGGGACGCCAACGTTAGTACGAAAGTGGCTGTTCATGATCATCTTCATTTGACGATTTGATAGGAAAGACTGGAGTTCAAAAGTTTGTCTGGAGACATCGTAATCTTTCAGCTTGGAGAGAAGACCTGTATGCCAAACCCTTTCAAAGGCTTTCCAGATGTCCAATGTTGCTGCCTATATATATATATATATATATATATATATATATATATATATATATATATATTAGTAAAGTATCAAATAATAACACTAACATTACGATGCTTATCAAAGAAAACAAATTCCTTAAAACCAAAAAAAAACAAAAAAACAAGAAAAAAACAAGAAAAATCTGCCTAAAATAGAGTAAAAATTCTGCTTAACTACATAATAGCGAAAAGTGCTCAGTGCCTCTAGAAATTAGGCTAAAACAGAGTGGTAACACTAACCGTGCAAACAGCCCTCAGGGATATTGATCTAATTAGTAACTCTGAATTTCGCGCTATGCGATCGTCGTTAGGATTTGGTACGATGGCCCTTAGCATTATATATATATATATATATATATATATATATATATATATATATATATATATATATATATATATATATATAATAATAATAATAATAATACACCTGTGTTTATACCTTCCGTCATTCGTACATATACTATTATGCCTTGCTAATACCTCATAAATAATAGACTATTCTGTGTTTTGATCACGTAAAGAGAGGCGAAATGATGATTTGTTTTCATTGAGAAAATGAATTAAAGGAGGAAATACAAAAGTGGAGAGAGAGAGAGAGAGAGACAGGGGTGGGGAAGAGAGAGAAAGAATCAGATTAAACTTATAAGAACAGATACTATATTTTCTTCACAACAAAAATACCGAGAAGCTTATGCGACCGTGATTGAAACACCATTTTTCAGAAGCAAGTGTAAGGCAATTGCCTAATGCACAATTACGATAAATTAAATTAAATTAACCACGACTGCTGAATTATTTTAAAATTATTATTAAGAGAAATGTTCACAAGACGAATATTTGGCTACGAACAAAGAAAAAAATATGGAAAGATTAACGTTTCCTGACAATACCTCATAAATATTAGGTTGGTGCAAAAGTAATGACGTAATAATGTCGTTTTTTGACGTTAAAAATACGTCAAAAAACGACATTATTACGTCATTCATTTTGCACCAACCTAATAATAGGCTATTCCGCTTTGAATCCATGGAAAGAGAAAAGATACTACTTGGTTTCAGCGAGAAGATCAAATAAAGAAAGAAAGAAAAAAGAAAGAAAGAAAGAGAAAATAAGAAAGAAAGAATGAAAGATATAAGTTTTATAACGGCTTTTGATTGAAATTCAAAAATTGTCAATTTCAAATCTTTTCATTTGTACCCACTTCTTAAAATAACGAACATTATCCTAATTTATCATTGTCAGTGCAATATTTTGTTAAAGTTCTTCAACTCAAATATTTAACGATGCGATAGGGGAATTTCTACGGATTTTTTTTATTGTTGTAGAACTCGCCATGAGAATTAAAATTCATCCGAAAATTTAAATAGGAAAGCCGAGAAATTTTCACAGGGCATTCTAATTCTAATTCTTCTTCTTCTTCTTCTTCTTCTTATTATTATTATTATTATTATTATTATTACCACCATAACTATCATCGTCGTGGACATCGTCATCATCATCATCATCATTACCATCAGTGTATATTGTACACATTTCGCCAATAGCAAGTTCCGTTCGACCTGAATGATGGTTTTCAGTTTAGTAAATATGCAATGTAATTGCTATTGCGAGTTATTCCCTCTTGCTACTTATCCCTGTTCAGGTGGGTTACTAAGTACAGTAGAGAATGAAACGCATATTTCATTCTTGGGTTGTATAACACATAGTTTTTCAGCCTTTTCTCTCATCTTCGTAGTCATCTGTGTGTGCGTGTGTAGGTCTGAATGACCGGGCGTATACAACTAGTGAATTTTTGTCTGTGTGTCTGTATCACCGGAATGGATGCCCAATGGTAGTCATCGAATTGAAACTCGACTAATGACAAGCCAATTGCATCGTCTGAGACGTGAAGGATGTATGCAGAATACAGTCAGCTAAATTTGTAGATCCGGGTGCCATCAAACGCATGACGGATCTAATTTTTTTTTACTGAGACACGAGATGTGTTATATAGTTATCTTACGTTAGCCACGTTTTTTGCCTCGTCGCTATTTTATGGGGTTTAGGGGTTGCTGATAGTGACCATTTAAAAAAAAAATTATGTTCGTCCAATAAGCGGCTTGAGAGGCACTCAAAGTAGAGGTTAACTATCAGTTATGATGAATGAGATAAATGTGGTAAGAATTGAATAATATAAGGTCAAGGATGATTGATGACGATTGATCTGTTAGGATGCAGAGGGCGCTTATTCTCCTTTGGTGGATATAAGTCACGTGGGTCAGATGTCAGCCGCTTCGTGACGTCATTTCATACAGTGATGAAAAGCGGCAGTCAATTTCAGTTCGTGTGCAGCAACCAAACGGTAAAGTTGTTTTCTTTATCTCTCCAACCAATAGTGCGGACAAATGCTAAATCTTCCTCTCCAGCTGCTTACAAGTCCTTGGTGCCGTTTCCGTTTGGGAATATATTGATATAGAATGAAACTTCAGCTACCAGTCCTTAATTTATGGAAAAAATGACTCGCTCTTTCGCGTTCGTGGAATATGCCCTTGCCTGGGACATAGATGAATCCAGCCCGTTTGAATCTTGAGTCCTAAAAATGGCTTCTCCCTATACATGTGTATCTCCATATTGTATGGAAGATCCTTTCTTTTATTTCTCATTACACTTTGCTTTGCTGTGTAGATATATGTGATGTAACTTTTCTGCATGGGAGACGTGTGCATATATGTATATATAGTACTGTGTATGTCTTAGTTATATGAAAATCTCTCTGAGAACAAAGCATGTATGTTATTTTTTCACTCATTCCGTTCCGTTCATAACATCGGTGTAAGCATGAATATAATAATGCCCCTAATGGGGGAAATACAGATGAGAGAATAAATGTTTCTACCATAGCTCACTCCCATTACATATCCTTCCTTAGTGACGTCCAGAGAAGCATATACGCGGGTGTCTGTTTTGGTACATTATGAGGAAAGAGTGCTTGGAGAATTTTACATTAAGAAGGCATATCGAGGGAGAAAGCAACAGCGGGAAGCAAGAGGTAACCTAGCTGACCAGATTGCGTGAATGGGTGATGGAACAGGTTTAGGAGGAATGACAAAGGGACAAACGTTAATATGAGATTTTGTTTAATCATTTCACCTCAAGCAAAGAGATAATTTCACTAAAATGCAGTGGGTAACTGGGTGTGAAATAGAATGTCTTTGCGGACAAAGTACGTCACATGGATCTGCCGGAACTGATCAGCAACCTTGATATATTCGGGAAATATATCAAAATAATCAATAATCTATACTGGCAGCAAACAGCATGCATACGCATAGAGAACGATTGAAGCGAATATACAAAAATAAAAAGGGGCGTAAGGCAAAGATGTATCTTCTCAACTGTTCAACCTATACAACGAGGCAATTCTGAGAGAACTGGAAACCCTACCGGGATTTAACATTGGCGGCCACAATCTAAACATCATAAGATATACAGATGACAGTACTTATAGCAGACACGGAAAAGAAACTATAAAATTTCCCACATAAGGTATCGACGGAGAGTGAAAAGAAGGGACTAAGCATAAACTACAAGAAAACAGAATGTATGATCATTAGTAAAAGGATGAAACCGAACTACAATTTCCAAGTCAGGGACACTATAATCAATCCGACTCCGAATTTTAAATATCTATCTATCTATCTATCTATCTATCTATCTAAATCTGTTATCAGTTAATATATCTTATTCTCCTATCTATCTATCTATCTATCTATCTATTGTGGTAGGATCCACCTAATTTGCATAGTGGAGTACCGATTATATAAATATGGTTGGTACCGGGAAGGAATGAGGAGATTCAACCAGAGACTCTGCCCGACTATATGTAAATATTGTGTACACTTTCTTGTTTCAATACATTTTGTTCTAAGTACATTTTGTGTTGCATTATTATTCCATGCATTTGTCAAGTTTCAACACTATCTATCTATCTATCTATCTATCTATCTATCTATTTTTGTTGTTCATACCTAGTCTCTTAATATATCTCTATTTTATAAATACCTTTCACTGTGACGTCACCCCGGGGTCGCTGTGCTAAATGTGACGTCTGCATGGCCGCGCCCGCCGTGCTATCCCGGTCACGGCACCAGTTGTGACGTCACCCCGTCTCTCTCCGCGCCGTCGCCGTCCTATCCTGTCCTGTGACGACCAACTGGCTTGGTATTGGTCGCGGCACCAAATGTGACGTTCTAACCTTTTGCTGATTCGGATGGGAATCTGGTATTCGGTATAAGCCTTGTCGTTCCCAGCTCGCCTCCAACGTCTGCTTACCGAAGTAACTGTTTTAATTTCTAGTCTAACCTACCCACGTTGTGATTTGATTTTAGGTAGACGAAATCAATCAGTCGCCGGGCTGTAATGCAAGTCGAGTCCGAACAAGGGAATACCGCACAAGTATATGTAAAAGAAAATAAAGTAACAACTCGAAAAGTTCAAATGTGTTAAAAAAAGGATAAAAATATTTTATATCTGGTTGCTGAATACAGGACTGCGTCTTTCTTCTAAACCGCTATATGGATTCGTGACACTTTACGTTTGTTTAGGCGAGACTTAATATCTTAAGTTGTTTTTTCAAGGAACTGGTTTTTGGTGTATCTTCAGGTGATATTTGTAAAACTTGTTTTGGTGGTGTGAGTCTAAGTCGTTCTTCAAAGATAAATTGTTCTTGGTTAGAAGTTGAGTTCGGAATTGCGTCGAATCATTCAGTCAGCTTTCTGCGGAGCTCTCTCTCTACTAACTCTGCAACTGTCTGCCTCAACTGCGAACTCCTTAATTCAACTGCCGCAACTCGTTGCGACTCTGCTTATATGGACGCCGACCAAAACCGGGGTGGGCCTGTCGGGATTTGAGGTTCCTTGATAATTCTAAATCCACATTAAGGGTTTTTCTTTGTTTTCGGTCAGGAAGAATTATTAATTTCTATTTTTGGAAGTCTTTCGTCCTCCCAAATTCTTCCTTTCTCATATTGGTATCTCACCCATACCCTCAGAGGGTGTCAACGGGTTTCCCCTCTCTCTCACAGTGGCATCTCACACCGATCCCTTCAGGGGGTGTCAACAGATCTCCCCTCCTTCTTCACATGATTACCTTCGCCTACCGATCATGACACCATTCAGCCAATGGACGCCCAGCAGTGTGGGTGTGGTCAGACTGGCCTCGGTTTAAAAAATCTTGCTCAAAGAAAAAAAAATATCTTCCTTTTTTTTCTTTCTTTCTTTCTGCCCGGCAACAAACCAATACGACCCGTAGTGTGGTCCCTTAATCTCAATCTTATCCGAATGTCACCTGGACTTTATCACTCGAGACCTTCGCCAAACAAGTGGGTGGTCATCTGGCAATATCCACAGCTAATTATTCGTCCCGATAAAATATTTTTTTTCTTTTTATCATAGCCAGCTCCGACTCAAAACAGATGCTCCTCTCAAACGTCATTCCGCAGATAGTCAAAGGCTTAATCTTTCCTTCCTGGTATTCTGCGGGTGGTCCAGCGGACATTTTTCGGTCAGTGCATGACCTAATTAATTTTTATCTCTTAGAATTCTGTCCCGTAGTCCACTCGGACAATTTGAAACTTTCCTTATTGCCATGTGCAGATGGCTATATCTTATTCGCCGCCCCGTAACATAAATCAAATGCGGCCGATCCGCGACCTTAGTTTCTTCGCTAATGAAAATAAAATCTTTACCACGTTTCCTTGTTAGAAAAAATAACATCGTCTATTTGTGATAGATTCTTATCACCTAATTTAATTATCGCCTTTTTTTTTTCTTTTTCTTCACGCAACCCTAAATAGTGTCAGACACTTTATGTCTGCCTTTTTTAATTCCTTTAACCCCAAGCAAGTCCATAAGGAATAATTATCATGGTGTGTCCTTGCTTTAAATGGATGAACTGGCGAAATGAAATAAAATGTGCAGGTCATCTGTACATTCTCCATCGAAATAGCCATAGGGTAATACTAAGCTTACTACTTTGACTCTGCGTGGAAAGAGGCTGCAGAGTGGAAAATAAGTATTCCCTACAAGCTCGGCTAAACTCTGTCAAATCTTCAAAGTTAGGGTAATGCTACTAAGGCGAAATGGGTTACTGGGAGAATGAAGAGACTTGTATCGAGGGGAAAATGCAAAAGATCGTAGGTATCAGGGGAGTAAGCAATTGGAAGAGAGTTCCAGAGGAATGATGTACGAGAACAAAAAAAAAAAAGTATTAGAACAGAACTCCCGTTTACATCTAGCTATGTGTTCCACGAAGTAATAGTTCTTGTAAAACAGTTTGAACTTGCATATTACATTTAGAATGCAGAGGACATGAAAATGATGCGACTCAACTTAAATAGCATATCGTGTCCTATCTGGAAACAGATAAACTGGCAAGATAAAATAAATAGGGTATCATCTGAATATTCTGCTCGAAACAGCGATAGAGTACGTCCAAGCTTGTTACTTTGAGTCTTTGGTGAAAGAGGCTGCAGATTGGAAAATACGTATTCCCTACAATAGCGGCTAAATGATTTGAAACTCTACCAAGAATCGAAAGTGTTGGTTGAGTACCTCCAGTCCCAAGATAGCAGTAATATTCCATTATTTCTTCTAATCTATTTCCTGTAAAGATAAAATATGACAAAAAGATTTAGATACTTCACCGCGCAATAGAATAGCCGGGATATTTCCCCAATATCTTTAGAAATCATTATTATAAATAACCTCCAAGAAAGTTACTCGTTGAGCCTTCTCAGGCTAACATTCACGGGTGACATGAAGCGGAAAGATTATAGTGAATCCATTGCTAGGTTAGCTGCTAAGAAATTTGGTTCACTATATAGTGCTAGACATTTTATCTCTCCAGAATCTATCTTGCATAAGTCTACCATTGGTCCATGCTTAGAATATTGCTGCAACATATTGTCTGGTTCTTCTGCTATATATTTAGATATTCTTGAAAAAATCCAAAGAAGAATCCTCAGTATGATTGGTCCTGACCTGGCGTCAAGGCTTCAGTCATTTTCCAAACCGTCGTAAAGTTGTTTTCGTGTGTCTTTTCTGCAAATAATTTCATGGTAATTTTTCGGAGGAACTCTTTGCTATTTTACTTGGACTTTATGAATTTCAACGCAGTACTAGATTGGCAACAAGGTCTCACAAACCTATCGTTGAACTGGGTAGATATAATCATAAGTTCTAGGCTAACAGTTGCTATTCTCGCACTTCTCGCTTGTGGAACACTATTTCTGCGCAATGCGTTGCCGTCAATCTAGTCAGTTATGTTCCATGCGTGATAGACGCGTAAGCTATCATGTATCTTTCGATACATGACTGACTAGGCAGATTTTTTCCAGCTGTAGGTTGCCATTTCTTTCTGCGGTAGACCAGTTTCCATCCATGGCTATAGAACCCGGTTGCCTGATAGTTACCCATAGCTGGGAAAGGGAGAGAAGAAGAGGATTCATACCTTTCCCAAGGTATTAGCACGTAAGTGAATGTAATGGATTTGACTGGAATTCGAACTCGGCTCTCCGATTCCGCAATCCGTGCCGCTGTACTGTGCTTAAATCCATAAAGGCTAGGTACCATAGAGGAATGATCATCAGAACAATTACCATGAATCTATTTACAGAATAGGCACAGTGAAGCTACGCTAAGGCGGTAGAAATGGAACTGAAGCCGAGATGCCACGTTTGAACCAATAACAATACAGATTCTTCTTTGGATTGTATCAAGAATATTCAAATGTATAGTAGGAGCACCAGACTTGATGTGGCAGAAATATTCAAAGGAAATTTGCCTGTAAGACAAGACCACGTAACAGAGTCAATTCTCCCCAATTCCTTTCATGCACCATTTGCAAGTAAGAAGTTCCAGTTAGAAACATATTCCAAAAAATGTTATTCTATGGAATAAACCGGTGTGGCTGTAAAGCCCTGTCTTCAAGTCAATAGTCAAGCGTTATCTGTCCTACGTAATCTCATAAAAAGTAAGTACTACCTCTTTCTTTTATGCCATTACAAGAACATAATTCACTATTTATTTTTTCACAGATTCCTTTTTTATTAACTGTGAGTTGCGAAAGCCTCTTTGGGGTAATAATGGAATTATTTTGCATTGCATTCTCCTAGCTTTGAAATTGAATGTTTTCCTTCTCTTCGAGTGGTTGTAACCAAAGTTAGAGATCAGGTTAAGGTGTTGTTTAACACAAAGCTGGTGTGAGATTATATGGATTCATGGCTTTACCAACGTCATTTTTGCCAAAGTGAACAAAAAAAAACTATCTTGGAATTTCAGCTCCTGCGCACTGAATCCACCATCCGCGCCATTATCACTGAGACTACCAGTACATTTGGCATCATCATCAGAATTTGTCGTTCTATTATATATGTGTAAATAACACTTTTGAAGTATTTGTCTTATGAATCCTAGTCCTATTTGATTGAATACATATGGCATTGTACACATGTATATTCGCCCTGAATATAATAATAAACTACATCCGCAAGCGTGAGGTATTGGGAAGCGCGCAATCACCCCTTAATTGCTGTTATCCTGATCTAAGGAGGTTGCACCTACTAGAGTGCCGGCTGTGGGCAACTAGTTATTCGCTAAACTGGTATTAAAACACTATGAAATTATAAAAATATATTTTTATAGAAAAATACCAGCAATACATTTTTATAGTAAGCATATTACCAGCAATACATTTTTGAAAAAAGTATTACCAGCAATACAGAAAATACTAGCAATACGTTTTTGTTAAAGGAATTACTAATGCTCCCAAGAAAATTAAATTTCGGAAGTAAATGACTCAGCAATAAAATTTTTGTAAGAAATTAGTACCAGTAATATTTATTTAAAAAAAAAATATTACCAGCAATACATTTTAAAAAATATTACCAGCAATATATTTAAAAAGATATATTACCAACAATACATTTTTGCAAAAAAAATACCAATAGTACATTTTTGTAAAATAAATTGGTAATGCTCCCAAGAAAATTAAATTTTGGTAGTAAATTATCCATAAGAAATTGACATACTGCTAAACAAACACATGTAAACTAGGACTGTTTGCAAATCACAAATAGTTAATTCCGTGTTCATTCATTAAAGTCAATTGTAAATAATTATAAATTTTAAGTGATTTTTACGAAACAAGAAAAGGGTGGTCGCTTGCAAGAAATTAATGCAGACAGACGCTTGCTTTAGAGCAAAGTTTAATACTCTCCGTTGCTGTTTTTATGTTTTGAAACTCAGTTTTCTTTAAGGGAGGTTGTGACCCAAGGCTATGTCTAGACTGCTCTGCCATATAACCAATGAGATTGTACTAATAAATACGAAGCTCGACGGAAACGTTCAAGATACTCTCATGAAATGTGACGAAATGATGTTTTTTTTTTCTTCAACATAGAACCCTTGCGGTTCACGCACTTCTTCCGTCGGTGATGTAGTGCTTGGATCCAATTGGTGAAGCGTTCATCCTGTTGGTAAAAAATGTTATCACCAGAAGATATGACGTCATCATCATTGCGATACTGAACCCCTGCCAAATATTTTTTAATGTTGTGGAGCAGATGATAGTTAAATGCGGCCAAATTAATAGAAGAGAGTGTGGGCGGAAACAGTTCAAAGCCACAGTTACGCACAGCGGCCATTGAAACCAAGGGCATGTGTGCTGGAGCATTGTCCTGCAGAAACAAGACCACTTTTGATGGTTTTCCTCAAGTTTTAGTCTAGGTACGCTTTCGTAACTGACGCAGCAAGTGGGAATAGCTCTCTTCATTGGTAGTGTAGTCCTTTCGAAGTTAATAAACGCAATGCCTTTTGCATCTGAGGGGAAAATTGTGAAAATGGCTTACCTCGGAAATGCAAAGATGCTCAGCAGTAAAACGAACCAAAATGGCGGCGCCCATGCTATATGCCTGGCGGTCTCGGGCACTTAACGCGAAATCTCGTTGTCTCGTCATTCGCATGCAAATTATGGTCGATCCTTGGCTGTATAAAGCAAGCGCATTTTTTCTGGTCTGTTTTTTTTATTATTATTTTGATTTCTTACCACAGCATTCCCTAAAATGATACCAAAACCAAGGTAGCTATAAATGCTAAGGTAGCTACAAAGGCCAAATTAGTTTCATCTGCAGTGAATTGCAGATGAAACTATTTTGGCCTTCTATGGAGCATGTGAAGAGGGGTTTTTCCACTGCATGAGCTGTATCTTTGTCTCTGTCTCAAAGTAATAAACCCAAACTCATCATGGATTAGGAAACGTTCAAGGAAACCAGGTAGATCTGCCTCAGAGAATGTCAGATTTTTCCGTGATTTGATCAGACTGGTGCGATTTTGATCAGGTATCAGAAGACGTGGAAATGCCCGAGCATAAACCCTCGTCATGCCAAGTTCATTGTACCGAATATTCTCAACTCTCTCTCGGGATATGCTAATAGAGTTAACTAACCTGATTTATAGTCAATCCCCTGTCATCCATCACCATATGGGGGAATACGATCAACATTTAACTCGGAAGTAGCAGGTCCAGGACGTTGTGTAATCTTCAAGACTCTTCTCCTCCTATGTTCAGCAGCCCACTTGCGCGCTGTTGGCACAGCTGGAGCGTCATCCCTTAATGTAGCAACCGTATCAGCATGGATATATTTATGCAGGTACTTGATTACACTACGGTGCCAAATTTTGTCCATTTTCAAGAGAAGTAGTTATTGCTATATTAGACGTATAATTGCTGTGCGTTGACTTTAGATTTGAACTAATTTATCACCCCCAAATATTTTCCTGATTTGACTATCATCAGTTCTCCAACATCATGAAATACACTTGGCTAAGAAACAGTATCGTAGTGATGAACAGTCTTCATGGAACAGAGATGTCAGTTTGCCTGAAAAGTAAGAACGCAGTTATTAATAAGAAGAGTTGTAATTAATGCATGCAAGATTTCATAGTACTATTAGGTTGGTGCAAAAATTAATGACGTAATAATGTGGTTTTTTGACGTTGAAAACATGTCAAAAAACGACATTATTACGTCATTATTTTTGCACCAACCTAATAGCATCAATCTTTCATTAGCCTATAACTTTTCAAGTCACCTTCGTATAGCAACCTTCGGATATTTTAGCCAGCTACCCACGGGTAGAAATTGTGTGAGTTCAAATCTGA
>OZ010572.1:83102973-83120473 GCA_963932145.1 Acanthosepion lycidas | reverse complement strand
TTTTCGATTCAATTTCACTCTGTATGTGCGTTGCGGTGCAGTGGGTAACTCCTCGGATTGAGAAATCGGAGAGACGAATTCTAATTCCAGCCACCTTCGTTACATTCACTTAGTCGCAAATATTAGGTTGGTGCAAAAATAATGTCGTTTTCTCACATAGTAACATATGTGAGAAAACGACATTATTTTTGCACCAACCTAAGATCTTTGGGAAAGGTATGAATCCATCTCTTCTCCCCTCAGCTATGGGTTGAATATCAGGACAGATCGGATTTGATAGCTTTGTTTGGCAACCAGTCTACCACAGAGAGCAACGGCAACCTTCTGCCTAGTCAGTAATGAATCGAAAGAGACATGATCGCCAAATTACGTATCACGTATGACACTTAAGTGACCAACTGAATCCGCTAGAACAAAAATATCCACGAGCAGATCTTCATTTTTTTTGTTTCTGATAGCTCTTAATACCATGCTTTTTAAATGTCTTTGTACATCTTATATCTGTCCTTAGGTATGAGGTTTGTAGTAAGGGAACCTATCAATTATGACCTTGTTTTTACCGATGTTCATTATATATTTGATGATCTCAATGTTAGATCTTCTATTTTTGAACTCTCCATTTTCATATATTCATATGAAGTTCATGGTAAGATCAAAGAAAAAAAAACGGTTAACTATTCTATAATATCAATCTTCCTCCATGATAGTGAATGCTGGTCATTCTCCTCGCAGATGAAGAAGAGACATCAGGCAACAGAAATGTCGATTTACAAAACGAAGTTGGGAATGCCATGATCTCCTACGTCCTGCAGGGACACGCATAATAAATAATAATAATAATAATAATAATAAAAAGAAGAAGAAGAAGAAGAAGAAGAAGAAGAAGAAGAAGAAGAAGAAGAAGAAGAAGAAGAAGAAGAAGAAGAGCAATTATATCAGGGTAAATTTGAGGCTACATAAGAAGTGAGAACCAAGAAATCAGTGTATAAAAGAAGAAGAAGAATATATGTTTCTGGACTCTATAATAATAATAATAATGATAATAATGATAATAATAATAATAATAATAAGAAGAAGAAGAAGAAGAAGAAGAAGAAGAAGAAATATTGAGGAAGAAGTTGTAACTCTAGTGATGCACAACTGGCAAAGATATCAATAGCAGGAACTAGATTAATAACAATTTGCTTGTTTCTTTCGTGGCATATCAATTGCTTTATGGTGATTTAATGCTGAAATGTAATTTTCTCGGGAGAATTAGTAATTTGCTTTACAAAAATGTATTGCTGGAAAGTTTTTTACTAAAAGAATGTGGGACTGTTAATATTCTTACGTTAAAAATATATTTTTATACTTTCATAGTGTTTAGACCCCAATTTTTTGGTGGTGGTGAGGTTAACTATTTGCCCATATTTAGGACCCTAAATGGTGCTACCACCTCAGGTCAGGGTGAACCTGGGAACACCAGCAATTAAGAGGTACGCTCCTCAAAAACATCCCGATCAGTGGCCTTGCTGTCGGATATATTTTATCGTCATATCCAGGACGCGACTAATAGTGATACAGCATGAGAAAAATAAGCACAACATCTAGAAATACGTAAAATAGAATAATAAAAAAAAAACCCAAAACTTCAGTCAGTTTGTCACGTTCCATAAAGGATATATGCCTGGCCGATCATGTCTCTTTCGATTCATGACTGACTAGGCAGAAGATGTTTCCAGAAGTCTGTTGCCGTTTCTTTCTACGGTAGAGTGGTTGCCAAACACGACAATAGAACCCAGTCTGTCCGGTTATTCAACCCATAGCACGAATGAGAAAATTTGGATTCATGCCTTTCCCAAGAGCATTTGCAGGTGAGTGCGGGTAACGAAACCGACTGGAATTGGAACTCGGCTGTCCGATTTCTCATTCCGAGCCGCGTCCTTCACGCCACAACGCACATCAAAAAATTTACTGAAACGAAACACAAAAAGCACATTAGACAAGGGAACGTTAACTATTACATTCGACAACAATAACAACAACAACAATAATAATAATAATAATAATAATAATAACAAGACGGAGAACATAACCCAACAGTTGAACCGTAATCGAATCCATAAATTTCTATGTTGTTCCCGTTGTAAAATATTCAGAACTCTTCCTAAATAAGACAAGGGAAGAACAGAGAGATTTTAATCAAAGAACGGAGAAACATCAAGGTTACCATTTTTGTTATGACGCCAATAGAGAAAATTGCTTGGAAGAAACTAATTGATACTGTAGCTTGCGTAAAATGAGCCATTCTCATAAAATTAAGCCAAATGGCTTTATTTGTTACTAATTAAATTTTCATTTTTATTATACTTTGTTTAGCTTTTCGAAGACATCTTTCACCTTTCAAATGCGCCTTCGGATTTCAATGCTACCTTTTTCCTCATCTATTAAAATGCTTCCCAGATATTGAAATTGACTACTTGCTTGATTTTCTTTGCTTCAAGTTGTTGCTCGTATCTTGGATTGTTTCGCTACCTGAAAACTATAAATTTTGTCTTCTTATAACTGATACTGAATCCTTTCTTTGAGCTTTCCTTTATAGCATTTTCTCGGACCTTTAGGTTCTCAAATAATAATCTGAAAGTTTGAGATTTAGGCTGACCACTCAATTCAGTTGAAAATAAAGCTTCTGATAACAAAGAACAAGAAGATTTTATTGTGCAGATTCAAGATAGTGACAAGTTGGAAAAACTACTGTGATATTTTCGAGGATTCACAACAGGAAAAAGGAATTAATTATAATCGTTGGTACACTTGTGAAAAGGACCAATGTACGCAGTGAAGAAGGTCGGAGAGAAAAAAGAAAAAAAGTGTTGCTATAATTAAATGTCAAGATGAGGATATTAGTCCGAATGTAAATAATTGTTGTGGAGTTATTTCGTAATGGAGGCTTGTATTTGTACTAAATCGGTCCTAAATAGTCCGACGTACAAAACGTTAGGAACTTGATATAATAGGTATTACGCAGAATAATCTTGTTGTGGTCGCTGACTACTTTCGTATTCGACTAACTGTCGACTACTGTCGTCCGACATCGACGCTATTTAGTAACTGCCCCACGCAGTCACATGTGGCACAAGGACGAATTTAATGTGGGGTTCCCGACCCCGTAAGCTCGGCCAAAAAATCGCCGTAGAACCCGCATAAACGGGATCGAGTCTGTCTACTCTGCCCTTCGGCATAGCCTCGTCCGGGTTCCTCTCTGCCCGAAGGCAGAGAGTTCGACTGTTGTCTGACATCGACTAGTATTTAGTCACCCCCACCACGAGGGTATCATGTGGCACAAGACCGGTTTAACGTGGGATCTCCGAGACCGTGGGCTCGGCCAAAAATATACCTTTTGAACCCATATAAACGGGTTCAGGGTCGGTTTACGTCTTCGAAAGAGACTCCGCCCTTCGGCATAGCCTCGTTCGGGTTCCTCCCCGCCCGAAGGCAGAGAGTTCAACCGTTCAGCCAGTCGTCCGACATCGACTAGTATTTAGTCACCCCTACCACGAGGGTATCATGTGGCACAAGGCCGGTTTAACGTGGGATCTCCGAGCCCGTGGTCTCGGCCAAAAATATGCCCATTGAACCCGTATAAACGGGTTCAGGGTCGGTTTACCTCCCCGAAAGAGAATCCGCCCTTCGGCGTAGCCTCTTTCGGGTTACTCCCCGCCTGAAGGGAGAGATTTCAACCGTTCAGCCGGTCGTCCGACATCGACTAGTATTTAGTCACCCCCCCCCCCCCACAAGGGTATCATGTGGCACAAGGTCGGTTTAATGTGGGATCTCCGAGCCCGTGGGCTCGGCCAAAAATATGCCCTTTGAACCCGTATAAACGGGTTCAGGGTCGGTTTACCTCCCCGAACGAGATTCCGCCCTTCGGTGTAGCCTCGTTCGGGTTCCTCCCCGCCCGAAGGCAGAGAGTTCAACCGTTCAGCTGGTCGTCCGACATCGACTAGTATTTAGTCACCCCCCACGAGGGTATCATGTGGCACAAGGCCGGTTTAACGTGGGATCTCCGAGCCCGTGGGCTCGGCCAAAAATATACCCTTTGAACCCGTATAAACGGGTTCAGGGTCGGTTTACCTCCCCGAACGAGATTCCGCCCTTCGGCGTAGCCTCGTTCGGGTTCCTCCCCACCCGAAGGCAGAGAGTTCAACCGTTCAGCCGGTCGTCCGACATCGACTAGTATTTAGTCACTCCCCACGAGGGTATCATGTGGCACAAGGCCGGTTTAATGTGGGATCTCCGAGCCCGTGGGCTCGGCCAAAAATATACCCTTTGAACCCGTATAAACGGGTTCAGGGTCGGTTTACCTCCCCGAAAGAGAATCCGCCCTTCGGCGTAGCCTCTTTCGGGTTCCTCCCCGCCCGAAGGCAGAGAGTTCAACCGTTCAGCCGGTCGTCCGACATCGACTCACCCTCGTTTCTCTTACTACTCCTACTTATATTAGGTGGGGGAGTCTATTAACTACAGAATAGGTGTGTTTCACCATAACAACAACAACAACAACAATAATAATAATAATGATAATAATAATAACAACAACAACAACGCCCTATTCCAAAAATTCAGATTAGAATACCAAATATAAAGAAATATTAGAAATTACAAGAATATGCCATTTATTAAATAAATATGTATTTCTACTGTTCGGACTGTTGTCCTCGTCATTCACGCTTCAGCCGATATAAGTTGGCATTTCCAGCTGGACTCTTTATTCCATGGAGTAAATTGTTCTACTCCCACATGTCCCACTTTCTGGGTGTCTTAGTTTTAGTTATTTGGCTTTATAAATTCTGCTGTCCAAGTTTTTATTCACCTCCGCTGTGACCAGGTATTGAACTCATATCTCTTTGGGTCAAGTCACTGGATGACTTTAATCAACGTTTTTATCCACTGGACCAGTGGTTACATAAAAGGTTCGATCGAAATTCCAATCAGCTGAAGAATGCTGGAGTGTAGAGCAGAATACACGTGAATATGACAAACAAAGATAAGAACAACAGTTTGAATAATGTAAATTGTTAACATACCTCATCTCAGAAATATAGACAGATATTGAAGGATACCTCTCCATATCTGAGGTCAGTTGAAGAAATATAATATTCTGCATTATCTGGGTATTATTCATTTAGAGTTCTAAAAAATGACACAAAATGTACATTTATATGTAATGTGTCCCCAAAGCTTTGGTCAAAAAGTGCCTTGCGCTCGTCAATGTTCTTTTCGAAGACAACAAGCTGTATACAGCGAGAATAAACCAGGAAAGAAGTTTAAAACTCTGTCTATTCTACCCCAGCCGTCACATTCATCTGACTTTGCATCAATTGTTTATTAGCCTTTCAGACCGTTGCAGATCGCTTTCACGGAAAAAAACTTTTCTTTAATGAAAACCAGATTCAAGTGTTTATTGAAAAAAAATATTTCACGCCAAAACCTGCGGAATTTTATCCAAAAGTTATCGAAGATTTACCTGATAGATGGTAGCAAGCCATTGCAAATAATGGTGTATATATTAGGTTGGTGCAAAAATAATGTCGTTTTCTCACGTATGTTTCTATGTGAGAAAACGACATTATTTTTGAACCAACCTAATATTATAATTGATATAAAGGGCATATATGAAATTGACGTAAAGGTTGGGTCCAGTACTCCGCACACTGCACTTCACCTAAAAAAAAAACAAAAAACAAAAAAAAAAACTACTGCCCAGGCTCAAGGGAGAGGTCTACCGTCCACCAGGCCGTCTCCACCTTTGAAAACTCTCGCAGGGCCAACCTGAAGGAGAAACGCCGCGATTGGAAGGACCGAGAAGCCTCAGCAACTATACCAGTTCAGACCTTTAACTGTAGTCACTGTGGCCGGATTTGCCTGTCCCGCATCGGCCTTGTCGGCAATCAGCGTGCCTGCAGTTTACGTGGACAGCCCATAAATCTTCGTTCGCGAAGCCAGGCCAAGAGATAATTACATAAAATGCAATTTGACGTTTTATGTGGATGAATAAACCTGATAAGCACAAACGGAAATCATTTATGACTCAGTCTAATATATTCGTTCTTTATTGTGTGTAGAGTTTTGTTACATTGATTATCAGTGAAGTACAGACGCCTACTATATATGAACATAACGACGGGGACTACGGTTTCTGTATGTCTTTGATCTCATCTGGTAGATAGTAATCATTTTAGTGTCAAGTCCAATTACGTCGCAATTAGATAATGACAAATTATGATTTATTTATTTTTCTTATAATACTCCGGAATACTTGAAGATATTTTTGTTGTTAGTGACAATTTTCAGTTTCTGTCACAATCATTAACAGTCTCATAGCTTTCACGCCGATAGTAACTGGTGTCTTTCGCTGGAGATCAAGTTGCAGCAAACATTTTCAATACTTCAGCACTTAACACCTATTCTGCCGTCTCGACGGTTTCGATTCAAAATCGAATCTCCAGTTCTTCCCTCCTCTCGGCAAAGGATTACAACCACATCACGTACAAACACTGGTTACCGCACGATCACAGAAATTAAGCAACGTCCAACATGGTCAGTACAAAGATGGGTGACCGTTTTTGAATACCAGGTTCTGTTAACTTGGAAGTTTGGTTCGTACATCTCAACAAGCAACTACAAATCTGAAGTCAGTCGAAAAAATATAATATGTTTCGTGTAGTGGGGTCATTGGGGTATTATTCATTTAGAATTCTAAAACATGACACAAAATCCACATTTATATGTAATGTGTCCATAAAACTTTGATCGAAAAGTATCTTGCGCTTGTCAATATTCTTTTCGAAGACAACAAGCTATATACAGCAAGAATTGGGGATTGTTAATCGGAGAACCGAGTTCCAATTCCCGTAGGCCTCTGATCGGGAGGTTGGCGGTTCCGAGGAGCGCGGAAGCACCTCTTAATTGCTGTTGTTCCCAGCTCCACACTAACTCGGAGTGGTAGCACCTGTTAAGGTCCAAGCTATGGGTAAATAGTGAAACCCCAAATAAAAACAAAACACTATGAAAGTATAAAAGTATATTTTTATAGTAAATATACCAGCAATACATATTTATAGCAAAATGTCCAACAATACATTTTAAAGCAAAATAAACAGCAATACATTTTATTGCAAAATGACCAACAATACATTTCATCTGTAGTTGAAAGAATAAAATTTCGTTCAAAATATATTTAGTTGAAGCCATAAAATTGTGTTCAAAATATTTAGATTTTGGCATTAAATAAGACATAGAGGTGTTGATATGCCGCTTAGCAAAATGAAACAATTAAAAAAAATATCGTTCGGTTTGTTATATTCCCTTACGCGCAAATTACTCTTGGGAAATGTCGGAATAATCAACAAGGTATGGGCTTATGAGTACGACTTGTATCACAAAACGATTATTATCTCCCCAACCCCCAAATCTTACAATCTAAAAATTGTTTCTGCTCTGCCAGTTATGTAAATCGGCAAAGGTTTGATAAGTCGAAAAAAACGAACCAGTGAAGCAATCCTCTTTGAAAGTCTTTTTATGCTGCTATTAGATTTTGGATGTTATGCTTGTCGTTCAAAGGTCATGGGTACAAAAATTGGAATAGGCGTAGAAATTTCAAATTTCGTTGTAATTTAGTTTATTTTTCAGTAACACCCTTGGAAAAGGTATCAGTACAATTTTTGCTTCATGAAACTAAGGGCTAAAAATCAGAGTAAATTAAACTCTCGAGCCGTAGGTGACACTCGAGAAGATGGGTAACTTTGGATTCAATACCGTGGAGAAGACAACGGATAAACAATCCAGTATCTTTCCCAAGACGTCATGGCATTTCACAAAATAATCAAGAAAAGAAATCAAGGAGAAGCTATGATTGTTTATGATCTAAATCAGCGTTTCCCAATGCACCCTGGGAAGTAGCCATTTGCACTTGAAGTTGAAGAGAAGAATAATTTATGAATTATTTTTATATTTTAAAAAAAGTTATTTTTAAAAAAACTTAGAGACACCAAGAGTATGGCTTCCATGTCTAAGTCAAGTTTTTGTAATTTGGTATTTTAAAGTAGATGCTAAATTCCTTAATCTTTAAGCAGTGGATAATTCTTTTCTTTTTGTTTTCCTCAAGAGATTTAAATCAGTCATTATCGGCCTTTCTAAAAAAAGTAGTAAATTCGTTATAAATCCCTTCGAATGAAAAATATACAACTAATCTTCTTTGGGAATGCAGAACCAAAGATGACAACCATTAAAATACATTTTTTTTTCTTTGCCAAAGCACATCAAGCAGAGATTTCATACAAATATACGTAAATATACAATCTAATGTCTTAAAAATAAATGCTTATTTCAAGAGACTCCTTTATTATCATTCTATTTACAAATATCGTGGGTAATCTTTTCATATTAGAATATAAAGTGCGCCCTGGATTTTTAGAATTTCTACAAGTGAAACCTGAAGTAAAAAAAAAAAATGGCTAAGAAACACTGATCTAAAGGGTCATAGCATTAAAAAACCAATATTAATTATAATGTTATACGAAGTAAAAAAAAAATGATTCACTGTATTAATAAAAATATCTTTATCTTATTAATAAAAAAAAATACGATAACACTGCTAAGTTTATATGTTAGTATGTATTAGGTTGGTGCAAAAATAATGTCGTTTTCTCACATAGTAACATATGTGAGAAAGCAACATTATTTTTGCACCAACCTAATACGTACCATTTGTATGTCGTTAGCGTATTAATGATCTTTCATCATTATATTTCTTACTTTCCTTTTTAATCATTCTCTACGCTAATTGCAATTATTTGCAAAACAAATGTTTCTTGATTATTCTGTTAATACTATATATATATATATATATATATATATATATATATATATATATATACTTCTAACGATTTCATCATTCTCAGGACAATAATTACATCCGGCAGTCGAACTTGCGCTAGCAGTTTTATAATTTATAAATAAATAAACAGAAGTGGTAATGACATTAGCTATCATAACACTAGTAACGTCATTAGTACAAGTATTAAGCGTGGTGCAGAAAGGAAAACAAAATTCTTGTTACTTTATTGTCTGTACTTTTATCATTGTGGTTGCTAAAAAAAGATAGCTATGATTAAATATCTAATATAAGTACTTTTAGGTAAAATAGTACAAGGGTAAGTGCGTTAAGTCTCGGAAACAATTGACATTGTATTCGTTATTACTGTGTGACCCATGAACGAGATTTTGTCTTATATGAACATGTAATATGAAAATGTTGAAAAAGGATCGATTTCTTTTCACAAGTCACTCTTCGATCAAGAAATTCGAATTCAGCAGATTTCAAAGTGTCAAACTATTTTACTTTCATTGAGAATTTGTATTGATCTTATATATATACATATTTTTTTTTTCTAAAGCATAGCCACCTCCCCTTAAAAACGATGTCTGTCAACCGTTCCATATATAAAAATAGTATTAATCGGATGACCATAATTTTTGTCTTTTGCAACCATGAACACTAAATTCTTACTCTATATTAAACAATACCCTGATGATGATATTATGCAATGTCGAAAGTACCCGGAATAAATATAACATGAGCCAACAGGCTGTTTTCTCTCGTCTTTTAACAACCGCACAAAAACCTTATTCGTGAATATGAAATGATCTTATCGAAAATAAGTAGACAGAACGTGTCTAAATTATTTAACGAAACCTGTCTGAATATATATATATATATATATATATATATATATATATATATATATATATATATATATATATGTGTGTGTGTGTGTATGTATATATGTAGAGAGAAAGAGACAGAGACAGAGAGAGATATACCGGGGTGCGCACATTATTTTTCTGACAAGATTTCTCAAATAGTCAGGCCAGTACATATAGTTGGATAAAACATACTCCAATATGAGTATCCATAAAAAATAACGTTTAAACAAAATAGAAATAAAAAATAAAAACATTTTTGATTCTATCCATTTCCTAAAATGAATTGTCTTTGTTTACGCTATGTTACGATACCGAGCAGATATGGATGTTTGGAGAATCGACAGAGAAGTGTGTGTTCAAAAGACACTATTCGGTATTTGGTTGACCGTAAGTCCTATGTGGCTGAGCGGCTAGGCACCCTATATCCAATGATGAATCCCTATAAGGGATACAGGTTCGAATCCTCTTCTTCTTCTTCTGCTTCACAAGGCATATTGAGGGTGAAATAGATAGGGGATAGCAGAAAGCCACTTACCAGACGAGGTTGTATGTCGGAATGTGGGTAGTGTGAGCACTTAGTAATGGGAGAAAAACTGCTAAGGGCTACACCTATATCCTAGAGAAACACGCCATATATAAGAAGAATACCGTTTTTCTCTTTGCCATTCTTCCTCTCCACGTTACGCCATAGATTAACACAAATTGGTCAACTTGGTTGCCCGTTGCTTTTCGCTGTCCCATTTCCCTTCGATATGTCGCGTTAGTGTCAGATTTTCCTCGCCCCATTTCCTCGTTAAATGTCCAAAATATTTTTGATGTCTCTTTCTGATTCTGAGTATAAATGTTTATTTTGTTTCTGTTTTCGTTAAAATAATTTCCTTGTTATGCGCTCTGTCCATGGTATTCTAACCATATCAGCTATCATTATAATTCACTGTATTATTTCGCCCCAGGTGTTCTGGCGTGGCGTAAGGGCAAACGAGGATAGTCGGCACGGCACTAACTACTGAATACAGTGTTCGATCCTCATTGGGGTGTCATGCAAACTTTGGCATTTAGACTGAACTAGTTAGACATTAATAATGAGTCCTGATTTCCATCACACTAACTGAAGTATAAATTTCAACATGAAGACAATTCTGGTTGACCATTACTACTGAAATGCAAAAAAAAAAAAAAAAAAAAGAAAAAAAAAGAAAAAAAGAAGACATTGCAGCGAAGTTGGTTAACCATTAATTTTTTTATAGTGATTTTCGATCTTTACTGACAGCAACATACAAAATTAATTTCACTCTGACTGACCCTTACCATAAAACAGATGTTGCTATCCTCACTGGTTGTCCAGCACAATAATTCTAAATTGAAGGGAATGGTCCATTACTTATCCGGGGTAATGGCCGGTGACAATACAAGCGCTAACGAATTAACTTTACTAATTAATGGAAGAACAAGTATAATTAGTAATAAATTATTTCAGTTCGATCCTCACTGAGAGACCTGTAAAGAATTCGACATCGATGCTAGTCCCGCTGCTCATTACGACTGATTAGTGAATTCGATCCTCACTAGGTGTTCGATTCAAAATTCGACAGTAACTTTTCGGTGCCCATTATTCTCATAGTGGAATATTTATATTAAGACGTAAATATTTTATATGGTAGACGTAAATTGATTCAGCTTATATATGAATAATATTCACGGAAAAGTCTACGATATAATATATGTTTGCACACCATGCCAATGCTCGTCTAGTATAAAAATAACTAGTAGAAACGTGTGACACTTAAATCCGAAGGCGCATTTGGAATAGTTAAAGATGCTTTCCAAAAGCTAAGTAACGTATGAAGAAACAGAGAAATTTCGTTAGAAATAAAGAAAAGAGTACTGAACTGTTAAGTAATATCAGTCCTCCTATAGAGCAGTGAATGCTAGACAATCTCCATAATTTAAATATCAGGTGACACCCTAACTCAAAGGTAAGCACATTATTAAGAAACAGGAAAAGTTCTTTAGAAACGAACAAAAGAGTACTTAAATCTTATGTAATATAAATCCTATAAGGCAGTGAAAGCTGGAAAATCTCACAGATGAAGAAACTTGAAGCAACCTATATATGATTCTAAGAAGTATTCTGCAAGATAATTACAAATCTGTAACCAATTAAATGTCCACAATAATAAGGAATTCCAAATTTACCTTCATGTGACTATTTAGCTCGCAATCCATCATGAAAATTCTAAGCTTTCATCTGTTGTTTTTCTTTTTTTTTTAGCAAAATGATATTAACCTAACTTTTAAAGGAACCATAGCAGAAAAAAATTGCGTGTTAAGAACTTTGGCACAATACTCTGCAATAAAAGTAAAATTGCGATCTTAAACAATGCATATACTACTTACTTTTTTTTTATTCAGTTCACTCAAAGCAAGTCGGTAATGCCACTATAAGATAGGGGTTTTCAGGAATTCATATAGAACGAGAAGACTGAGAACAGTCTTGAGGAAAGGACGAAAATAGAAAAGAGTTTAAGAACACAGACGATGTCGATTGACGTCGCATTTAAAATTTTAAAGATTGTAGTTATCAGAGAAACAACTTCCTTTGCAGTAGACGAAGGAATTCGTTTCCGAAAAGACTGTGAAAAACTAGGATTTTAGGCAAACCAAGACAAGTAAGTTTTCATTAGATTAACTACAACAGCAACACAATTAGTGGAAACATTAAGCGAGGCGTAAAAACACAAACAAAAGTTCCCATTAATCTACGGCGTGTTATTTTCTCTTTGTGTTTACAAAAATGGTAGCAAAGATTAAATATCTGTTAACAGGAGATTGGATCGCTTGGAACAATCAAGAAAGCATTAAGAATCTCTTCAGCAGATCTCAAGCAGACCATCTTTACAAGACCTTGAACAAATCTTAGGAACGGTACATAGCTCGAGGAAATACCTTTTCGAAAATAACACATTAGTATCTCCTTATGGTTTGGTTGCCTGGTGAAAACCAGCATTGAAACTATGAAATATAGAATTAAAAAAAAATATTAGGTTGGTGCAAAAATAATGACGTAATAATGTCGTTTTTTGACGTTAAAAATACGTCAGAAAAAGTACATTATTACGTCATTATTTTTGCACCAACCTAATATTATGGCGTGTAGCAATTTGGCTAAGAATAAGACAATGGGTTTGATCGGGTGGTGACAGTAGTTAACTGAAAACTGTGCAAGATTTGAATGTATGTGTTGTTTGGTTGATTTTAAGACATATTAAACACTGTTAAGTTATTTAAGGCCAAATCATTTTTTATTATACCTGAAATTCCACTATGTCAATGATTCCCAACGTAGGACGCAGGTCCTACCGGTGGGGCATGGTCATTAGTAGAATGTGCACCCTTCGGATTACTATACCAACGTGAATTCAAATTTCATTTTTCATTATTATTTCATGATTAAAATGATCAAGGTATATTACAAAATAAGCATTCATTCAGATATTTTTTATTTCTGCCTTTCAGTTCTCTATTAAATGTTTTGAAACTATATATATTTAACTGTCTTTTTGTTGTTTTTTTAAAGTTTTTCTTTTTCATGGAGGCCATGTTCTTTGGAGGCTTGTTTAGAGACCAAGTTAATGGCCGTTTAAACTTCCCTCACATGAATTGCAGTAAAATTTTAAATATGTAAGAATTAAATATTAAGGTGGTGGGCACCAGAAGTTTCGAAATACCAAAGTGGGGCATGGCTTAAAATCAGTTGGGAAACACTACTCTATGTAATGTCTCCCTTCAGGATGTGATCATGACCTTCCCTGAACTATGATCTAAAAATCTTTTCTGGCTTTAAATAAACTGCAAAGAGTTCTAACTCGCCGAAAAAGAAACCAACAAATAAAAGTATCTTTTTCTTATTAGGTCTCTTATAAATACAAGTATTTTTTTCTTATTAATTCTTATAAATAAAAGTATCTTTTACTCATTAAGTCTCTTATAAATAAAAGTATCTTTTTCATATTAGGTCTCTTTTAAATAAAAATATATTTTCCTTATTAGGTCTCTTATGAATAAAAGTATCTTTTTCTTATTAGATCCCTTATAAATAAAAATATATATTCCTTATTAGGTCTCTTATAAATAAAAGTATCTTTTTCTTATTAGGTCTCTTATAAATAAAAAATATATTTTCCTTATTAGGTCTCTTATAAATAAAAGTATCTTTTTCTTATTAGGTCTCTTATAAATAAAAGTATATTTTTCTTATTAGGTCTCTTATAAATAAAAGTATCTTTTTCGTATTAGGTTTCTTATAAATAAAAATATATTTTCCTTATTAGGCCGCTTATAAATAAAAGTATGTTTTTCTTATTAGGTCTCTTATAAATTTCTGCTGCACCTGCCTGATTCTGAGTATAATCGTTTTTTTTTTTTTGTTTCTATTTTAGATCTTTCTTATTATTCACCCGTTCAGACGATAGTATTCTCAGGATCTTTCTGTAGAACCATATTTCTGTTGTTTCATGACTCTTCATCATCTAGTGGGTTATGCAGCATTGATAATTTAGCCCTCGTTTTTTGGTTCTAGGAACCTTTCCTGTTTCATTTTTCGTTTTTTCCATTGTGCCTTCAGAATTCGATATTGCATTTTCCGTTCTCTGTTAAAACATTTTCGAGATATTAAAATGCTTGTACTTGTGTCATTTTTGACATTTGCAATTCTTAATTCGCATTCTGGGATGATTCTCTAGCTGATAAATATCAATTTGACTCCTTGTAATTGATGTGTCATCCGTTCTTCTCACTTTACATTACTACAATTTATAGGAGTTTGTTTGCTTTCCTTTCTGTGTCTGTTATCAAAACAGTCCCATATGCATATCTTATATTCTTAACATTGCGCACGGTGGTAAGAAATCCTTGTAGGACTTTTATTTTTCACAGGATAAACTTCGCAGTAATGTTTGAATTTACCGAAATTTTAATATTTTGAACGGAATTATAGATTGTATATTGTAGATAAAATATACTGTTGGTAATTTTACTATAAATATGTATTACTGGTAATTTTACTATAAAATATTTTTTTTCATAGTGTTTTTTATTTGTTTGAGAGATCGCTATTTTCCCATAGCTGGGACCCTAACAAGTGCTACCACCCAGGTCAAGATGGACCTGGGAACAACAGCAATTAAGAGGTGGTTCCACGCTACTCCAAACGTTCAATATTCTAATCAAAGGCATTGCTGCTGGATGTAGTTTATCGTCATGCCCAGGACTAGTAAATTTAAAAAAAAAAAGACTTGTGGCCATAAATCAATATTGGTAGGGTTTATTATTTATATTATTTACAGTTGAGCTAATAATATCGTCTTTGTTGTTGTTATTATAAGGTTTCGGTTATTGTTTCTCCGGCTTTCTTCAGTGTTACTGAGTTAAAAATTACATTCGGATCCACAATAATTTTAACTCAGTAATCCCTAGAATAACCACCGTTACCAATCACCCAAATTCCAAATAATTTTTATTTTTCCCAAGTACTTTCAATCCCATCTTTGACCATCTTCAGAGCTTGCATATCAATGGATGTGTTAAATATTAAGAATGTAAATTCAAAAGATTTTTTTATCTCTAGGCAAGGGAGATAATTTATGTGTTTTTTTATGACCATCAAAATAACATATACGTACAACGCGATAATATTTCTATGGACTCCGTACTGGGACCAACATTTACCAACTTCTACATGACTAACCTAGAAAATAAGGTACTTAATGCCACAAAACTCCCTCCATTGACCTAGGATATGTAGATGATATTCTCAGTTAAGTCAAAAACATAGACGAAATATATGAACTGAAAAAGAAAACTTTCAAAAAACCACGTACGAATTTAACAACGACAATAAAATCCCAAAAAATAACACATTTACTACCTCTCCATATAAAGAGAAACAACTAGCATACACACGTGCACTCACAGATATAAAAGTGAATGTCCTATTACAAAAAAGCTTTTATACGGAACTTAATAAAACCGTACAAAAGCAAACTCTTTAACAAGAAAGATTTTCTAAATTGAATTAAAAATATTAAACAAACTCTTATTAATAATGAATTTCTTAATTATATCGTTGATAAAGAAATTAGACGAGCTATTGGCAATATTAACATAAATAAAAATAAACATAAGACGTCTTCAAATAACTCTAAACAAATCAAACTACTATACCGCGATCAAATGCATTCTAACTATAAGCAGGAGGGAAAAATTCTAACATGACTCATATACACTAATATATCCCCCACTGATTCGACTAAAGAAATAAAATTCATTATATGCTATACTATATGTAATACTACCAGCCTAGTTACCCAGAACAATTCTTCTCGATCAAATAGGGTCTATTGAAAGACCAGCATCGTATATCAATTTAAGTGTCCTTTGAGAGATTGCATCTCTGAGACAGATGTTAATAAGTATGTTGATTTTACAACGTTGATGACGAGAAGGCTTACGTTTCACTTGAACGATCATAGTTCAATCACAGAACATTAAAATGAACACTCATGTCCACATTCACAGTTTAGACAGATATTAGTTTAAAATGCATTAGTGCTTTATCAAGATAATAATAAGCAAACATTTTAAATGTTGGAAGCCCTTTATATAAGAAAGTTAGCTACGGGTTTAGCAAGAAAGTTCTTTAAAGTTTGTAGCAGAAAAGTGTTATATAAAAAATATACTAAATTAAAATATTGCAATTTAAAAAAATCTTTTTCAAAAATCGCATAAGTTACCCCCCCACACTGCATGAAGGTAAAACTAATTTTAATTTACGGTGTTAAACCATAACAAATCTATAGATACGTAATCCCTGAATAGGGCCAGAATGGGATTGAAAGTACTTGGGAAAATAAAAATTATTTGAAAGAAAATTTTGTAATTTTTCTTAATGAATTTTCTACAGCAACCAAGAAATTAATTCGTGGATTTGAAAGGATTGTAACTAAAATAAATTTACATAATACGCCTAAATTATTTAACCAGACACACACGCACGCACGCACACTCATATATATATATATATATATATATATATATATATACATATATATATATATATGTGTGTGTGTGTGTGTGTATGTATGTATATATTATTAATAGAAATCTTATAAGTATAAGAAACTATACTCGCTCGGAAAACCTTCGGTGTATTGATTTGCAAATAAACAAGCCAATACCAAAGGGGGGAAAAGGTATAAAAAAAAAAGAAAGAACCAAGAACATGTAAACGTTCAGCATACAAGTTCAAGGCCCAAAGAAAAAAATCCCGATGCGATTATCCAAAACAACTAAATAAAGTGCTCAAAACAATAAGTAGAGCAGGCCTAGTTAAACCTAGAGAGCCAGACAAACCTACCAAGGTTTCACCTAAGCGAATTCCCTAACGATCCGCTTAGATGAAACCTTGGTAGGTTTGTCTTGCTCTCTAGGTTTAACTATATATATATATAAATATATATATATATATATATATATATATATATATATATATATATATATATATATATATAATTGAATGATTATATGGAACCTAGTCAGTATGTTAACATTTGAGAGTATCACTTATGCTTTTATACTTCAAGTTTATATAAGTAAAATCGTTTTTTCATAAACCCCTTAATGTTTAATATCGACTAAATTTTAAATTATTATTTGCTATCGTAATCATGATCACAGATTTAAATTTAAGAAACATTTT
>OZ010572.1:83077973-83090473 GCA_963932145.1 Acanthosepion lycidas | reverse complement strand
ATTTCATTGTTCATTTTCCATTAATGACATATATTCCTGATGAAAGAAATTCAACCTGTAACTCTTGAGAAGTAACTATTGGATTTTGTTTAATTTGATGCGTTAATTTCCTCGAAGATCTTGCAGAAATCTTCCGCTGAGCACCTGTTCTTCTTTGGTTTTCAGCAGTTTTGAGTTTTTTTTTTATACCTTTCAGAGAATAAATTAATGGTTGGAAATGGAATATTCAACTTGTCTGAGATTTTCCTGTAACTTCTTTTCAGACCTTAGCAATCAGTTATGTTTGCGAATTTCTCAATTCTTTACCTCTAGCTATGATGAAACCCTTCCTGTACGAATATCAGTTACTCAGAGTATTAATTATTGTTAGTTTAGCTTATAGAACATTTCTTTGTTTTTAGTATATATATATATATATATATATATATATATATATATATATATATATATATATATATGTATGCGCGTGTGTGTTTTTGTATGTGTGTGTGTAGCATATACTCCCTCACACACACACATATATGTAATTGTAAAATAGTGTATATGTAAAAAATGTAAGTATTTCTTATATCAGATGTTAGCGTTCATCTAATGTTTCATTTTTCGTTAGTCGTTAGTAGATATATTATATTTTATATTATATTATCATACTTATATTACACATACCAATAAAAATCGATACCTTTTATTTCAATGTTTTATATTTCTAGATTAGCAACTCCCATGTAATATTTTCATTGAATTGAGCTACACGTAAAAAAACTGTTATATATAAAATAACAGTAAACTTCTTTAATTTTAAAGGTAGGAATTTTTATAATTTTATCAAAGAAAGTGTAATAGCATATATATATATATATATATATATATATATATATATATATATATATATATATATATATATAAATGAAGAAATATAGTTTTGAGATGTGCTATATTTATGAAATAAAGTGCTCAATATCAGAGATAAAGCGTATGTAAATATAAATACAAAAGTGAATTGATCCGGGAATTTAGCTATAAAAGTGAACATTGAAGTCAACACTCAGAGGCGACAGGCTGTTTTATTCTAGACGCAATTGTCCTTACACACACTCACACACACACACACATATATATATATATATATATATATATATATATATATATATGTCAAAAACTGAGAGACATATATGCAGAAAAAACAGATAGATATAAATAGTGTGTACATAAATATCTGCTCTCCGTTTTAAGCTATGTGTGTGTGAGTGAATGCGTATAAACATACGCATATATATATATATATATATATATATATATATATATATATATAGTCGGCTCTCCCGTCGAATTCGACGTATGAGGGTCAGGCAGATCAGTTACCAGGAAACCGACAGCCCGACAACAGCACATGAGATTTGATTATAGCGGTGAAGGTTTCGTGCAGGACGATCCACATTTTTGAAGGGCCGAATACAGAGACCTGGTGCACTACGTGCCACAAACGACCCTCCGCGGGTTTTAAATTCAGAGTTGTCCTTCTCCTAGACCAGTTGCCATCCAAGGCTATAGAACCCAGTCTGTTCTGCTATTTACCCATAGCTGGAGGGAGAAGAAGAGGAGTATTCACACCTTTCCCAAGAGTTTTAGCACGTAAGAGAATGTAATGGATTCGACTGGAATTCGAACTCAGCTCTGCGATTCCTTAATCCAATATATATATATATATATATATATATATATATATATATATATATATATATATATATATATATATATATATATATATATATATACAATAAAACGCGATATGTAAAATTTAAAGGCTTTATTTTAGTTTTATTTCAAGCTAAATGTTTAAATCTTATTTTTGCAATAAGTAAATTACTTTGCTACATCTCAAAAGTAATTTAAATCGGCTGGAATTATTTTTCTTATCTCGATAAAAATGGAAGATTTTTGGAATTTTTAGGCATCTATCTCCAAATTCTCTTCATTAAAATATGTTTAAAAATAAAAAAAAAATACTTCTCTGAAGCATTATTTGACGAATATTATCTGTTTGTAATTTAATTAATCGTCCTTGAAACAAATATTAATTACTTTTATTTTAAAATATCGTAGAAATGCATATTCTAACACAGAGCTGATTTATTCCGTGTCGAAAGCTCTATTGAAAAATTCACAGAGAAAAAATTACATAAACATTTCTACAGGGAACATATCTGTAAAAATTACTTGAGGAATACAACGTGAGCAAATTATTATATAATATTTAACAACCCAGAAATCATGAAAATTTAGGAAAATGTTCTCAGTAATTTAATATTTTATTGTAATTTTAGCTTAAAATTTACTATATTCACCACACTCATTTTCTGATAATGTTGTATATTGGGACGTTTATACACACAAAAAAATTCCGTTCGCGGAATAATAGTAAGCATTTTCATTTTATTAGTGTTTTCTGAACGATTCAATTTAATACATAATTATAAAATATTTAACACTTTACACATCATTTTAATTAAAATTTAAAAAAATGAAAATAATTCTTGTAAAAATTCATTATTCATGGAAAATATTTTTTTTCTTAAGACAATAGTGTCCATAATGTATCTTATTCATAAAAATAATTAAAAGATTTTCGAATTAAATAATGTATTATTTTTATTTTATTTTACGATTCACAGCAGATTTTCTGTAACTGGGAGCCTTGTATTATAATAAAAATGATGATTTAAATTCTCCAAAGTGTTCTACGTATAACTAACATAAACATTAAGCGGTACAACAATGAATTTATCGAACTTTGAAAAAATTATATAAATTGGTGGAGACGTAACAGATGTAAAAATAATCGTTTTACCTAGATTTTCTAAAAACAATACATTTCTAAAATAATTTAACTCATTTGTGAATAAATCCTGAAATATTTTTTTTTAATCAGACAATTATTTGATTTTAGTAAAAATTTCAAAATCACTGTGTTTTACACAGCAAAAATAACTCTAAAATAAAAAAATAAAAAACAAAACAAAACAAAAACTAATTTTGAACGATCTGAAAAGATAAAAAATATAATTTTAGAATCAAAATATCTTTTGCCATAAAGATTTTGACGATCAAAATTTAGTGAGTCTTTCATCACACACACACACACACACACACACACACACACACACACACACACACACACACACACACATATATATATATATATATATATATATGTGGGCGTAGCAGGTGGAAGTTTTTTATCATAGGCATTTTTCTATTTAATCCGTTAATTTTTTTAGCAATATCGTTCTTCCCACATTTCCCTTCCTCTCCTGTGTCCTCTGTTTTTTTAATATATATATATATATATATATATATATATATATATATGTATATATATATATATATATATATATATATATATATATATATATATATATATATATATATATATATATACACAAATGGAACCAAGATTGCGGAAACTTTTTTTGAAAATAATTTTATCCATTCTAATGAAATCACTATTCATGATCTGTAATATATATTTATATCTATGTAAATATACATATATGTGTGCATATATGCATGTATGCATGTATGCATGTATGTAAATATAGAAACAATACAGTGTAAATAAGATGTGGATTGGAAAGTGACTGGAGAATAAGGAATTCTGCTAATTAAGAAAGAAAGAAAGAAAGAAAGAAAGAAAGAAAGAAAGAAAGAAAGAAAGAAAGAAAGGAACGATGGAGAATGAATCAAAGCAAGCAATATTTAATTTGCTGGATACATTTTTCCAATATAATGTTGTTAATATTTAAATAGAAATCTTATAAAATATATTTTTCATAAAAGATTTTTTTTGTCTATATTAATATTTCAATCGACAATTCTGTAGTACAAGACCGACAAACATTTTTCTTCGATGCTAATTTTCGACTTGTGACAGAGAAATATCGTGAAGTTTATATATAAATGAGTTATGAAATTTAGCTAAAATTACTGGTTTATTTTGTACATTTTCTTCCACTACGTCAGGATGTATTCAAACTAGTTTCCTTACGTCTTTCGTTTGGATGAGATCAATCTTGGCAATTCCATAAGAAGAACTTCTTACAAAACGGATCGTTTTTTCTTTCTTTTTATTTTGGTATATATTTACATAGAGAAAAGAAAAGTGTCTGCCACAGTTTGTTTCGAAAATGAGAATTTAATAGTTTGATACAGTTAAATAGTTATTTTTACTTTAATCAAAGGAATAAGTGAAAAGCTATAATTTTAAACACCAATGTTTGAGACAAATTAAAAGCTATTTTATGTTAATCACAATTCCTTTACAATACTGAATGAATTAAATCTGCTCAGTCGTGCCAATAATGCCGATATTCAGGGCCGGAATATCCATAAGTCGACTACAGGCTGCAGCCGAAGTTTCCTCGATCTTGCTGGTTATAAAAAAAGCTGCTTTGCTACTATGTTTTTGTTGAAATATGTACTAAATTGGTATGCTATAAATAGTCAAATAGTGGTATTTCTTAAAGAATATTTTTTAACTGATAAACAAATGATAGCTATTCTAGTTTATTTGAATAATTTAAAATCATTTACTTCAAGTTATGTAAATATCGCTAAAATATATCACGATAAAAATATTCAAGACCGGTAAGGGTGAGTTAAAGTGTGACTCCGTCTTAGGTGAGGCTCATAATTTCTGATATATGTATGTATATTTTTGGCTCACACTTTCGTGCTAGACAATTTTTCTCTCCTGAACCTATTTTATATATCTATAAGTCTACCATTCTACCATTCTTAGAATACTGCTCTCACATATGGTATGGTGCTTCCGCTATATATCTAATTATCTTAGAATCAGCAATATTATTGATCCTGATCTAACGTCTCGGCTTCAGTGACTTTCCCACCGCCCTAAAGTTATCTCCCTGTGACTTTTCTATAAATACTTTCATGGCAACTGTTTGGATGAGCTCTTCGTCATGGTAAATAGTTTTGTTTCATTTTGCAAATAAACATTGGCGATTGTATTTTTAAATTGATACTTTTATTTCTCTCTCTTCCCCCACCCCACAGAAGAATTGGTAAGAATATTGAAATTGTAAATAAATTATACGTACTTTCAGCCGGGTTCGTACGAAATCAAAAAGTACATTTTGGTGTGTATATATGGCGACATTATTTCATATCTTTCATTTAGTAGATTTTTTTGGTCTGGAAAAGCTATTATAGTTAATTTTTCTTAGGGATACAGTTGGCAGACATCTCTAGGGGATTAATAAAAAAAGATTTAGGAAGTCATTTGGTCTATATCGCCTGAAGATACTAAAGTTTGAAACCATCGTCCCGTGATTGGCTGATCTTCTAATTTTTGAAATTTATATATACACACATAAATACACTCTCATATATATATATATATATATATATATATATATATATATATGTGTGTGTGTGTAGTGATTTACCAAGCGTAGCTTAGATGTGGCACAAGGCCGAAAGTAGTGGGCACCCAGTGAGAATCGAACTCACTACTCAGTCGTAATTGTTCTAGCGAGACAAGCTTGCTAACCATTACATCACCTCGAGGTGCCCTGTCTATATATATATATATATATATATATATATATATATATATATATATATATATATATATATATATATATATATATATATATATATATATATATATATATATATATATATATATATATATATATATATATATATATATATATATATATATATATATATATATATATATATATATATATATATAACCAAGATTTTTAAAAATTTATCAGTTTGTGTGACGATCGCAAAAGCGTTAAACCCAAGATCACAAACTCACATCAATCCAACCAAATAAATATATATATATATATATATATATATATATATATATATATATATATATATATATATATATATTTCCACCGCTGTATTGAGATGCGGGGGACAGTGAAAAATCAGGATAACATCTTACAAATGAAGCGAAAAGCTAAAGAAATGTCAGATGACTTCGTCACATTTGAACACTGGCTACACTAAGCTGATGACGTCCGCGGAATTAGAACATAGACCAATTGTATATTAGAGTAATACAGACACATAATCTATAGCGATCCTAATAATCAGTATGTAATGCCAACTATAAAAAGAAAAAAGGTTAAAGGATATTGAAGTAGACATTGAGGCCGAATATTTGAAAATAGCGTACACTTTCCTGGAATTTGTAAACAACTTTCTAAATTTCATGAAGGGAATGTGAAATCAGAAGAACACCACAAAATGTTTGGTGCATCGCACATTAATTTACGATGGAATCAAAGAAAATAACCCTACGATGCTCAAACATAGAATTGCACCTTGATATTTCAACATGTTGGAATGGTTAGCAAGCTTGTCGCCTGTCATTAGTTACGACTGAGTAGTGAGTTCAATCTCCACTGGTTCCTCTTGACTTTCGGCCTTGTGCCACATCTCAGTTACGCTTTATTATTAACTCAAAGTAAGACTTAATTCCTAATATATATCTGTATATATATATATATTTCAATTAAAAGGTGCAATTATAACTTATGAATCATTCATACAAAAAACAAATACAAATATCTCGCCATTTAAATCATTAACCTCTATATTTGTTTTTTGTATGAATGATTCCTGAATTTATAAGCTATATATATATATATATATATATATATATATATATATATATATATATATATATATATATATATATATATATATATATATATATATATATATATATATATATATATATATATATATATATATATATATATATATATATATATATATATAATAAAAAGGCTTAAATAGTAGTGTTTATGACTTTTTATTATATCCTTACTCTGTCCTGGACATTGAATTCTACCTGGATTCAATTCTCTTGAAATTATTTTTTATACAAATATATATGTATGTGTATGTATGTATGTATGTATGTATATATATTTATATATTTTAGATATATGATTGCATATGTATGTGTATATTTAGCACTAATATTATCAATATATATATATATATATATATGTATATATATATATATATATATATATATGTATATATATATATATATATATATATATATATATATATATATATATATATATATATATATATGCGCGCGAGTGTGTGTGTGTAGACATACTGAACTTATGAACTTGGACAAATATCAATTTTACATTGTGTTTGTACGAAAGTATATTTCTGAAATACGTTTGATGATTTTATTTGAACAAATCTATTTACAAATTTATACATCCATATATATTCACATTCATACATATACATGAACATATATATATATATATATCTGTAAATGTACATGCAAACATAAATATATATATATATATATATATATATATATATATATATAGAGAGAGAGAGAGAGAGAGAGCGAGAGCGTAATCATTAATCACCATACATGTTGTTCATTGCTTTGCTCATTTTTACCTTCCTAACAAGGTACTTCTGAAGCATCCTAATATCAGGTATATTTTTTTTCATCAAACGCGTCTTTCAAATTACACGTCTCGTCTAGACCTTTTGATTTCAAAATCCGATGGCTTCAAAGATGTTGAATCAATGAGTCAACCTTCACTGTTAAAAGCTCAGCCTCAAACCATCCGCCATTTCTGTTGACAGAAGTTAACCCTTATATTATCTGAGAAGTCATAACGGTTATATAAGCGCATGCGTCTAAATACAGCTCAGAAAATCTCATCGCCGGAACAAAGAACATTCATATGAATTTCCAAGTGAAAACAAATAAATGCGAGAATGTAAAGATTAATTTGTTTTTATGGTTTATCAACCCTCTGCAGGTTTATTTAAATTCCGGACCTGTTTTTGAGTTGGCAAGAATTTGTTGCAGATAATAAATTATTTCTGATACAATTTCTAGTATTGAATCCATAGATGGAGGATACCTAAATATTTATACTGTTTCCAAACGCATTTACACGTAAGTGGATATAACGAACTTGACTGGACGAGAAAATCAGCTCTCATTCAACCCGTTATCAGTTGTCCCATCCGCACATCCAACTATTTCCATGCGGTCTCCATCTTGGTACTGACCAGTCTTAATCGAAATGGAACCGCTGCGCAAGAAACCAATAGCTAAGGATTCTGGTCTATATCGAACCGGGTAACAGGGAATCCAGAAATTAACCCTTTAATTAATCTAGACTTGTTCCACTGATTAGATATATGGTCTAGTCCACACTATCCGACCCAGGGATTGAACTCACAATGACTATCACCACATTCACGAGCCATCGCTTTAATCCACTCGTCTATTTTCCCTTACAGGAACGTAAATTAACCACGCTGTTCAATTCAGAATTCTCTGTAGGTAACCCAGATGCATATACACCTGTCGTTGCTATCAGCGTAGCTGATGCTAGACTCCTTTCACTGTGCCGTCTTGGCCTCACGTTTCAACTGACTTGAAGTGAGTGACTACATCGAATCAATAGCTGCATCTACTGTAAGTAAAGTTGGGTCACTGTGTCGTGCCAAAAACATTTTATTGTCAGAATCCATCTTTCACATTTACAAATCTACCATTCGTCCATGCATTGAATACAGTTATCATATCTGGTCATGTGCTCCTGCTGTACATCTAGAGATTCTTGACAAAATCCTAAGGATGATCTGTAATGTAATCGATCCTGACATCTCGAATTCAGTTACTTTCTCACCGACGTGACGTGGCTTTCCTTTGTCTTTTCTACAAACTTTCATGGCAACTGCTCTGACAAGTTTTTTTTTTAACTGGTACTCCTACCATATGAATTTAAGTGTGCTACTAGATTGGCATTTTACTGTTGAAATATCTTAATCTGACCGCTACTTCTACTCCAGCTGTTTATTTTCTCGCACGTCCCACCTGTGGAACTCCCTTCCTTTTTATTTGCTGCCCTGATAACTAAAAATCTCAAAAAATATAAATGCAGCGTCAATCGCCATGTTCTGTCTTCTTGAATCGCCTTTATCATTTGTTCTTTCCTCAATACTCCCCATTCTCAGACTTGTCTTTTACGTTCACTTTCTATAGCGACCTGCGAACTAGTGGCATTCCTGCCTTGCTTGTGGTGAAATGATTTCTAAAAAAATTCTCTATTCTCTGTTTATCCGTCGTTTGGCATGGAGCAATGTATTCTTTGCTATGCAGTTTTCAAAGAATCTTCATTTGACAAAGATTCCTCTGCTTATATCTTTTTTGATTCTTGTCTTGTTCCCTTTTAACATTTTAGCAACAGATATGCCTATTTTTGACCCACCCAACATAATATTCTTCAAGAGAGATTTTCATTCCGAAAACATTAACTTTTAGAAAGCTATATTAAAAAGAAAAAAAAAACAAAACCTTTTCTGTTGTTCATAGTATCCTCTTTTTCATTTCATTGTTGTCTTCTACCTTTCTTTAACATATTACCACTATATGTGTGTGTGTGCGTGTTTCTGTGTGTGCGGGTGTGTTTATTTGTGTGTGTGCGTGTGTGCATGTTCATTAATGTTTATTGAAATCTCAGGCCCTCTGCCGTCATTAGAAATGCAAATGACGTCAAGGAAGTTGCAAGAAGCAAATTGTCTGTCAGTCAACCTTCCTTACGGAAGAGAAATACAGATGGCCCATCGAATAGACACACTGTAATCATTTCTCTACACCCCCCTCTAACCGCCACATCAACACTTCTCTTGTGACGTCAGAACCGTTTTCATCTGCTTTATGGCTACCACAGAAGATTGATTTCCTTCTCGCTTAGGTTTTTCTTTCTCTTTCTCTTTCTTGACCTTCCATCTTCTCATAGATTTGTTTCCAAAATACCGATCTTATGTAGACTTGTTTTCTTTTTTCTTGGTTTTACTTTGTCTTTTTCTTACCCTCTTTCTATCAAACGCACATTTTCCTTAAATATTTTAAATACACTCCTGCATTCATATATATATATATATATATATATATATATATATATATATATATATATATATATACACAAGTATATGATTGGTGTATACGGAATAAATTCCCATAACCAAAAATCTTATTCTGAAAAGAGTGCTTAATACAGAGTAGAAGAAATATAATTATATATTCGAAAATTATAACATAAATATGTTATAAAATCACTACAAAAATAGCCATTTTGTTTGAACATTTCTGGTGTTTATCATGTGATGGTGTTGAAACAAAATTGGCTATTTTGAAGTGATTTTATAACTTATTTATGTTATAATTTTCGAATACATACATATATATATATATATATATATATATATATATATATATATATATATATATATATATATATATATATATATATATATATGGAGTGCTTTGGATAAATTCTCGTGTAAATTACGCAAAAATAAAAATAACACGACCATCATCTTATTGTAACAGATATATTTAAATATATAAAATATTAAACATAATTTATTCAATAAAATCGCCATTGGCATCAACAACGGCCTCTATACGACTTTGGAATCTCCTGCTCGTCTTCAGGAAGATCTTGTTTAAGTTGGTGACTTCTTTCCTAATCTTTGCTTTCAATCATTTTTGGTGTTAGAAGGAGATTTGTTGGTCGCTCGGGCAACTGCGCCGCACATATAATAATCAAGGCGGTTGTAGTCTGGTGAGTAAGAGTGATATGGTCGCAGAAATTGTCTGACAGCCACGACTGGGTTATCTTGCTTCTGTGACATAATGCAGAGTCCTGTTGCAAGACATAGGATCTTCCAAGAGCCACTCGCTTTACTCAGGGTAGCACTAACTAATCGGCGCCTATGCTGAATATAAGGCGCGGTGTGGAAAGATGATTGGAGGCATAACGTCGCCATCACTAGTGATAACACGAAACACTTCCGTAATTACCATTAGGCGTATCAAACACTTTCCGAATACTCTGCACTGTCTTCAGATTGACACCGAAATACACTGAAATGTTCGTGTTGCAGCTTCCGGCTCGAACGCCAAACAGTACAGCTAGCCTATTCCAAATTTCTGTCTGAGTGATTTGAATCATGGTGCTCTTTTTCTCACAGACGTTGCCTAACTGACGGTACTATACTGTGCACTTGACAAAATCAAATAAATATATATATATATATATATATATATATATATATATATATATATATATATATATATATATACAAATATAGGTAACTATACTCGTTTCGAAAAACCTTCGAATTTTTGATTTGCCAATAATCAAATCAATCTCGAGGGAAAAAAGGTTTTAAAAAAAGAAAGAGCTAGAAACATGAAAGTCTGTCGAAAAAAATCGCACAGATACAGGTTTGAAGCCCAAATAACAAAAAAAAAACCGACACGAGTAAACAACTAACTAACAAAAGAGCTCAATACAACCGTAGAGCAGACTTAGATAAACCTAGTGAGACAGACAAACCTACCCAGGTTTCACCTAAACGGATCGTCAGGGAAAGCAGGCTAACGAGGCAAAAGAGAAACGCATATTTATAGGCGATAGTCAAACTATACCACGTGACCCAAGATAAAGAAAAATACAAGAACACCGGGGGGTGGGGGTTAAAGATTTATTCAACAACTAAAAGGGGAGGGGATATTAAAAGGGGAGGGGATATTAAAATACGAACATAAACAAACATGACAAAATAAACGGGGAAATTCGTCTTAATTCAGTAACCAAGATTTTTTATGCCTACATATGTTAAGAATTTCGGTTTTGGAGTTTAATAGCTGTTTAGGTTGATTATATAAAGCTATGGCTAATTTCTCCTCTGTACATAGTTTACAAAATTTTTGGCCTGCTTTATATTTGGGGCATTTTTTTTAATATTTCCCATTTTATCGTTTTCTTGTCTAGTTTTCCATACATAGGTGGATAGCGTGGTACTATGTTTAGTTTTTTCGCTTTTAAAACTACTCGTGTGGTTATAGTATCTTTTTTTTTTAATTATCCTGAGTAGCACCTAGGTATATTTTAGGGTTTGTATCCTCCATATCTTTATGAATTTCCACCTGGTAAACCACGCATTCTTGTTGGCATTTTCCCTGTAGTGGGCAGATATTTTTGTTCCTACAATTACAAGTAGGAGGGCTACTGCGTGGATTATCCCTAGTTTTTTTCTTATTCAATCCATTAATTAAGGTCCCTACATTAGGCATGCAACAGTAAATAAGTTTTACATTAATTTCATTGAATATTTTATGTAACTCAGTTTTTTGGGGGAAATGTTGCTCTAATAAGTCAAAAAATATTTTGACAATTTTTGTTTTTAACGCCAAATTAAAAGGAGGGTTAAACCACAAAATATTTCTCTGCCTATTGTTACGTTTGTTCTGAGTACTGTTATAACTTATTTATTTATGTCAATTTATTTGTATCTCCCATCTTAGATAGAGCTTCCTCATAAATTGTTGTATATTTTGACTATCGTCTATAAATATGCGTTTCTCTTTTGCCTCGTTAGCC
>OZ010572.1:83032973-83072973 GCA_963932145.1 Acanthosepion lycidas | reverse complement strand
GATTTCTTCCTTTGGGGTCATCTCAAAAGTAAGGTCTATGCCAACAAGCCAACAAAAATTCAACATCTGAAGATAATAAAGATAATATGATCTCCGGCAGGTATCGCACATTTTCTTCATTAAATTTTCTCGATAGACGTAATATATTGCAGTTGGTTATTATTACTAGTTTTCAAGCTATCTAAAGAGTGGTTCAAAAGCTTGGACCGATTTTAAATGTAAATTAAGTTTAAGCGTCTAATGATTTTTTTCTTTTTCTTTCAGATTTAAAAACTTAAGTCTTTGGTAATTTCAATCATGGAAATATTAACAATCAAACAACGTGTTAAATTTATCGAAGCCTATTACAAAAATGGACGTTCAAAGAGAAATGCATTTCGCACACTTCACGATTTTTTGGTCAACATAATTGACCAACCGAGAGTGCAATTGGAATTGATGTAACGTTGTTGTGGAGATTCAATTTCTGCACCCGATGACGAATAGAGGTGTCTGTATTTACGGCCACATTCTCGTACACTGCAGCAATGTTTTCAGCTGAACTGCGTAAACGAGCACGCAATGGGGATTTCACAATATCTTCAATATGTTCTGTGAGTACCAAAATTTCCAAACCCTCTTTTCTCATTATGTTTCTGAAATTTTTAATTCTTTCTGATTCTAAGTAAGGGTGTTCAAATGATTGTTGTGAGACCGTAACATACCTACAACATGGACTCTTCCAGGACTATATAAAGTATGCGATATAACACTCTAAGAGAGACAGAGACACAGAGAGAGAGAGAGAGAGAGAGAGAGAGAGAGACAGACAGAGACAGAGAGACAGAGAGACAGAGAGACAGAGACAGAGAGAGAGTTATCTTTGTAAGCTTTGTTTAATATATTTTTCTTACCTCTAATCTGTGTTCCGTGTTTTCTTTCGTGGTCCCGACTTTGGGCCCCCATCAATGATTTTTTTTTTTCTTTCAGATTTAACGACTTAAGTCTTTGGCAATTTCAACCATGGATTAACAATCAAACAAAAAAGTTAAAGTTATCGAAGCCTATTACGAAAATGGATGTTCAAAGAGAAAGGCATTTCGCGCGTTTCGTGATTTTTTGGGGCAACATAATCGACCAACCGAATGTGCAAATGGAAACGACGTAATGTTGTGGAAAGGTTCAATTCCTGCGCGCGATGACGAATAGAATTTTTCTTTTGTTTTTTTCGATCACATTCTCGTGCACTGCAGCAAGGTTTTCATCTGAACGGCGTAAACGAGCACGCAGTGGTGTTTTCACATCTGCCTGCGAACCAGTTTGTTTGAATTTACGAACATTGCACATTTGAAACTTTAACACGTTGTTTAATTGTTAATCTTTCCATGGTTGAAATTGCCAAAGACTTAAGTTGTTCAATCTGAAAGAAAAAGAAAAAAAATCATTAGACGCTTAAACTTAATTCACATTTAAAATCGGTCCAAGTTATTGGAAAACCCTTTAGATGGAAAACCCTTTAGAGGAATCTCCGACTGCAGGATATCTACCAACCGCCCCTGGCGGTCAGATGTGGCACAAGGCTGAGTTGAATGTAGGGTATCCGAACCCGTAGATTCGGCCAAAAATTCCCCGTAGACCCTGTATGAAACGGAGTCGTGTAGCTGTTTCCCGAGACGAGATTCCGCCCTTCGACATAGCCTCGTCTGGGGATCTTCTCTACTCGGAGGCAGAGAATTTGACCGGTACAGCCGGAGACGAATCTCCGACTGCAGACGAACATACAGTATTTACTACTGTATTTATGTGAATGGGGACCTTATCGTCCGTCGGTATGCTACAACACCGATAGACGTAATATATACCGTTTAAAATTAAAAGGAATGTTGTTTTTTTGGGGTTTTTTTTTAAATAGTAGCAAGCTAACGTGAATTCCAACCACGTTCCTTTCACGGGACTCGGAATAAACACTACTATCAAAGTATCATAGCATCAAAAAAATACATCTTAAAAGACAGCAGTGAAAAGAAATTAACAACAATTACAGTGTAACTCGGATATAAGAGACTCGAATATAAGAGAAGCCCGGATATAAGAAATATTTTCTCTGGTTCCAAATTAGAGCCATACTTACCTAAACAAAATAGACCAAACCCAGATATTAGAGACTTCTTCTCTGGTCCCGACAACTCTCTTATATCCGGGTTACACTGTACCAACAAACCCCTTGAATATGGTTAAAGATTGGTACCTCTGTCTGTGTGTGTGTGTGTGTGTGTGTGTGTGTGTGTGTGTTGAAAATAACTTCAAAAATAATAGTCGAACTGCTTATTTCATTTTAAAAATAAGCTCTGGGCTGATTTTTTTAATATTTATAATATTGTTTATAAAATGTGTACCCATTATCCCAGTGTCATATAGATTTGTTCCTAAAAATAAAAATAAAAATATTAACTTAGTAGACTTGGAAGAACAGATGTGTTTGACCCGCAACACGTATTCCTTATTTGCTGAAAATATTCGCAAATATGAATCATCGCTCTGTATATATTTTATCTTTGTAATCCCTGCGAAAACAAAACAAAAAAGACATCAATGAAGGAACATGTTTCCAGGTGCAAGCGAGCCAAGTTGTTGCTTGCCTTTCCATTAGGAAGAACAAAAGAACAAAATTTTAGAAAAAAAAAAAAAGGCGGGAATAAAAACCAGAGAAAATGAAAACCGCGTTGTTTCTTGTTACTACGTACGGCCAACGGGAAGACGCCTGTTCGTCTCATTCTTAATGGCAGTACTGTTTAGTCATGAATTATTTATTATGTATGTCGAAGACAAAAACAATAAACGCGCAAGTAGATATAAGTAGTTGAAAAAAAAAAAAAAAAAAAAAGAAGATGGCCGACGACAGGTGAAGTTTGAATAAGAATGCGATAGTGTTTTGTTTTACAACAGCCGTATGGGCGGTGCCATTATCTTAGGCGCATTGTGGCCTGTTTGCGCTCTTTCTTTTTCATTCGCATTTTCATAACGCACACTTCCCTCTGCTTTTTCAATATGTCATATAACACTTTTCTTTCTTTAGTTTCGTCGAATCTTCTTCAGCACGGAGCTTTTCTTTCTTTTTCATATTCTGCTTCTGCGTAATATCTACTTTATCATTAAATATGGTGATAGGTTCTTCCCAGCTGAAATATAAAATACATAGACGATCGCATACGAAAACAAATACGTGTACGCATAAATATTTAAAGGAGAACGTGCAATAAATGTAGTTTCGCAATAACATCCACACACTCTAATTGTGTGTGTCCGTGTGCTTAAACGGTACAACTACGTGTAACTCGCTCACACACTCCCAGAATATGGATGACCAGAACTTGATCTTTCCTCTCGCTACTCTATCGCTATTTCCATGTTCTGACGAGCTGCATTCACTAGATCCACCAATCTAGGTTATTGCAGTGATTAAGTGAAAATGGTTAGAAAAAAAATTGTTTGAAAACAATTATTCGAAAAAACGTTTATCTGTATTTTAAATTGTTTGAATGAAAATTAATCGAAAGGACAATTATTCTAAATTATAATTATTCGAAATGCAAAATTCTTTATTGAAATAAAAATGTAAAAATTAAAAGAGGAAATACACAAAAGATAATTATTCGAAATAGAAATATCGTCTGTCTATATTTCTGAGATGAGGTATTATGTACAATATTTACATTATTCGGACTACTGTCCTCATCTTTGTCGCCATATGTATCACAACGTTTCGGTCTTCTTCAGGTGTATGGAATTTAGAACTGAACCCCTTATTTTGATCACTCTGGTAGACTGTTCTAGTTCCACGTGCCATGTTTTGATGGATGTCAGTTATCAGTTATATCCTGCTAATTTTCCCTCTGAAAGTTCTCCATTGCCTTAACCGGGTATTGAACTCACACTCTTTGGGTCTGTCACTGAATCTAACCGACGCCTTTATCCACTGAATAATGTAAATACTATAGAAATATCGTTAATAAAAGAATTAATCAGAAAAAATCCTTATAACCTTAAGTTATATAACACTGCACGCAAATAGTCAACTACTAAAGAGTACTCGTTAAAGAGTACTAAACTTTATGTTTTCCATTTAGATAGCAGTATTACTTGGTGCTCCTGTACCAAGTAATACTTGGTAACCTGTACATATTGCAAAAGTATTACGATAAGAATTTTTTTGCAAGTCCTGTTGTCTTTTAAGGGAATCTAAGAATTTCCATATTGTGGGATGATTGGATGGCACTTGCTGTTAAAAAAAAAGCCCTATGCCATCCTTCACGGGCGTTATTTTTTTCTAGATAAATTAGCATTGGCTCTCTCAAGCAAGACCACATACGTATTTTAAACATAGGCATTTCGAATAATTATCATCTAGTATAATTGTCCTATCTATTAATTTTTATTCAAACAGATTTCAATTCGAATACATGTTTTTACGAATAATGTTTTTCGAATAATTGTTTTCGAACAATTATTTTCTAACAGTTTTCTCGATGCGATTGCAGCTAAGACCAGTCACACACAAGGATGAACTATCCTAATTCCCCTCTGATTTCATTAGTAAGAAAGAAATTCAATTAAGAAATCTAGCAGCTGACCAATCATCAGAAGCAAACTGGAACTGTCCAATTGAAGATAAAAAAAAATCGTTTCGAAATTTTAGAACCTCAAAAATGAATCTAGTAAATATTTATCATCACACAGCTAGCTCTAGATTTTCAATAGACGTTGAATGGTTCTCGATGTGACTCCTTTCTTAAATTTGGTCAGAGCTCAAGTGGTACTCATATAGACGATCCATCGATAAAAAACGCTGGAAAAAATGACCAGTTCCTCATACCGCACCGGAACGTACCTGAACCCACCTGGCATACTCTATCTTTACAAACTCAGATTTTACCAAAAATGGGAATTTACTGCCGTACGTGGAATGGAGCTGCTACTGCAGACAGAGTTATAAAGTGTTTAAGCTGACTCATAAACAGTGAATTATTCTCCATCCTACAACCGTTTTCCCAAAGTTGTAACGTCGTAAGCCTTTCACTATTCTTTTGTTATTTCTGACGAGATATATTCCCTAGTTCCGTGAGTTTAGGCGAAGAATAGCTATGCAATATAGACGAGTGAATCATAATAATTCTCTTCATATTCCACTAGTAAGAAGGAAGTTCTATCAATAGCAACGAATGTGTTAAACTTATCTTAGCTAACTGACGTTCAAAAGGTGTGGAGTTAGTATTAGCTTGTTCGGAAAATGACGTACGATTTGTGAATAAACATTTTGCTTGTGTTCTGATATATTATTATTGTTATGGGATCTTACCAATAATAATAATAATAATAATAATAATAATAATAATAATAATGGAGTATTCCATACTTAATAAATACTGCGCCTCAGGAGTAGGCAAGAGAGTCAGTCAGTAGTTCACTTCTGAACCGACTGTTCGGTTGAACTCTCTGACTTCGGGCGGGGAGGAACCCGAAGGAGGCTACGCCGAAGGGCGGATTCTCTTTCGGGGAGGTAAATCGACCCTGAACCCGTTTATACGGGTTCAATGGGCATTTTTTTGGCCGAGCCCACGGGCTCGGAGAGCCCACGTTAAAAAGGCCTTGTGCCACATGACGCCCTCGTGTAGGGGTGACTGAATATCGTCAGTCAGTAGTTCAAGTCGAGTCAAGAGTAGAGTCAGAGGCAGTCCGAAACAGAGTCGTGTTCAGACAATTAATGCAAGACATTGGAATAGTGATACTGGTCGAGACTACGTTGTTCTCTCTACTAACCTAATTGTTCAAACTAACACTTCTACTTCTCTGTATGTATTCCTGTTTGTAATATATCTGTGTTATTCCATACCTGTGTTCGAGTTTTTCTTTATTGGTTCTACCTTGGACTATCACCGTGGTACAAGCAACTGGACCATAACAATTATTATTATATTTGCAGAATAATATATTACTCATTCCTAAATATTAAAGTGTGCTCTTTGTTAATTTTATATAAATCGAATTCAGTATTTAACTTATATTATATTACCCACATTTTAAAAAAAATAAGAGGTACGTTTATTTTTTGTAAGGATAAAGAAAGCGATTATCTCCCTTTGGTTGAAATAAGTCACATGGGTCATGTGACGGCCGCTTAGTGACGTCACTTCATATAGTGGAAGTCAATCTCAGTTTGTTTACAGCAGCCAAACCGAAATGTTGCTTTCTTTAGAAATCAGCATTTGAAATTCTGGATTTCATCTATGCTCAATTACTATTAGAGACGGTATGGAAATATAGAACCATAGTATCTATCAGGTCTGTCCACGATGCATACTCGAGAGCTATTCCTTTTTTATTAGATGAATGCCAATTTTAAAATTGTTCTTTGACGGATCGACCTGTTAATATTTTTGCCATTAATACTGGAAGTTTATCGGATGAAATATCCATCTGAAGACGTTTAGATAACCACCCGGTCGATAAGTTGTGTTCCCAATAACATGAATATGAAATAATAAAGCTGTATTGTCGAATTTAAACTACAGTTACTACCTACTACGGTTATACCACTGCCTGCCACTTCTGTTAAGCTGAGTGCTGATATGTATCAATATTTTATTGACGTTAGGGTGGTAGGGCCCGTTGGCCAATTCGAACGTTTCAAGTAGTCAAACTTTCTAATATTTAAAAATATATATATATTTCCCAAAATATTGGCAATTCACTCGACATGATTGTTTTTTTTGACAGGTGATTATTTTGGTAAACATTTACAACCACTTCATCCTCAATAACAACTTTTCTTTATTGCAGTAAAAATCAGTCTTTATTTATTTTCTACCGTAATAATTCTTGTGTATTAAATAAATGCAAGGCGTTCCAAGTACTCCAATAAGAAATGGAACTATGTATGTTCAGCATTCTGTAATAAGAATGGAGACAGAATATTTTACTCTATCTTCTGTGAGTCATTCCTTATTTACCATTTTGCTCTTTGTGTTTCGTTCCTTGCCGTCTTCCACTTTTTACCTCAACCGCTTTCAGCGATTTCTGAGTTTTTTCTCCATTTTTATTAACTATAAAAGTAACCCCGCTTCTTGGTATTTGATATGTTATTCATAAAAATATCACCGACAGGTTATTTTTTTGCATCTTCGATTTCCATTTATAGTTGGTCTCCAAACTACAGTATCTATATTTTCTATGAAGATTCTATAAATAGAATGTCGAAAGAGATTTCCTTGCCATTAGCATTACGTGAAAATATTTCGAAACGCTGAGTCAACTTCCGATAAATACCATAAAATTTTAATATTATATCTGAATGCCGAAGAGCGAATAATCATGAAACTCTGAGCTGACCTACGAAATACATCGTGAAATTTCAATTTTATATTTTGATGCTGAAGAGCGAAGTATCGTGTAACTCTGAACCGACCTCCGATAACTGTCGTGAAGTTTTAATATTTCTTTTATAGAATAATATGCATCATTCTTAAATAGTGATTAGGACCAATCATGTTTTACAGTGTTATGCATATCTTCAAACAGATTTTATTTAATCCGATTTTTTCTGTATATATCAGTTTTTCTTTCTTTTTATTTTTCTTCTCTTATCTTTTTATCTCCTCCTCATCAAATCCTCGTTTTGAAGCCTGTTTTTATCTCATGTTTTCTTTTCTATTTTCATTTCCTTCGACTCTTGCCATTTTTTATGACTATCGATTTCTCTTGCTACTCCGCTTTCCGCTCTCCTCTTCCTGTCACTCCATATCTACTTTCTTCTTCTTGCAGGACAATAGCTTCATCGAAAGAGCCTCCTTTGCCATTAGCGTTACGTGCAAACCTGCGTGTTTCCCAATTATTCCCGAAAACTCTTGCGCTTGTTCGTTTGAACTAGCATTCAAGACGAGTTCTCAGGGTAGATCACACTGCTCTGAAATTGGGCCTGCCAACTAACAGAGGAGTCGTTATAACCGCTGAGAAGAGAGTAATCATCGAAAAACGACTTATATAAAGCCATCTACAAACAACCATATTGCTGTCTAGAAAATCACGCACCAGAATAAGGTAACAGTCAAGACACGAACACAGACATATTTTCTACGATTTAATGCAGAAAAAATACGTACGAAAACATATACATTATGTATGCATATATCTCTATAGAAATATATATATCTATATAGAAATATATATATCTCCGCTCTCTCTCTCTCTCTCTCTCTCTCTCTCTCTCTCTCTATATATATATATATATATATATATATATATATATATATATATATAGAGAGAGAGAGAGAGAGAGAGAGAGAGAAATACGTTGTCTAAAAGAGTCTCTCTCACAAAAAAAGTACAGCGCAACCACTGTTCTCGAACGTATCACATGAAGAACAAATCGGTTTTCGAACAGAACATTCGTGGGGAAAATGCCTCGGTAATCGAACAAAATTTCGGTTCTCGAACAACATTACCGAAACGAGTTAACCTGAACGGTATAATTTCTGAATCGACCGTCGTGTTGTATACATTCGTGTGTTGTGGCGTGCTTTTGTTTTCCATTTTTATTAAACTGTGACTTTTTTCTCTACATTGATACCAATTGGAAAAATATTTTCGGTTTACAAACATTTCGGATTACGAACGGCCTTCAAGAAGAAATTAAATTAGTGAACCGAGATTCCACCGTATTGTGAAATTATTAGTCAATGTTTCTTAAACCAAATAATAATGAAGATATTCGCGGGCGAAATAACATTCACAACAATGGCTATTGTATATTATAAAAACAAATATGAATGTATTGCTTTCTTGTTTCCATTTTTATTTTACCTTGTCTGCCTTTATCAATGTCTCTATTACATGCTTTCTTTATCTTTCTGTTTAACTATTTTTCTTCGCGTCTTCATAGGATTCTTTCTTCCTATTTTTTTTTTACTTCTATCCTTCTTTTTTCTTTCTTTCTTTCGTTTTGTTTTTCCGCCATTTTCTTTCCATTATCTTCATCTGTCCTCTATAATTTTCTTCACAGCTTCTTAATAGTTTTGGGTATGACGATAAACTACATCCGGCAGCAAGGCCTGATCGTGAGGTTTTGAAGAGCATGGAACCATCTCTTAATTGCAGTTCTCCCCTGGTTCACCTTGAGCCGGGCTAGTAGTACATGTTAGGGTTTCAGGTGATATACGTTTGAATTTCAAACCGAACTCTTTATTTCGTCCACTGAGGAAGGTTGTTCTAGTTCCACGTGCCATGCCTTTCCTGGATATCTCAGTTATTTCCCTTTAGTAATATCAACTCGCCAAGTTTTTGTTCGCCTTTCCTTTGTTCAAGTATTGAAATCACAACTCTTTGGCTCAAGTCACTGGATTACTTAAACTAACGCTGTTATCCACTGAGCCACGTAATATTGGCGACAATAAAAATCAGGACAACAGTCCAAACAATGTAAATAGTGTAAAGATTTCCAAAATATTTACTTTTGCTAAATGTGTGCAGACGAACTTCGATATGAATATCAAACCGTTCTTTGATTTTGGTTTTTGGTAAAAGAAATAACTATTATATCCCTTTCCCATAATTCCTGGTTTTCATCTCTTTTCCACAAGTCTAAAATTAAATATACTGATGGTAAAAATCTTTATATGTAACTGGAGACGATACTACAATTTGGAATGAACACATGCAGATTCGCCTAGTAGAATCATCATGGCTGTTTTCATAGTTGGCCCCATTTTGTTTTTAATTTCCATTAACAACCTCACCGATAGCATCAGCACTCAACTTGATATATATGTTCGTGACACAACCATTTACACCTGTCTCAATAATAAGTCTGTTCTGTTCGATAAGGTCAAATTGCTGGCTGATTTCACAAACGACCTACAATCTGTTGCTAACTGGAGCAAACAATGGCGTGTTAATTTTAACGCGTCTAAAACTAAACTGCTCTCTGTTGTTCATCTGAGAGAGCCGTTTCTTCCATTCGTTAGCATAGCTGATGCTATCCTCCAGGAGAGTGAGTCGTTGCGGCTTTTTCGGATTAGCATTCTCGAGTGAAACGAAGAGGAATTATAACATTGAATCTATTGCTAGTTTAGCTGCTAAGAAACTTGCTTCACTGTGTCGTGCTAGACAATTCTTCTCTACATATTCTATATTACATATCTTTATATATCGCGCAGGTTAGAATATTACTCTCACATATGGTCCTGATATTTATTAAGACATTCTTGATAAAATCCAAAGGAGAACCACCAATATTATTGGTCCTGGCGTCACTTTCCCACCGCCGTAAAGTTGCTTCCCTTGGCCTTTTCTATAAATACTTTCATGATAAATGTTCGGATGACCTCTTCACTATGGTACATAGACTTTATGACTTTAAGCGCAGTACTAGATTGGTCTCATCGATTTATAGTTGAATTGGCTAGATCTAACCATAAGTTCTATGCTAGCAGTTTCTTTTCTCGCATTTCTCTTCATGTAGAAATCTCTTTCGTATCCTTGATTTCCTGGCAACTTTGGTCTTCAAAAATTTGAATGCTATGTCAAACGTTATCTGTTGACTTCCTGCTCCTTCATAACATTTTCTCTTTTCTAATCCTTTCACACCCAGTAACCTCTTGTGTCTTAGTGGCTTTACTGCCTTGCTTAGGGTTAATTATATTAAAATATATTCGGTGACAACTCTGCTAAAGAGAGTGCTATCCGTGTTGTTTGCAACTCTCGAAGCTTCTGAGTAGTAACCACTTTTTACACTTTCATGGATTCTGACAACATTCTGCAAATCCCTTTAGCAGAGGCATTTGAGTACCCAAGAGATTATATTAGACTGCATCTCCTGCCATGGCTGAATGAAAGTCTCTCAAAGTGTTTGTATGGAATTACGGCATCAGCCTTTTTAAATATATTCGCATTCACAGCTGCAGCTTTCTTGCTAATGTGGGGGCCTGTCATCGGGTTAACAGTTAATTGTGTGATTCCATACATCTTCTATAAACACCTCTGGATGTTTGCAGGATTTTTCCCTTCTAAAAACAGAAATTCTACTACAATTCATTGCTTTTTCGAAAAACAGCTCTTTTGATAGAGTATTATGCGTAGGATCGGAAAAGGTAAATCTACTAATTTTCCTCGAGTCTTTTTATTTTAACATAGGGAACTTTACTGAATCGAATAATCACACGAAGATTGGTAATGAACGATAATACTTAATACAAGAACAACACATATAAGATTCGTCGGACAAGACTCTGCTCTTCGACATAGCCTCGTCAGTGGATTCTCTCTGTCCGGAAGCAGAGAGTTTGACCTGCACAGCGGGAGACGAATCTTCAACTTCAGACCAACATACAGTATTTAGTACTGTATTTCTGTGAGTGGGGACATGCCCATTATCATCCATATGTATGCTACAGCACGTTTATACGTGGGGGATAATTAAACGAACAAAACAGGAATTAAAATTAAATTAGAAACTTTTAAATGAGACTTTTATATCTAAAAAATATTTTAAATAAGCCGAAACTTTAAATTAGTTAAATTCACAGAAGTGCCCTCAAACACAGTATCTTAGCATTATGAAAATCATGACAAATCCCTAATTAAGAGAACAGGCCTATAGTGAAATAAATAAATAAAGACTTTAAAACTTTTAGCTATTTTTCAGCCATTGAAACGTTATTATATATCTTGTTGCTTATAAAAATAAGCATTTCCTTAGTAATCTCTAACGCAATGTAAGGTTTTTAGAAAACATTCGAGAATATTCCTCAGGGTATATTTACAATGCATTATATGCTGAAAAAAAAGTTAAAAGTTTGGCTAACATGCTATGGTTTGCGTTTGTGAAAATTTTCCCATTCAATCAGATTTGATTCATTTTGGTTACTCGATACAAAATGAAAATTTAAGAAAAACTAAGAGATTAAATGAAACATACATTTTTTTTTAGTATAATTTGTATTATTTTTCTTTGTATTGGTTTTAATTTAAGCACTTATCAGCAAGCACACACAAAGCAATCTACATGCGAGATGTTGGGCGAAAACGTGATGAAAGCAAATAGCATTGGAAGGAAACATGAAACAGAAAAATGAGTTACATTTCGGAAAATAAAAATGTTTCTAGATCAACAAAGCGAAAATGAAGGCAGGAGTGAAGAGAAATTACTAAAATGAAAAAAAGAAAGAAAGAAAGAAAGAAAGAAAGAAAAAAAAGTGAAGATGCCAACAAAAAAGAAAGAGAATATAAGGACAAGAAAGAAAGAAAGAAAGAAAGAAAGAAAGAAAGAAAGAAGATGAATCTGCCAACAAGAAAGAACGTGAATATGTCAACAAAAACAAAGAGAATATACTAAATTCTTCACTTTCGTCCAGTCACGAATTAATTGATGAGATACTCGGTGGTTCATCTCAGTGTTTCTCAGGTAGTTCTTTCGAACAAGCTTGCAGCGTCTGGACTCAAGAATTACTTTCTCTCCCACTAGACGCATCAAAACAAAAAAGCTGGGATAAAATAAAATGCGAGGAGAATTTTTTTAATTTGAGGCTCTCTCTGGATCAGCATCGCCTCGCCTGTCTACTATCTGTTTCACAATCGAGTAGTGGCGCCTGGCTCAACGCACTACCCTCTTCACCTACCGGTACCCTTCTAGATGATGAGTGCACTCGAGTCAGCCTCGGAATCCGTCTTGGACTTAAAATATGTGAGCGTCACAGATGCAGATGTGGAGCCTCCATCAACGAGTTTGGTTTGCATCCTCTCTCCTGTCGTCGTAATGCCGGCCGCTTACCACAGCATGCTGCCATTAACGACATCATCAAAAGAGGTTTGGATGCAGCTAGGGTCCCTTTCCAAATCGAACCCGTAGGTCTTGACCGCGGTGATGGAAAGCGGCCTGATGGCATTACCATTTTCCATTTTAAAATGGGGAAATCGTTGATTTGGGATGCGACCCGTGCGGATACATTTTCGGTCGGTAATTTGATCATTTCCGCGGTTGAGCCAGGATCCGTCGCCCGGGACGCAGAGATAAAAAAAAATAGTTAAATATTCTTCTCTTGCCGATAGAATTTTTTTTACTCTTGTGGCAGTGGAGACTTCGGGGTTATTGGCCCTCGTTCGATGGCGTTCCTTCAAAGGATTGGCGCGATTGCGTCTCGATTAAGGGACGAGCCTTGCGAAACGGAGTGGCTCTTGCAGCGTGTCTCACTGGCGATGGTTCGAGGTAATGCTTTCTCCATCATTGCGGCTAGCAGGGGTTAGAAAATATTGTTTATTGTTACATTGTTCTGGAATTGTCATCAGTGGTCAACTGTACTTGTTCTGTTTCAATAAATTTTAATTTGTTAAAAAATATCCTAACAAGAAAGATAAAAGGAAGAAAGAAAGAGAATATAGCAACAAGAAAGAACGTGAATATGCCAACAAAAAAGAAAGAGAATATAATGACAAGAAAGAAAGAGAGTGAATATGAGAACGAGAAAGAACGTGAATCGGTCAAAAAAAAGAAAGAAAATATATCTACAAGAAAGAAAGAAAGAACGAAAGAAAGAAAGTTAATATGCCAGCAAAAAAAGAACGTGAATATTTCACCAACAAAGAAAGAGAATATACCAGCAAGAAAGAAAGAAAGTGAATAGAACAAGTATAATAGATTAACAACGAAAAGGTGTCATCGGCTACATAAAACGTATTATTTAAAAGAAAGAAAAAAGATAACGATCTCTATTTATAAGAAGATAGAAAGATATAGTACAATAACTATATATATATATATATATATATATATATATATATATATATATATATATATATATATATATATATATGCGTTTATCGGCGTATGAAGGTCAAGATAGGAAGCGACAGCCAGACACCTGTATATATGATCTGATTATTTGCAGAAACATCTACACTTTTTGAAGAGCCGAATACAGAGACCTGGTGCCAAAAGGTCCCCAAACGACTCTCCGCGGGCTTGTCTTTTTCCTAGATAAGGCTATAGAAACCAGTATGTCCTGCTATTTACTCAAGTGTATTAGCACGTAAGTGAATGTAATAAACTGGAATATATATATATATATATATATATATATATATATATATATATATATAAATATATATATATATATATATAAAAAATAAATATATATATATATATGTGTGTGTGTGTGTGTATATATATATATGTATAGAAACAGAGGTAGATAATTATCAGAATAAGATAGATAGATAGATAGATAGATAGATAAGGATTAGAATGAGATAGAAAGAAAGAACAGACAGTTAATGAAGCGAAAAATGTAGATAGAAAATTAAAGAGTAGAAGATAGACACATAAAGAGATTCTCTCTCACTCCTCTCTCTCTCTCTCTATATATATATATATATATATATATATATATGTGTGTGTGTGTGTATGTGTGTGTATAGATAGATAGATAGATAGATAGATAGATAGATAGATAGAAACAGAGTCAGGTCAGAAAATGCAATTAGATTATCTATTAGACAGTAGGAACCTCCTATTCACATAATCTCCTTCTGTTATTAGGTTGCTGATTGGGATTCACTTCGAGACTTTCACTGTGACGCCCCTTAGATTGATAGATAGATTGACTCCTCTTCTCTCAAATCACTACAATAAATGTATTGTTAATCCTTGCTTTCTTCTTTATTGGATGTTCTCCTCATTGTTCTAGTTTTAAGAACTCAGGTGAAACGTTTGAGTCTTTGAACTATCAGCCTATTAGCCTTGGAAAACCTGTAGATCCCCTAATAAACACTGAATTGGTTAAGCATCTCTCATCGTAGAGCGTTCTTTCAGACAAGCAATATGGCGTTTACTTCTCTAGGTCAACTGCTGATGTATAAACGATGATACCTGAAAGAGTCTATCAAGCTTTAAATAAGATTCGTGAAGTCAGAGCTGTTGTTTTGGATATCCCGAAAGCGTTTGGAAGGGTTTCGCATACCGGCCTTCTTAGTTCTTTTTTGTAGTCACAGAGGTGACACCCAGGACTAATTCTTTGCACATATGTTGTGCTTAATTTTCATCAATAAAAATCTTGATGACATTGGCTTTCAGCTGAAAATCAATGCTGATGACATTTTTTTTTATTTCTATCTGGATAGTAATTCTGATCAGTTTGACATGGTCAAATTGGCAGCTGATCTAAAAAGTGACATACAGTCTGGGGTTAAATAGGACAACGAATTACCTCTTAATTTTCACGCCTCTAAGACGAAACTTTTCTCTACCTGGGAAACTCCGTTCTGTCTTGCATAAAGACGATTGATAATAACATCCATGATAGCGATACGTTTCGGTTTCTCAGGTTTAGGATCTCGGCTGACATGAAGTGAAAATATTATATTGAATCCATTCCTAGGATTACTGCTAAAAATGTTGATTCACTGTATCGTGCTAGACAATTTTTCTATCGTGAATCTATTCTAATGAGTTTACCATTCGTCCGTACTTAGAATATCACTACCACATATGGCCCCGTGCTATTTATTTAGAGATTCTTCATAAATTACACACACACACACACACATATATATATAGATAAACAATAAAATCCAAAATCACTTCATATGGGGAATAGCCTATTTCGGCATGCGAAAATATCGGTCGTCTGTTTTATCAAACTAGTGTAGACTGATTTTTTGTCAGAAATAGAAATTAAATTGTGAAAGCTAAAAAAAAAAAAAAATACAAAGGAACGAAGCTGTCTCGTGGCATTCGCCTGACTGAAACATTGAAATGAACAAATTGCGGAATAGTTTTTCGACTGTTTTTTTATATTTACAAATATTTTTACGTATATTATAATTGTAATATACGGAAAAATATTCGTGAATATAAAAGGATTATGATAAATATAAGCAGAGGTAATGTTTGTAATTTACATGAGTAAATATATATATATATATATATATATATGTGTGTGTGTGTGTGTGTGTGTGTGTGTGTGTGTGTAAGCGCAATCGTCAGGCCTGACAATTGCTTTTAGCATGAAACAGACTGTCGCCTCTGAATGCTGACTTCAATGTACATTTATATTTATATAAATCTATTTTAATCGTGTTTCAATTTTCCCTCCTTATTCGTCATTTACAAATCTGTGATTGCTTACTTTGTTCTATGCGCTAACGTTCACATTTTGAAAATGTGTTGGTCGAAAGGGTCACCTAAAAGTAAGATGATGTCTCTCTCTCAATATATATATATATATATATATATATATATATATATATATATATATATATATATATAGAGAGAGAGAGAGAGAGACCCCATATATATATATATATCATCTTGGCTTTACAAAACGAAGATCAAATGGGAGTCTGTAGGCGTCACTTATTTTCAGAATAGTTTTATTATAAGTTCTGTACAATTAAAATCTATTTAAGTGGTGTTCCAATTTTTCCTTCTTAGTAGCTATTTACAAACAGGCCATTGATTATTTTGTTCTATGCGCTAACGTTCACCTTTTAAAACAGTGTTGACTGAAATGGTCTCCTAAAAGTAAAATGATATCATTTCTATTTCAGTCTCTCTCTCTCTCTCTCTCTCTCGTTATATATATATATATATATATATATATATATATATATATATATATATATATATATATAATCGTGATAGTATATACAGTTTAACGTTGTTTTTAAACAGTGCTGAGTATAAAATATAGAGTCCCTACATTGTTATTTATAGAGCGATGTTATTAAAAAAGCTTTTTAATCTTATATAATTACAATATTTAAATGCTTTCGACGAAGAACCGCATCTTATATATTGTCGGATATAGTACTTAAAAGCAAAACCAATATCGATTATTAAATAATTTTGAAAATCAATTTTAATATTTATTTTCAATACTGATAATTGTTAGCAAATGCAGATATATATTTAAAAAAAAAACACTAAGTAGTTACAAAAATTCTAGTAATTTTCATACCACTAAAAATTAATTTAACCATAACCGACAATAATATACAATAACAACAACAGAGTAAAATAAAAACAAAACATGGATTTGTCTTAACCACCGAAGAATGACGTTCATACAGAATGACATGCCATATATTTGTAGCGCCACCTATCAAGGGAATTATGTAATGACATGCAGTCGATCCAGACCTGTCAACTAGGGTTTGTCTGATGTCCTGTTAGTGCGCATGTCTTCTGCGCTTTGCGCATGCGTCCTTTTCACTTGTCACAAGTGATGAGCCCGACTTGCAGTCAGATGAACGGGAGGATGGGACGCGTGTCAACGGACCAAGACGCATATTTTACTTTGAAGATGTCAGTTTGAAGCGACGCTGTGATAACAGGAAAAAAAAAATAAAAATAAAAAAGACCAAGTGGGGAAAAAGAACGCAAAGCAATCGATGGTATAAAGACTTTTGCCTTTTTTTTTTAAATTAAGAAAAAGCGGATTGTAGAAACGTGAAATCAAGAAACGTATGTTCAAATAAATAGCAGATAAAACAATGCTGATACTTTGGAAATGGAATTATTTTATTACAGTAAAACAAGTTTAACAGGCACTCAAAAGCAACAATACCAATAAACTTTAAGGTAAAAGAGTCGTAAATATTTTTGTGTATAAAACACCTCTCGGCGTTAAAAGCAAAGAAGAAGAAAAAATGGCGTATGTTCTGAAAAGAAAAAAAAATCAATAACTAACATCATATAGCCTCAAATACGATTCCCCCTGACATGTAGATATGAAATAAGATATTGATGCGTCCATAAAAAGACTAGAAGTTCTATCAGGATTTATTAGTGATTGACACAATCTTAATAACATAAAATATGCAGATGAGACCGTGTTGTTAGCAGACATAAAAAGGAAAGTGCAGCCTCTGCTAGACACGGTAGGAAAGGTAACCAAAAAAAGGATTATCATAAATTGAGCAAGTACACAATAACGGTGGAGTAATGGACACCGGCTCGGAATGAGGATTGGGAGTGCCGAGATCGAATTCTAGTCGAATCCATTACGTTCACTTACGTGCTAATACCCTTGGGAAAGGTATGAAACCTCTTCTCTTCCCAGCTATGAGTAAATAGCAGGACATAGCGGGTTCTATAGCCTTGGATCAACGCATAAGACATAGCTGACTAACATAAGACATGGAAAATGCTAATGACAAAGCTCTCAACGAATTTATTCAACATTCCTTGTGAGTTTATCCTAAGAGATCTAGAAGTCCTACCCAAATTTATTATTGGCGCACACAACCATAACCACCTGAGATACGCTGATAACAGCGTGTTGATGACAGTCACGGAAAGAAAAAAAATGTAAATTAGGAAGTTTAGAAAAACTATCAATTGTAAGACTACAGAATATATAGTCGTTAGCCAATGGGGCAGCAAACAAGCTGAGCTACAATTTGGAAACGTCATCATTAGGCAAATTCAGAATTTTAACTGGAAAAACTCATAACACAATGGAAAATCTGGCAGAATTTTGAAGGTGATTTAGCATAGTGAAATATGTTTTGAATAAACTAAAGTATTGAGAAGCAGGAACATTTCGTTAGAAACGAAGAAAAGAGTTCTGAACGCCTATGTAATAACATTCTTCCTATTTGGCAGCGAGTTTTGGACATTTTCTAGATTATTTTTCAGGCAATTTAAATGCGGTTCTGAAGATATGAGCAACGAGGAGGTTTTAAGAAACAAAAGGCCACTTGTGATCACGATCAGAGAGAGATAGTTAAACATTCTAGAGCATATAATACGGAAAGAGTGTTTGGAAAATTGAACACTCACAAGATAACCAAAGGCAAGAGAAAACAGGAGACATAAAAAAGACATCAATGACTAACATCCTGTAGCAGCAAAGACGATTCATCCTGCTTCAAGGGAGTATGCTTCACATCGTAAACTGCTTGGAACACTTGATCTATTTGGGAAAGTTATTAGAACAATACAGAGCAATTAGTTCTTCACAAAACGCCTGCATCACACATAGAAAAGGAATTAAGCAAGCAGACATGAAATAAGATAGTAATGTGATCAAAGAAGGATTAGAAGTCCTATCAAAATTTATTAGTGGTGAACATAATCTTGGAAGCATAAATACACAGATGAAAACATATTGTTAGCAGGTACAGAAAGAAAACTGCAGGTAATGTTAGATAGAGTAATAAAAGAAAGCGAAAAGTAAAGAACTATTAGTTGTAAGAATACATAATGTATTGCTGCCACTAGAGAAAATAACTCTACGATACGAGCTACGAATTGGAGATGTTAAAAGCAAGTAAGCACAGAAACGTAACTGTCTGGGAAGTGTTCTAACAGATGATAGAAAGTGTGACATAGAAATCCGAGAATATATTGAAAAAACGAAAAACGTCTTCCAAAAACGTAAGCAATGTATTAAGAAACTGGACAATTTTCAATTGCAAAGAAAAGAGCGCTCAGTTGTTATGTAATATCGGTTCTTTTGTGTGTCAATAAATCCTAAGCATCTGCCTCACAAATGAAGATGTGGAAATTGATATGTGCTTCTAGAGAAGGTTCCAGGTAATACAATGGACGGACTAGTTTCGTAACGGGGAAATTTGAAGAAAAATGCGAGCGAAATATGTGCTCGTAATTGAATAAGAAAGAGAGCGTTGAAATTTCTGTGACGTGTAATGAGGAAAGGGGGCTTATAGAATTTGACACTTAGAAGACATATTGAAAGTATGAGAGACACCGGAAAATGTCAAGTTATGAGTTTGTGTAAATCGATGACCGACCAGGGAAGGTGGGGGATATTACGAGGATGCGCGTTGCCTGGAAGCTACAAACCATAGGAAGTAGTGTAGAGCCATAATTCGCAACGCCTAGAATGGACTACGAACAAAAGAAGCAACGTAGAAGAAGGAACGAGTAACAATAATAATAAAAAAAAAGCATAATTATAACAATATATTGTGACAATTATTATGAGACTAATAGAAATCTTGTATTTAAATTTACAAACGCAACATGAGAATTGTTACTTCATTTATCGACAACATTCAATTTTCATTTAAAGAAAACATTTTAAGATTTTTCTTCGGCATATCCAAATTGTCAGCAACAGTTCTTCTATATTTTCGCAAAATTCTCCAATAAAACTAAAAATATTTATATCTAAGGTTGACCGGGGCTCAAAAAGCGAAACCGAGGAGGGTACTCTGAACACTGAAAATTGTTGATCAATATTACTAATTGTCAAGGCCACACAAAAGGTGTCCTTTACTCATACCAGCAATATATGCCATTCTAATAAAGATGGAATATACTGCGCTTAAAAGTTGGCCTGAATGTTGTGCTTGTTAACCATCACATTAGAAAAGAAACCCAAAAGTTAATTATTAATTTTTGCTTCCTCTGCCTTTTCTATAAGTAATTTCATTGTAATTGTTCTGACGGACTTTCTTAAATGGTATGTAGACTTTCGGAATCTAAGCGCAGTGAAAGTTTGATAGTAATGTCTCATCCTTTTACAGTTGAAATGGTTAGGTGAAACAGTAGGTTCTATGCTGTTTCATCACTCAAACTTTTAAAATTTAAATGCAATGTCAATCATTATCTTCTGTCTTCTTAATTCTTTTTCTTTTATAGTCCTCTCTCCTTAATAGTCGTGTTTTTTTTTCTGCATTTTCTCTAACAGTCCTAGTAACGTTGTTACCTTGCTTGATGTGCAATGATTTAAAAAAAAAATTCTCAAAAACTTCAGTGGTTCGGTCCCCGCTGATAATCGAATTCATAACATTAAGGGTCGTGAGTCGAGATTGTTAAATTTCACGGTGTAATATTGGCCTAACATTTATTTATTAGTTTTAGTTTAGTTCGAGAGAAGGTCCTTTGACATCAGGGAATTGGCCTGTGATTTGAAATAGTTACTTCCCACAGTACAGTACTGGACTAAAATTAATTTACTAAATTCGGCTTCGTCGTAGTTCCTGTAAATTGGTCTGTGAATCGAAATATTTAAAACTCAAATAAGTATTGGCCTAAAATTCATTTATGCAAATTTGGTTTATTCGAGGAGTAAGTCTTGTGAATCAGGGAATTGGACATTGTATCAAGATTATAATTCATACGGTATAGTAGTGTCCAAAAATTCAATTTACTAAATTTTGTTTTATCCCAAAAGGATCCCATTAACATCTGGGATTTGATGATTGAGTTAATATGGTTAATCTTCATGGTTATACGCCTAACAATCATTTTAGTCCATTTAGATTTTTCCTGAGGGAGGACATCAGGGAGTTAGTCGTTAAATGGATATTTTTAATTAGTATTGACTAAAAATCTTATGTACTATATTCAGCTTAGTACAGAAGAAGTTCACCTAACCTCAGGCAGTTGATTATTGTGCCAATTTTTGTTACTTGCCAAAAATTCCCCCTCCCACATAATGCTAAGACATTTACTACAGGGTGAGAGGTAAATACGTTGAAAATTTTAGGGTGCTAGGAATCTAAGGCAGGTGTCAATGGTGTCGTCAGCATTATGTGGGAGGTATTTGTACCACACCCTGACCATAACATTATCCGGGAGCTATTTCTGGGAGGTGTATGTCGGAGGTATTTATGCCGCACACTGTATTAGTCTAAAATAATCCCCCCCAATTCATCGGCCTATATTTGATTTTTATTTATTATTTATTTACGCATATGCTTAAGGAATTTCATCTATATATGTTCCATCGTATATGCATCTATATGGAGTTTTATTCTGGTTTTGAATAGATTATTTCTCTCTATATATATTTCAATTAACAACGTAACGTGCAATTGACTTAACGAACGGAGCACTGTAATGGATCACTTTTCCAATAGAAAGACTTAATTTCTTATCATTGTATTGGAGGTATTTCTGGGTGGTATATGTAAGAAGTATTTCTGCACACGGTATTAGCTTAAAAATAATTTTAATCAAAATCATATTTAGTCAGGTAGAAAGTCCCCTGATATTAGGGAATTGGTCATTGAATCAAGATAGTTAATCTACATTGGCTTAAATTTAATTTACTAACTTTAGCTTAGTCCGGGAGAAGGGTCCGGGATCTGTGTAGTCAGTGAGGGTCAAATTCAATACTATAGTCAATTGGTTTAAAAAATAGTTCTTCGGAACTAAGGCGTTGAAATAGGTGCCATATTTTCATAATGAAATGTTCTTCAAGTGTTACAGAAGCTTAAAAGCCAGTCTTTATTCGTGAACAAAAGGCAATTACGAATACGTTTAGGCGGTTTGAAACCTGACATTTGGAGATTATATTTTTTTACTTTTTAACATAAATATATTTTAAGAATTTATCATCATTACGAGAGTGGAAAAATTACCCAAAGAAGAATGATCTGAAAAAAATAATAAAATTAAAAGTCATGTGAAACAAATAATAATAATAATAATAATAATAATAATAATAATAATAATATCAAATCTTGAACTAAACATCTAACAAATGTGGCACATGAAGTTACAATAATAGCAGTTGTAGTTGGAGCCCTCGGATTGATTGGAAAAGGTCTGATAGACTCACTGAAAGGATTCCTGGTAGCCCAGAAATATAAAAATGTATACTCACAAGTCCAGCTCACACGAAGAGCTTTATCTATGTAAAATGTGTGATCTAAAGTTGTAATTTTCTAGTTATATTTTATTTTATTAATTATTTATTTATTGCTCAGACGAAAATGTCACGATGCCATTTCTGACCCAAGATCTCTGGTTGGGACCCAGAAAAAATGAGTATACAACTGAAAACAAAGGAAATAATAATAATAATAATAATAATAATAATAATAATAATAATAATAATAATCGCCAAAATAAAATATTCCGAACTGAACTTAAGAAATTTTACAGGGAAATTGGAAAAACACCGATACATGTCGAAAGGCCACCATCGATTGATAATGTACAGACATTTTAGGAAAATATTTGGAGCAGCCCAAAGGAATATAACCCAAATGCAGAATGGATGCGGCGTGAAGAAGAACGAATGCTGGATACATCTCTGCAAGAATGGGAAAATATATCTACAGATGATGTTAGGCAAGCTCTAACGAAATCCCAAATATGGAAATCCCCAGGAAATGACAAGGTGCCCAATTTCTGGTTTTATCATCTCTCATCTATCCATGAAATTCTTGCAAAAATATTATCAACGCTTGTAAATAATCCCAATAAAATCCCGCAATGGATTACTGAACGTATTACATACCTCATACCAAAAACAGCTGAAACAGAAGACCCGAAAAAATTATAGACCGATAACATGTCTCTCCACAACGTATAAGTTGATCACGTCTGTACTGACGAACCATACTTATTCATTTTTCGAAACAAACAGCATTCTTCCGCTTGAACAGAAGGGATGCAGAAGAGGTTCATATGGCTGCAAAGATCAACTGCTGATAAATAAAATGATCCTGGAAAATTGCAGGAGACGACGTAGAAATCTTAGTGCAGCGTGGATTGATTATCGTAAAGCCTTTGATAGTTTTCCACATTCTTGGATCCTTAAGACTTTGGAAATGTACAAAGTCTCCCCTGTGGTATTAAATTTCTTTTAGCGCACCATGGGAATGTAGAACACCAAACTATACCTTAGTCACACCGGGGGCACTGCCATATCCAACCGTCTGAATATCCGACGTGGAATGTTTCAAGGAGACCCTCTGTCACCCCTTCTGTTTTGTTTATCCTTAATCCCTCTTACACATGAACTGAACAACAGTAGCTATGGTTACAAAATAATTAAGAAAATATTCAATCACCTACTCTACATGGATGATCTCAAACTCTTTGCCAAAGACGACAATAGGTTGAAAGGCCTCCTCAATATTGTAAAATACTTCAGTGACGAGATAGGTATGGACTTCGGATTAGATAAATGTCCAGAAGTAACATTCAAGAAAGGTAGAATTACAGAAACACCCTTAATAGATTTAGATTTTGTCACAAAGATTAGGGAACTGGAGCATGATGAAGCTTATAAGTACCTAGGAATTAGCGAAGGAGATGGCATACAATGCCCCCAAATGAAGGAAAAAATAAGAAAAGAGTACTACAGGCGTATACGTTTGGTGCTAAATACTGAACTAAATTCAAAAAACAGAATATCTGCCATAAACACATTGGCTGTCCCTGTGGTGCAATACAGCTTTAATGTCCTTAACCATAGCTGAAATTAAGCGAATGGACGCCAAAACGAGAAAGCTTCTCACTTGCTATCGCATGCATCATCCCAAAGCTGATGTTGATCGTCTGTATGTGCCCAGATCCGAAGGTGGCAGAGGATTAGTTCAACTAGAATTGTCCTACAAAACTACAACAATTGGCCTCCAAAGATACTTGGAAACTACAGAAGACTGGATGATGGTATGCGTCAAGGAACATGAAAGTAGTAAGCGTCTTTACTCCGTAATAAAAGAAGCCAACAAATTCAAAATGTAGTTTCACATGGGCATAGAGATGCAAGTACGGCACAATACACCGTCTGAAACTGCAAAATACTTAAAAAAAGACAGCAAAGACGAATGCAACCGACCAGATACAGAAGCGATGGCAAGATAAACCGCTTCATGGCCAATACTCTGCCCTTACCAAACAAGCCGATGTAGACAAAACCCGTACCCATCAGGGGCTACGTAGTGCAGGGTTGAAAGCGGAAACTGAAGGTTTTATACTTGCTGCACAAGACCAATGCTTGCTAACTAGGAATTATCAAGCACATATACTAAAATATTGTGTCAGCCCAAAATGCAGATTCTGTGATAAATATCCAGAAACGATTGATTATCTTGTATCAGGTTGCACGATATTGGCACCCACTGAATATAAAACCCGGCATGACAGAGTGGGCTAATATCTGCACTGGAAAATCTGCGACTTCTACGGGAAGGAAACCGAAAAAAAATGGTATGAACACCACCCAGACCCGGTTACGGAGATAGGACCTGTTACAATTCTATGGGACTACACAATAAACACTGACAGAACAATCAAAGCCAACCGCCCAGATATTGTTATTAAAGACCACAAACAAAAACGGTGCCTCCTTATTGATATGGCAGTCCCTGCTGACTGCAATGTATCTTTGATGATATTCAAAAAGCTGTCAAAATACAAGGACCTTGAAATAGAAATCTCGAAAATGTGTCATATGGGAGCATCAACAATCCCTGTTGTAGTTGGAGCCCTAGGACTGGTTGGAAAAGATTGCAGTAGACTAATTGAAGGGATTCCTGGAAGTCCATGCCTCAAGGAGATACAAAAATTCGTTCAGCCCACACTTTACAAAGGGCTTTATCTATGTAATTTTTTTTTTTTTTTTGCCAGTGGAAAGTGTCATGGTGCCATTTCTAACCTTAGGTTCCTGGGCGGGACCCGGAAAGAAATGTGTAAACGACTGAAATCAAAGAAAATAATAATAAAAAATACAGGTTCTTTGAGATCAGGAAACCGTAGACCATCTCTTCTCAGCGCATGTGCCAAAAGAATATAAAATGCATCACGATAGAATGGGGAAATATTTACACTGGATAATGTGGAAACACTTTAGAAAAAAATTAACAAAGACTGGTATGAACATCCCCCATATTACAGAAATAGAAAGCATCATAATTCTATGGGATTACACCATATTTACCGACAGGAGGATTCAAGCAAATAGGTTGGACGTAATTGACAAAAATTGAAAAGAAAAAAAAATCTCACCTACTAATTGCTTGGCCAGCGGACTGTAACATAGCAACCAAGGAATTCGAAAAAAAATATCGAAGTAAACAGCTGGAAATCGAAATAGAAAAACCTAGAAATTGAAAACAAGAATAGTACCTGTCATAGGAGATGCGCGTGGAATGGTAAAAAATTGGAACAGAACAACACATTAAAAATCCCTGGAAATCCCATCTTAAGAGAAATACAACAAGCTAGCTTGATAAGTACAGCGCACACATTAAGAAGAACTTTCTTAACGCTAGTAATATTATAGGAGTTAAAAGAAACAAATCATTAAATGTAACCATAACAAAACACCACTACCTGCCTTAGGTCTTCCCGCTGACTTGGTAGGTTGTGTGACCATAGCCGAATCGAAATATAATAATAATAATAATAATAATAATAATAATAATAATAATACTGCTCTTGATATACCTACACTAGACTTGGTTTCATAATGAGTATACGATTAAGCACCGATCAGTCTCCTTATTATAGGCATTTCGTGTCGTATATAACGGTTTTATATTGAAAATAGTTATGATTAATCAAGAGTGGTCTCCCCTTGTTTCATTACTCTCCTCTTTCTGTTTACTGGGACTATAAAAGGTCACTATACATGAACCTTGTATTCTCAGTTGAATAAACTTTCTTAAAGCCTATATCTGCGTAGTGTTGTCATTACGTTAGTTATATTTGACATAATATTATTTGCTACAAACATAACCGGAGTTCGAAAGAAGCGAGCGAGAGAAACAGAAAAGTATTATTATTAACATGAAATAATTATTATATTAACTTGAAAGATGAACAAGCATAAGCAAAGATGGTGCAGAATAAGGAATCAACACACTTCAACAAGCACAAAACGAGGACGAATTAAAAAGTGATAAGGTAGCTGAGGAATCAAATAGATGCAGTGAATCGAAAATACATTTATGGTGAGAATTAAGTAACACTATAAGTGAATTTATGCAAGCAGGTTAGCATCTCCAGATTATCCTGGAGGTTAGCATCTCCAGAATTGCAACCAAAAGACAACATAACACGAGGTGACCCACGTTTGTGCGTAAAAAATGGTTAGAAAAAAACTGCTTGAAAGCCGTCGTTGGTTGTGTTAGCATAATATCAAATTTCTTGTTTGTGAAGGCAAGGATGAAGTAATAGATGGCGACTCGGATTAAGGGGTAGGAGAGACGAGTTAGAATAAAAGTCGAGTCCGTTACATGTACTTACGGGAAAATAAACTTGCGAAAGGTATGAATCCATTTTTATTCCCTCTCCAGGTGACGTATTAGGTATTTCTGAATAGGCGTGGCATACATATGAATGTCTCGGGCACTTCGACGTGTTGTAATGACGTGCAAGCTTGTCTCGCTAGATCAATTACGACTGTAGTGAGTTCAATCCTCACTCTGTGCTCTATTCTTTCGGCGTGCCACATATAAGCTACTCTTAGAAAATCTTCATATGAAAGTTCCGATGTGACGAGGCTATCTAAGAACATGACTCGAATTCTAGTGTTACTGGTTTTGTAACGATTTGTAACAATTTTTGAGGGGGGGTGTAACAATTTGTGGCACATGGACACGTCACTGAGTTATTAGAACATTCGTTTTCTTACCCTAAAACCCCGGTTCGAATCTCTCCTTGATCAATTTATCAGGAAGGTGACTTCTTGATGTTATCAGTCTGGAGGAGTCGATCTCCGTGTTGGCACCATTAGAAAGTGCCTGAAAACCATACCACGGATTGACCCAAGATTTGTGAGGGAAATTAAGTAGATAGAAACCTTTGGGGACCGCTGAGGTTTATGCTAGTACGAAGCCACGGGTCAACGTGACTGAGAGTTTGAGCATGCTGGTCTTTTTCAAACTGCTGATCACGCCAGATAATACGCTCTCTCCCAGAAACTGTAACTAAGGTCCGCTCAACATAGTTGCAGTATAAAACATAGGTTGACTCTGTGGGTGTTGAACAAACACAAATGGGCCCGAGCAGGTGTGTGCGACAGGGATTGACTAGCCGAAATATTAGACGGGCATGCTCAGATACACGTGGCCACACATCCATCCAACAATAGTTTATTAGTTTTATCAATTAATGGAGTTGGTGAGTCATCGCATTCTGATCATCGTAAGTTTTCAACAATATTAGTTACAGTTTAGTCTAAGGTTCGATTCTGTGTGAACATATAAAAGTCAAGATTTTCATCGAGATTTGCTTACGAGCCGTTTGTTTAGTTTCGACATCAGTGATTTGAAAAACCTTCTTCTTTTTCTTTTACTTTCGTACATCTCATAGAGTAATATGAGCCAGAGCTTCCATAGCAAGGAAGTTTGTTTTTTACGGGCTAAAGTCGCTCGCCAAACGCTCAACGGGTTTTGAACGCGGTTTTCGATTACCCTACCCGGCATTCAAAAGCTGCAGGAGGTCATAGTTCATTACCACTGACTCAAAACCGCCCAAAGCAACTCACCTCCAGCCTACTAAGCGCGAAGACAACTGAACGCTGATGTCGAATTCATAGCCCTCAAACCGGTGTTGGCTGTTATGGTGTGCACATGTCTTAGATCGGCTTTGTGTCCTAGGGATTTTGAAAGTTTGGCTGTTTCTTTCAGGGATTTTTTAGTTACAACAGTTGTGACACTATTTAGGGTTGCGTGGAGAAAAAAAGCCGAGAATTAATTAAGGTGATAAGAAGCTATCACGAAAAGACACTGAGCGATGTTATTTTTTTTAACAAAGAAAAGTGGTAAAGATTTTATTTTCATTAGCGAAGAAAGTAAGATCTCGGATCTGTCGGATTTAGTTTGATTTATGTTACGATGGAGCGATTAAAGATAGCCGTCTGCCCATGACAATAATGAAAATTTCAAATTGGTCAAGTGGCCTGCAAAACAGAATGCTAAGAGATAATATTAATCAAGCACGCACTGACCGAGAATGGCTTCAGTTTAGACCACTCCCAAGGAGATATCATTTGGGAAAAACACCTGTTTTATGTCAGAGCTGGACATGACAAAAAAAAATTATCAGAACAGATAATTGGCGACAGAGTGCGGAAATTCATTGACCAACCTCAATGATTATTTGACGAAAATCTCGTTGACGAATTCCAGACGACGTTCGGTTAAGATAAGTGTCGTAGGAGTTTGTTGTCGGGAAGAAGAAAAGAAAGAAAACAAAAGGGGAAGATAATTTTTTTTTCTTTGACCGAGATTTTTAAACCGAGGCTAGTCTAGCCACACCCACGCTGCTGAGCGTTCATTGGCTGAAGGGTGGCGTGAGCAGTAGGCGAAGGTAAACTATGAAGAAGGAGGGTAGGCCTTGTTGACGCCCCCTGAAGGGATTGGTGTGAGATACCAATATGAAAAAGGAAGAATTTGGGAGGACGATTCCCTTTAAGTAGAAAGTAAGGAGTTCCAACTTCTAACCAAGAACAATTTATTTTTGAAGAACGACTTAGACTCACACCACAAAAACATATCGCCTGAAGATACACCAAAAACCAGTTTCTTAAAAAAAAAACAACTTAAGATGTTAAGACTCGCCTAACAAACGTAAGGTGTAACGAATCCATATTAGCGGTTTGAGAGAAAGACGCAGTCCTATATTCAACAACCAGATATAAAAATATTTGTTATTCTTTTTTTAACACATTTGAACTTTTCGAGTTGTTCCTTTAATTTACATATACTTGTGTGGTGTTACCTTTGCTCGGACTCGGCTTGCATTGCGGCCCGGCGACTGATTGATTTCGTCTACCTAAGATCCAATCACAACGTGGGTAGGTTAGACTAGAAATCAAAGCAGTTACTTTGGTAAACAGACGTTGGAGGCGAGCTGGGAACGACAGAGCTGGTACCCAATCTAAGCAGATTCCCATCCGAATCAGCAAAAGGTTAGAACGTCACATTTGGTGCCGCGACCAATACCAAGTCACATTGGTCGTCGCAGGATAGACGGAGTGTCGGGCAGAGAGGCCACGGGGTTACGTCACAAGTCTATTTGCTTAGCTGGTGTTTAATTTTCAAGATCAGACAAATAACCATACTGATGCAGCAAATAGCAGTCTTTACACAGAGCTGGGGATGGAGCACCCCACAATATGAAGATTCATTAAGAGGCTTCAAAAATGGCAAAGAAACCGCATTTTTCGAGCAATTAATTATAGGTCTTCCCCCCCGCCTATATTGAAAATGTATATGAAGGTAAATGAATGAATTTTGCAGATTGTTTCTTGATTTTCATGACAATTTCCAACTGAATATTTCGTCCTGGGTATGACGATAAACTACATCCACGTCTTGGGTAAGATGATAAACTACGTCCAACGACAAGGCCTCTGATCAGGAGGTTTTGCGGAGCGTCGAACCACCTGTTAAATTGCTGGTGTTCCCAGATCCACCCTGACCCAGGATGATAGCACCTGAAACTGGGGTCAAAACACTATGAAAGTGTAAAATACAAACACTTTGTAAAAAAATTACCAGCAATAAATGTTTGAAGAAAATTATTACCAGCAGTACGTTATTAAAAGTAATACACATTAGAAAAAATATTACCAGCAATACATTTTTGAAAAAATATATTACCAGCCATACATTTGAAAAAAAAAATATTACCAGCAATACATTTTTAAAAAAAATATATTACCAGCCATACATTTGAAAAAAATATTACCAGCAATACATTTTTAAAAAAAACATATTACCAGCCATACATTTGAAAAAAAATATTACCAGCAATACATTTTGAAAAAACTTATTACCAGCCATACATTTGAAAAAAAAAATTACCAGCAATACATTTTTGAAAAAACATATTACCAGCCATACATTTGATAAAAAAATATTACCAGCAATACATTTTTGAAAAAACATATTACCAGCCATACATTTGAAAAAAAATATTACCAGCAATACATTTTTGAAAAACATATTACCAGCCATACATTTGAAAAAAAAATATTACCAGCAATAAAAATCTTATCGGCCTTAAATAACCCATTGGGCTTGCTATGGCATAAGACAAAACAAACCAAACCAAACCAACTGAATATTTGCATACAATTCTCAAGACATGTATTAAAAATGATCCTTACTAAATTACTTTTATTTGTTTTTAAAAAGTCGATGAAACCAGTTCATAGTTTGCATGTCACTGAGTTGTCATCGCGTTGAGTAGAATGGTGGTGAGTTGTTATGAAGATGAGTTGTGAAAATGAGTCAGCAGTATTGAGTCGGCGGCGTTGAGTTAGCGGTAAAAAGTCGTCCTGAACCTCAAGCTGCTCCCCATGTAAGCCCTGAACAGTTTCGACATGGTCCTTAATAAATTAAGTGCTATCTTAATATTTTTTCTCGCGCCGATCGCTCAGTGTAACTATTTTCTAAGTCCTTGCTTTCGTTTCAACTACAATTTACAAAGAATTAAACTCTGATCTTTGTCTTTTGTCTCCTTGTATCCTGCTCTTTTTTACTGCAAGGTCATGAAAAAACACGCTAATAAATAAATAAACACAATAATTGCTCAGTAACGACGACCCAGGTTCCTTCATTCTATTGTCTTCCAGACCCAGTGGCTTTATCGTCTTGCTTTGATCAAGTCAAGACCATATTTTGTTCAGCTTGTGCTATTCTAACATAATCAATGTGAATTCTGCTAGATATTCGGAAATGAAAAAGTTAGTGATTCATATGAGGCATTGGCTAAAAAAATAAAACAAAAGAAACAATAAGGTAAAAACAGCTAAGAGAAACAAAAGATTCCATTTAACTACACCTTTAGGAAATTTAAGTAACGATAAACACCACACATTGCAACATAAGGGCTTTTGTTGAAGTTAACTTGCTGCTGGACACATAATTCTTGATACAGAGAAAAGAATGTTATTAAATAATAAATAAGCAGTTTTCTACTGAAAAAAAGTTTAATGCCCTTTTGCAAGGAAAACGGGAGAAATTCTTTTCATTTTATACAGGTATCGATTTTTCCTTCTCTTGGAGGTATTAGCCTTTCGCTATTCTTTGAAGAATATAAAATTTAACATCCTGCCTTAACTCTGTTTACCAAACCGTGATGTTCAAAATTGTTTTGTCAAGAAACATGCCGACAGTCGTCATTCCCCGAAGGCGACTGATGATTCGTTTCAGTGGAAGTCAGTGTGGCGTTTATTTAATAATGGCCTTCTACTCGTTTCCGAGGAAGCCCGTCTGCACGGACAGTTAGCCAGTCCTTATTACAGATGCCTGCTCGGGCACATTTGTGCGTTGTCAACACCAGAAGAGACTAAATTGCAGTTTTTGGAAGAGATCGCATAATCTGAACAAAGTCAGTATATCTCAAACCTTTCCAAATGCCGGGACTTCTCACTCCTGTTGGCCGGTCCGGGGATAGCACTTGTTAGAGTCCGAAATTGATGTCAAAACACTACGAAAGTATAGAAATACATTTTTATAATAAAAATAACATAAATATATTTTCATTAAAAAATAAATTAAAGCAACAGACATTTTTGAAAAGAAAAATTTACCAAAGCTCCCAAGAAATTTAAATTCCAGCATTATATGACCCATAAGGAGTTGATATTCCGTTAAACAAACTGTAATATACCGTACCTATGAACACTAATGGGTATGTTCCAGTCCTCATAAATATGTTGGACACTATTGTAAGTGGTAGTAATATGTTGTCTAATATAGGGCCAAATTTGGGTACTTACCAACGAGATGTGAAACCATTTCAGGATTTGATTTGATCTTCTCGATAAGTACCAGAATGAACACCCTCGGGAGGTAGTTTGGACTTGGACAAATAATGGCGGCTCGGATGCTGGGGTGGCTTCTAGCTACCTCGACCGAGTCTTAAGCGAAGAGTCGATGTAGAACACTTAGGGTGTCCAGTTTTCATTATATAGTTTATTCGGATCGTAGGTTTGTCCGGGTCCGTGTAATAATAATAATATGTATATAATAATAGTAAGGTTAGGTGGACTGGCTATTGGAAATTAAACTGCTCAATATTTGGTGAACAGGATTTCCGGGACCAGCTGCTACAGATACAGAGTGAATTGATGGGTGTGGTTGTTGGGAATGCCTGGTGGGATAACTTAAAATCCAAAATTAGAACGTTTGTTGCCTATTTTAACCGTTGACACAATCTAGACAGATTAGCGGCGCAAGCGGCTTGTGAGCAAAAAGTAGATCGGGCAGTGAAATCTCGTGATAGTGGGGAAATAGCCTTAGCTAAGGCAGAGTTAGCCTCCTTGCTTATCAAGAAGGATACAGCTCTGGTAGCTAGGCCTAGGTTAAAAAGAATGTCCTCTGAGGCGACGAATATGGCCGCTGATTTGCGCGCAGAGGAGTCTCAGAATGCATCTCTGTGACATAACGCATGCGTCACATTGCCAGATAAGCGGACCGTAACTTCAAATGCGGGTATATGTGAGGCTTTTCGTGATTACTTTCAGGAACTTTTCACCAGGGAGCCTGGTTTGAGCCCTGCTTAGTTCGACACTTATTTAGCCGACATCCCCTGTCTTGAGGCACCTGAAGCGTCTGGCTGCGAGGGTCCCATCGCAGAGTCGGAAATCTGCGAAGCGCTGAAACAGGTTGACCTGGATAAATCTCCGCGATTATATGGTCTTGCGTACGAAGTTTACTTGAGGCAGTCGCTGGTTTTATTCCTTTGCTGGAACTGATTTTCATCAACTGGATGAAGCAGGGGTCTATACCTCAGCGCTTCACCAGGGGTGGGTTCAAGTTGCTACGCAAGGACAAGAACGGTGGGAATGGGTTAGGTAATTTTCGCCCTTTAACTTAATTAAAGATTTTGGCAAAGATCTTAGCCAACAGTTTTCAGGCTGTCCTGTCTAGTCTGATTGGCTCCGAACAGACTTGTACTGTGAAGGGTAGGACTATTCAAGACAACTTTCATATGGCACGCTTGATCATCGACAAAGTCGACAGTGAAGCCGCGCTGATTCAATGCCTTCGATAGGGTTGACCATCGATTCCTGGAGGATGTCCTTTCGGCGGCCGGTTTCGGGCCGTACTTTCGCACCTGGATCCGAAATCTGTATGAGACTCGAGTTGCGCTGGTGGAGGCGTATTGTCTCCCTCCATTCGTCAAGTTTGTCCGCTTTAAGCTTTGCTTTACGTTCTTGATTTGTAAGCTTTTATTTGCTAGTTAAAGACGAATCCGGCCCTGTGCGGAACTTCCCTGCCTGGTGCTACCACCTCGGCCAGGTATTCTGCCTATGTTGATGATGTTTCAGTTCTTGTTTAGAGCAGAGATTGACGAAATAAGCAAAGAGTTCAGTGGTTATGGGATGGTGACAGGGCCAAGATCAACTGCGATAAGTCTGTTGGCTTGCGGTTGGGTGCGTGGAAGGGAGTTTCTTTTCCCGGACCTTTCCTCTGGACAGATAGGCCGATTACCGTACTCGGCGTCTGGTTCGGTCCTGATATCCAGTTGGAAATGAATTGGTCGGAGGCACAAGGGATGGCCGAAATCGCAATTAATTTGCGGTCTCGGAGGAATCTTTCCTTGAAGGGGAGGGCGGAAGTATGTTTCACACATCTACCCGATTCTTCTTTACCGACTCTCTGTACTCCCACTTCCGTATGCTACACTAATGTCATTAGTAAGGCATACTCTTGTTCTCTTTCTTGTGGAGAGACAAGGCCGCTATTGTATCTCGGGAGATCTGTTGCCTTCATCCATCTGAAGGCAGTCTGGGTATGCCTATATTGCGATTCGTCAATATATGCTTCGCATCGGGTTCCTAAATCGAATGTGTTGTGAATCAGATGAAGAGGGCACCTTCTGAAAGAAAGACGCCCGTAAGACATTCCCATCCCTGAGAAGCGTGCACTCGTGCATGGGGAGGCCCTCCTTCTACTGCGAATATTGTCGTGCTCTGAAACGCGTCTTATGGACGTCGGGTGGCCTCTCCAACGTCCAGGTGTTGTCTCGTAGGGCATTATATCAAATGTTAGTCAGGGGCCTCGTTTGTGATGAGCTGATTGACAACCTCGGTCTTACGAAGCAGGAGGCTCGCTCAATATGACCTTGGGCTCCACGGTTGAAATGCCTCAATAACGATGAGGCATCACTCACCTGGCTGATGATTCGTGGGTACCTCTGGGTCGCCAAAAGACTTTGTTCAGCGGGCTTAGAGAAATCTCTAAACTGTTGTCGCTGTGATGGGAAGTCTAGACCATTGTTCACGCCTTCTGTCATTGCAGGGTAGTACCGCTGTTGTGCAGGTTTGCTGAAGGTCACACGTCCGCATGCTGTAAGGAAAGTTCTTTATACTTGAAGCCAGTTCTGTTTGTAGCAATGTGGTGCCGCAGATGATGAAGGCTGAACAATATCTGTTCTTTTGTTTACCAGGGGTTGTGACAGTCGTGATTTGGACTACGCGTAAGAAGGAAATCTATGATGGCGAGAGGTTCACTTCTTCCCTACTGATCTTGCATCAGCTTAAAGTCAAAATTAGGACGGAAAATAGGCGGTTCACCTAAACAGAATTTTGCAAAAGGTGGGTGAATCTTGCGCATTTGTGAGGAATAAAAGGGGCTTGCCTGGAGTGACATGTTAATGCCGGTTAAGGATCAGGATATTGTTCTTTCTGAGTTGAACTTGGGCAACCCATCCCTCTAATTAGTCTAGTGTAGGTTTTGGTCTATTGATTCTTTAGTTTTTCTTTTTTTCCAGTAAACTTAGCTGGAGTGTGTTTGCTCATTGGTCCCTTTTATTTTCGTACCTATTTTTTCTTTAATTTAATTCCCCATACCCTCCCTCGTTAGGTGGTCAGTGATATCAGTTCTCTGGTGGATAAGGTGCGCTTTTCTTTTTTTTTTCGCCTGTGTGTTTTTTGTTTTTGTTGTCGTGTCTGAGTGGGTGCGTATCTGTGTGAGTGCTAGGCATGAATGAATGTTTTTTTTTCTATATTTTTTATAGTCCCACATTGATTTCGTCCAGTTAACTGATGTTTCTGACACATTTAAGGATTGTAGGGAGGGTGTTAATACTAACATGATTTTGTTTAGTTTCTTGTAAATAGATTATATGCATATTGTACATACTCATTGGGGATTTTTTTTTCAACTTGTTGTTTTATTCTCCTCCTACCGGAGACGAAGATTTGTACATATGGGAACTATTTAGGATTTTCATTGAGACAATCAAGTATTATGGTGGATGTAGTAAGAAAAGCTAGTAAGAGTGTCTTGTTTTGGTGGTAGGAATATTGTTTGTATGTTCGGGTCAGTGTTTTTGACTAGCTAAATTTAAAGTTAAGGCAGATTAAAACCGTCCTTTTCCCCATCCCCCTTTTTGGGCCTTTTGCCACATTTTCTGTATTTTAACAGAAATAAATATCGTAATATGCTGTCTAAGTAGTCCACCACTAGCAGTGGTTTACCTACTTCACGCCGCTGGCGAGTATTGTATTTGGTCGACGTTATAAAGATTACCATTTCATTTCCAACCTGTGTTTTGGTTATTCCTCATTCACTAACTAGTTCTAGGTTACAACACAAACAAATCGAAAAAAAAACACTCCTGTTGGAGAAACCCCTCCCCGATTGAACTTGTCTTTACGGGTGTAGGAATACTCACCATGTTTGGCCAAATGCGGACTGGTGAGGATATTTAACTCATTGTTGGTGGTTTTTTTAATTCAGACTTCTGAATGTGAAAACCCAGTCGTACGTCAACCAGTATGCCAAGCCTGTTAAACGGCATGAACTATTAAACATATATTAACAGAGTTTACAGACCTTGCTCTCTCAAGCCTAAACTTCTATATTGTAAACAACATGTAAGAGATCTTTGAGAAAGCAATATTGGATGACATAATATATTTTCTTAAAAATGAGGACCTTTACCAAAAATTATTATTCGAATCCTAAGTTGTTTTTTTACTAATATTTCACCCAATACGAGGTTCAAGATCCACTCATGGTAAAGTTTTCCTGACTGAAGCTGTATGTAGGCAAAGACGAGGAGGTAACAAGTGCTGATTATGAGGCTATGTAGGAGAGATAACAGTTGACCCTAGACTTGGAGGCCACAATCTTAGCAACATATGCAGTGTTGATAACAAACACGAAAAGGAAACTACAAGGATTCGTACAAAATGTAGTGAAGGAATGCGAGAAGAAAGGACTAAACATCATTTGTAAGAAAGCAAAATATAAGGGAAAAACCCAAAATGCAAAAAAAAAAAAAAAAAAAATGAAAACAAAAAAACAAAAAAAAAAATCATCCAAATACAAAAAATTAAATATCTAGTATTAGGTTGGTGCAAAAATAATGACGTAATAATGTCGTTTTGTGACGTAATTTTTAACGTCAAAAAACGACATTATCACGTCGTTATTTTTACACCAACATAATATTTGTTTTAAAATCCTATGGCACATTGGGATAGAGGAATATGCCTTGCTAAAGTTAAGGAAAGTATTAAGAAACGGGAAACTTTTGTTAAAAACAAAGTGTATTGAACTATTATGGAATATTGGATAATCTGCTGACAGATGAGAGCTTGAGGCAACAGTAATGTCGTTCTACAAAAGGATGCTGAGAATACCATGCACGGAACATGTGCGCAATGAGCAAGTTTTGGGGGAAATAAAAATACACTTATTCTTAGAATCAGGAAGAGACAATAGAAGGAATAGGATTAGTAATTTTTTTATTGTATTTTTCCAATTTATTCCACATCCAAACCAGTTGATAAACTGACCATATTTCAATATGTTTTTCTACTTGCGACCATCTCTATCATTATCAAGAACGTTATATTTCCATACATAAAATAATTTCATCTTTATAAATTATATAGCAATTGCTTCCATTATATTTTCAATCTATTTTTTCTCGTCATTTTATGCATAATTTATCTTCTATAGAAAGCAGCTTTCGTTAATGGAATTTGAATAAAAATACTTAAGACTTGTAATGCCACGTGAACTGGAACGAATTAACTCCATTTCCTTCGTATTCCATTAGTAAGAAAGAAGTTCCGTTTGAACATCTTCTTCCTAGGAACCACTAATTTGAGGCAGCAATAATGCTACCTGGATCGCTACAACTTAGAAACATCGGATCTCGTACGATCACCGAAGTTAAGCAACGTCGATTTTGGTTAGCTGAGTTCCAGTTACAGTCGAGTTCGTTATATTCACTTACGCGTAAATACATTTGGGAAAGGCATGAACCTATAACTTCTACTCCCTCCAGTTATGGGTTAATTAGAAGAACTTGAATTATTAACAATCATTATTATTTAAAAAAAAAATAATAATAATCAAAACCTAGAAAAATATCGGTGTAAAAAAACATAGGCTTTTATCGTTCTGCATTTGTATTGGTCTTTTTGATATCATTCTGAGTATAAATATTACATTCCTTGTTCCAGTCACTTTCACGAAAATCCATTTGCGGTGTAATTCTAACATGCGCTCTATTCCTCAGAATTCGGATGATAAGTCGCATTAATCCGATGAAAAAAGTAAACTTAGTAACACAGATAATGAAAGATATGTATAAAAGAAATAATAGCACTATTTACATTATTCGGACTATTGTCCTCATCTTTGTTGTCATATATATTACAACGTTTTCGGCCGTTGTACGTTCCGTCCTTCTTCAGGTGGTTGGTATGTCGAACTGAACCCTTTATTTCGCAGTTTTATTTTCACGTGCCATGTCTAATGGATGTCAGTTATCAGTTATCTCCTGTTAATTCTCCTCTCCGAGTTCTCCACCGCCTTAACCAGGTATTGAACTCAGACTCTTTGGGTCCTGTCACTGGATCTAACTAACGCCTTTATCTACTGTGACATGTGTCATTGAGGAAACGTTTTGATAAATATGGCAACAAAGATGAGGACAATAGTCTGAATAATGTAAATACTGTACATAATACCTCATCACAGAAATATAGACAGAAAAAAAAAAGTTTTATATTCCAAAATTCATCATTGAACCAATTGAGATGGCGAAGTAATCATTGGAATTATTTTTAGTCCATTGTTCCACGTTGTAGATCAGAACAGAACTTCTTCATTTTAAAATAATGTCCAGTTCGTTATTGGAATATTCTTGGACAAACTCCAAGGACAAAGTGAAAAGCTCTTTGGAGATGGACGGATAGTAATCAATAATATCGAACTGTATAAAAGTACACTTATCCTTATTTTGAATTCCTTTGAACCAGTTAATAACGTCCGCAGAGTTCCCCAACTGCAAGAGTGCAAGTGCACGTTTAATAGACTGGTTAGTATTTTCAAAGATGGCTTTACTAATTCCTCCGATTTTCAGTCTGGCGGGATTAATTAGACATGTAGATAGCTTGGTTCGGATATCCGGTATATGGTTCTTTAATATAATATATGTTTCTTTAGCATGTAATTTACTGACACGGTCTCTGATAGATAACTTTTCACTGATGGATTTACTAATGCAGTTAATTGTATCAATCAGGTTAAAAGTTGTGTCAGATTTTTGTCAAATTATTTTTAATTAAAGTGTCATAGCTATTTTTTGTGAGTGAATATTGTATTAATAGTTTTTTTGTGTGAATGATAATGAATTTTCTTGTTACAAGTCTTACTATTTAACTTATAGTTAGGGGTGAGGATGAGTACATTCCTTTCTCAATCATATTTGCGCATGAGCAAATGTCACCAACTCGACTGGAATTCCAACTTCACTCTCCTATTTCTAATTCCAAGTTACGTTCTATACGCAGATAGATAGATAAATAGATAGATAGGGCGACAAGCTTTTCTAGATAAACCGAAAGGTATATATCGAAAGATTCTGATCGATATATATATATATATATATATATATATATATATATATATATATATATATATATATATATAAGTGCTCAAAGCATGTGTGAAATAATAAAATAAGATTACATGTAGAGTTTTAACTTTCAAAATTAGGAGATAAGTTGATTTCGCTACCTTGGTTTAAAAATTACGGTATCCTCAGTCGCTTTAAAATCAATTGATCTCCTAATTTTTAAAGAATATATATATATTTTTTTAAAGTATATATACATATATATATATATATATATATATATATATATATATATATATATATATATATATATATATATATAGAGAGAGAGAGAGAGAGAGAGAGAGAAAGAGAGAGAGAACCTTAGAAAGAAATAGAAACAATCTAAGAGGTAGATAGATAGATAGAGTTAGAAAC
>OZ010572.1:83013123-83032773 GCA_963932145.1 Acanthosepion lycidas | reverse complement strand
CTTTCCAGACATTTCATATATATGCTGAATAATTTTACAAATAAATGGATTGCACAATCTTTTTATATATATATCCATATTTCTATTTCTCCCTCCCTCTCTCTATCTCTCTCTCTCTCTCTCTCTCTCTCTCTCTCTCTATATATATATATATATATATATATATATATATATATATATATATATATATATATATATAGTCTCGAAATTTACACGAGGCATCTCAGATATTACACGGTCGTTTAAGCAATAATGGCAAACACCCGAAAAGCTAGACATAGAGATGAAAGACACATACATATAATCTTTGTTAGTTATACGACGCATAATCGTAGGCATCCAGCCAGCACTATATATGCACACGCAGATAAAGAAATATTTTTCACCGTGAAAAATAAATAAACTATAATAAAAACATTAAATTTTTCGCTGGTCTTAAGCCAGTTGTCAGCAAATTTGACAATATCTTTGTTCTTTTAAAAAAAGGTGTTGAGGCGAAGTCAGGATTTACAGGCAAATATAATTTAAAGAAAATGCCTTATAAACAAACAATTATAACTTCTTTGATTTTGTTCTTTTCTTTGCTTTTCTTTGACTTTCTTTTACCGTTTTATGTTTTTTGTGTCATTTTTCAATCGATCTTTATTTTTTTTTTACTTTTAGCAGAATCGTCTTTTCAAACAATTCAAATGTAAATCTGATTGGTTGAAATCCAAAAGACCCCTCTTTCTATCTGTCTTTTAAGTTTTCATCAAAAAATATTCACAGAAAAAAAATAATCCGAAAAAGAAGTTAGAATCCTTTTCAACATTTTACAGATCTCATTTCATTTTCGTAAGTTTCAAATCTGCTGTCAATTATTATTATTATTATTATTATTATTATTATTAGCAAGTTAGTGACAAAATAGCAAGCAACAAGGTTAGGCTGTTTTATAATTCTACGAAAACCAATATACACATCATAACCCCCCGACTGATAACCGTATACCAGATATGGTCAGCTTTACGCGAACAATCTAGACCCCGTAGATTAAATAAAGCGTGCAGTTCGAAATTTTCTGACGGATACCCGGATCGATGTACAGCTGAAGTAAGGCAAAATGTTCAACAGCAGAAGTTTTCTGATAACAAAGATAAGAACATTAGTCCAAATGTAATTTGAGTGAAGATAGTAAAACTGGGCTATTCCAGTAACCGGTGCGTGCAACGATTAACCTCCCACAACTCACCCTCGAAAATAAATTTCGGAATTTTTTTTGAGCATGAACAAAGAAGAAAGAATTGGTTATTCGTATTATACATGTTCCAATAATGAAACGGATCATAATTCGTGCGTTTTTTTTTATACTTATAATGCTTGCATAGTTTCGTCAGTAATCAACGGTATTTAAAAAAAATGGCTTAAGATAAAAGTGTCTAATGTAATGTTCTACAGAAGGATGATGAGAATAACAGGGACCGAACAAGTGAGCAAGGACGAAGTTTTAGAGAAAATGGTAAGAAACAAGAGACTTATACTTAGCATCAGAAAGTGAGAGTTGAAATTTCTCGGTTACATAATGAGGTAAGTGTTATATAGGAATAAAGTGTCGCTGCCGACACTTGAGTTTGAACATAGATCACCAGTGAACAAACACAGGCGACCTCATTAATGAATTAAGTAGACCCCGTGCCCATAGAGGAAACATATATATTTAGGAAGTAACTGACGGCTAATGATCCACATTTCTAGTCTATCCTCTTTTACTCTACGGATCACCATTTCTAGTCTATCCTCTATACTATACGGACCGCTATTTTCTATTCCATACACTATATTATTACTCTATATGGATTACTATTCGAGCGCGTAGTATTGAGCAAATGCTATTAGTGCGCCTACTGCCATCAGCATTTTTTAACGGTGTACTATAGTGGTATCTGTGATTATAAAGTCTTCCCTAAAATGAGCATTACGAAAGTGACAAAGAGTGTTCCTTGACATCACAAAAGAGTGAATGCCTGGAAAATTTGATACTCACAGGACAAGAGCGACAGAAGATAACAAAGCGAAATCTGTCAAATAAGTTTGAGTAAATGGGTGTCAGAACAAATTTTAGGAGAGATAACAAAAAGACCACTTTTATAAAGAGGTACAAAGGACAGGAAAATGTGGAGCGCATTTATCGCCAACGTCCTGAAGTTAGACGGAGCATAAAAGAAGAACAAACGAGATTTTAAAAATGCGAGGAATGTACACAGTGTCGGTATCTCCGTTGATCCTAGGCAACCTTGGTCCATAGAACATTTCTCGTATGAAATATATTTTCTTGCAAACAACTTTTGTCATTTCCCGCTTTTATTTCAGCAAAAGTTCTGTAAAGATAACGATAAATATGAAATGACTAAGTCATTTATTTCGCATCTATATCACTGTCTGTCTCTTTCTCTTGTACGAATCAATGGGTTCGCTTTTACATACAAACACACACATATATATGATAAAATATAGTTTTAAAGCATGCTATATTTATGGGTTTAAGTGCTTAACATCAGGGCTAGATTGTATGTAAATTATATATATATATATATATATATATATATATATATATATATATATATATATGTATGTATATATATATATACATACATATATATATATATATATATATATATGTATATATATATACATATATATATATATATATACATACATACATACATATATATATATATACATACATACATGCATATATATATATATATATACAAATATATGTACACACACACACACACACACATATATATATATATATATATATATATATATATATATATATATATATATATATATATATATTGATTTATTTAAAACATGTTTTTTTTTCGCTACACATTTCATTTTGTAATTAAATTAAAGATATTAGTTCCATTTCATCCTCAAGCGAATTTTGGAGTAACTTTTAAAATTACTGGATTTTAAAGACACGGCTAAAATCATCGTCCGCGGCTTCAACGCCTTGCAGCAGGAACTGGAAAAGACAAAAGAAAGTCTCAAAGATAATGTTCTGTAAATTTACATTGAGCTCTATTTTGTAAAAATAAAAATATCTATAAGAACAACGGATTATATATCTTACTTATCTTTCTTTTTATTTATATATACATACATATATATATATATATATATATATATATATATATATATATATATATATATATATATAAATTTATTTATCCCCCCACCACACACATATGTATATGATAAAATATAGTTTTAAGCTTTGGTATATTTATGGGTTTAAGTGCTTAATATCAGGGCTAGAGTTTATGTAAATTTAAATGTGGACATGGAAGTTAACACATAGAAGCGACAGACTGTAACATGCTAAACGCAATCATCGCTTCTGGATGTCCACATTATCTATCTATCTCTCTCTCTCTCTCTCTATCTATATCTATCTATCTATCTATCTATCTATCTATATATCTATCTATCTATTTATATATATATATATATATATATATATATATATATATATATATATATATATATATATATATATATTTCACACACACACACACACATTTTCCAGTCTTGAAAAATTCCAAAAGCCTCTTCAAGTCCTTGTGGGTGAAAAATTATTTTCCACTTCATAATCACTTACTGACAGACGAAACATCGCAAGCCTCACACCGTTCTGTCGCTTTTTTCCATAGAAAGTGCTCAGGCGAACTACATTCCATCGTTCGATCAGTTCTAACTTTCAAGGTAAAACACACCATGCTAAGAACATGGTAGAGAACCGCCCATGTTTCCATTCGTATTCCATTCACTCCAATCTTACCCTGTTGCAGTCTAGCATTAGCTTCCCCACATAGCCGCATAATTTGTCCCTCTCACTCCGTAACCCTCTACCTCGAGTGGATCCGTAGCCTTTTACAGGGTAAACGTAACTGAAAAATATTCAAAAAACTTATTTACTGTTCGCCCCGTTTTCACTGAGTACAATTACGCACTGCCCATATCAGAAATTGAACTCCCAATTACGGTGTCACCAAAATTCACGAATTAAATCTTTTATCCGTTAAGCTAGTCTCCCAAAAATGTAGTGATCCTTTCTAGAAACTTACTGTTTATAAAGAGTGTTCCAGAATGAACTATCTGTTTGAAAAAAAATGACACAATTTCATTTGTTACTTAATTATGATACAAAGCAAATAGATTTGCGTCAAATCTTTATTGAAAAATTTTGAACACATTTTGGGAGTTATTTCCTGCACTGCGAAGTGAATTCATTCTTTAAGCTCAATTAAACTAATGATATTATATGATATTATGGCGATTAACATTTTTCTTCATGAGACCCAATGCAAAGAAATTCGTCAGGGTAAGGAATCTAAAATCGAGATCCTCCGCGATCAATCCACTGATCGTGGATTGGTAGTGGATTTGGATTCAAATCGTCCGTTGAAGTAGTCTCGAACAATTAGAGAATAATGACATTCTGCTCCATCTTGTTGAAACAACATTATCTAGAATTCTGTATCAAAGTAAATGAATCTTCGATGAGTAGATAATGCATGTTACAGATGTTTCCTTAAAGAAGAATGTGACAATATTTTTTGATTTAGTCATTCCAAATCATACTTTAATGTTTGGAGAGTCTCTTTGACATTTTGTGTTCAGATGGTGTTTCATTGAAACAGATACGATAATTATTTCGATTGACAGTACCATCCGTATGTAAAATCGCTTCATTATTGGGTATTAAACAATAAATTTTCATTTTTTCTACAGAGTGTTCCACAAAAAAAAAAAAAAAAAAAACAGGAAATTTTAGATTAACTATATGGTGAAAAAATTGAATTAATACCAAGAAATTTTGCCAGAGTTCTTTAAGTCGATAATTAAAAAAGGAGTTTGCATGATGTTGCAGCTGTTGTTAAACATGTCTATTCTTTGCTGTTGTTTTAAATAACTGTAACAAAAACGTCAACAAATATTAGGTTGGTGCAAAAATAATATCGTTTTTTGACGTTAAAAATACGTGAAAAAACGATATTATTTTTGCACCAACCTGATAAATATAATGTACCAAATTTCCTGTTTTTGTGGGGCATACTGTAGAATTTCTGCACACATCGATGCTCGATTTGGATAATGCTCTTCATTGAGAACATGCAGTAATTGAAGATGATAAGCCTTTTTTCATTAGTGTCGAATGCATGATTTTATGAACTGTTGTTTTTTTTTTTATATACCTTGTGTCTTCAAACAGGTCCCCTAACTGATGTTGATTCCTCTTCGAATGTTGTACCATTACCTGATGTCCTTGAGCATCCTCTTTCCACCTCGTCGTGTACAGATGCAGTTCTTTTAAATTTCTTCACGAATCGCTTTGTCTGTAGGAACGGTTCTTGCATTACGTTGGTGCAAAAATAATGACGTACTAATGTCGTTTTTTGACGTTAAAAATACGTCAAAATACGACATTATTACGTCATTATTTTTGCACCAACCTAATAATTTTTTTCTCTCTTATTTAATGGCATTGCTCTCTTCTGATACGGAATAATGCAACAAAGATGAGTTCTTCCTCATTTTAGGCCTGATCTATCACTTGTAAAAACAGAGGATAACATGAGGAAGCAGGTACTTACAGGAGTGGTACAGGGAACGGGACATTTTTTCTAGCATCTTTGTCAGTAATATTTAAGAACTTGATGAGATATCCCTATGCAGGGACAGTGGAATGAGACAGATCTGCTTCCATAGAATAAATAAAGGGTTTCCTTCAGAAAATTCGGGTCGACATACGCCTGATGAAGGCCGATGGGTACAACGACTGAAGTAGTGCAATAGCAACAACAAAGATGACAAAATAGCCTGCATGTAAATAGCAAATTTAAAGAATTACGCCTTTCGCCCGGTTCACTCTCCTTCTTGTCTCTTGAACAGGAGTAAACGTTTATACCATGTTTTTTCATTAGGATTAGGTTTCCGTTTCATTCTTCTAAAGTTTTCACATTTTCTTCCCCCTTCTGTAAAACTTTTCGTCTTAGTTGAATTATCGCCCTACATGGCGTGAAATGGTTAATAAAATAATTACACACACACACACACACACACACACACACACATATATATATATATATATATATATATATATATATATATATATATACCTCGAAACTGTGGTCAACATCGATCCGTGGGAGCCTGTCTCATGCTTGAAAACAATCTTATGTCCAGGTCTGAAGATTGCGTTCAAGGATGAAAAAAACTGTCGACACTCATTGCTGACCACAGTTTCCACTTAATATTTACATACTCTCTATCTCTGATATTCAGCACATTGATGCATTAATATAGAATACCTTTAAACAATAATTCCATCATATATATATATATATATATATATATATATATATATATATATATATATATATATATATATATATGTATATATATATATATATATATATATATATATATATTGGGTGAAAAATAATGTCGTTTTCTCACATAGTAACACATTGGAGAAAACGACATTATTTTTGCACCAACCTAATATATATATATATATATATATATATATATATATATATAAATTAGGAGATCAGTATTTAAGCCTCAAATAAAAAAACAAAAAAACAAATGGAGTATAATTAAAAAACAAAATATTTTTAATACCCCCAATTATAATTTATATTTCAAACGTAAAATAAGGATTTTTTTTAAATTGCTTAATATAAACTTCCCTAACAATTACGAAATACACGAAGTCTTTAATAAAAATACATTGATGTTAAGCTCTTCCTGTACTAGTAATTTGAAAACTATAATAAAAAGACAAAACGACAGGAATTTCAAAGATAACGGTCAGCATGATATCGTTAACAGTGAAACTTGTAACTGTAGTGATAAAGGTAAGTGTCCATTGGATGCAGTTTGTACAACGAAAGGTGTAATTTACAAAGTAGATGCAAAAGATATAAATGGCCAGAATAAAATATACGCGTGGGGTACGGAATACTAAATTAAAAAGAGATTGTATAATCACAAGTCATTATTCAGGCTAGAAAGCCTTAGAAATTGTACCATACTAACCGTCATGTGTGGGAATTAAAAGGAAAAAAAATAACAAAGATTCTAAAGTAAACTGGACAATTTTAAGAAGAGTCAAACCTTACAGCAATCGTAGTGATGAAAGTATGTACAATTTATTTACTACCCCTACCACTCCAATACACTTTTAATAACATTTCCTTACTCCCTACCTTCTGTTGCATTTAATGTTATGCGTTAATATATGAATAATAAAGCGTTAGGTAATGATTTGGCTTATATCACCTTATGATCCCTAAAGGTTGAAACGATGGTAGCGGAATTTGACTGATTTTTAAAATTTAATGACTCTACACGTTAAATTTGTAGTTCTATTTTCTTCATTTATGTAATGATCACTTTTAATGCAACTTTTTCCTGATCTAATTTAACTCTGACGAATAACTTTATATATATATATATATATATATATATATATATATATATATATATATGATAAATTATGGATCGGTGCTGATAAATCCAAGAATATTTACAAGATTAATCCATCGGAATACAATCATCTGATTCTGAACAAAGTATCTAACTCTTATAAAAAAAGATAATAACTCCAAACACCTATCCTCCATACACAGAGAAACTGCTAAATTCGCATTTAAACATAATATTGCTGATAGAATGGGCACTACTCACTTGAAAGATGCCTACCTAATTTTTAAAGACCATAAACCTAACTTTCAAAATAATATACATTCCAGACTAATAAATCCCTCCAAATCAGAGTTAGGAATAATTTCCAGAGACATTCTAAAAAGAATAAACACATCTATTTTAGAAAATTACCCATTAAACCTTTGGAAAGATTCATCTGATGCCATTAACTGGTTCCAAAATCTAAAATCTAAAAATAAAGCCACTTTTATCCAATTATACATTATCGACTTCTACCCCTCCATTTCTAAATTATACTGAGATTACTGACGAAGAAGTAAAAATCATAATGGATTCTAGACAGTCTGTACTGAGATTTAATGACACTACTTGGTTTTAAAAAAAAAACAGAGACAATTTCGATGTCCCAATGGGAGCATTTGATTCTGCTCAAATAACAGACCTAATAGGTATGTACATTTTAGATATTGTCAGCAGATTCCTTAACCCCCAAAATGTAGGGCTTTACAGAGATGATGGACTCATTGTTATACCTAATTCCAATGGACCTCTAACATCCCAACTACAGAAGAAAATAATTAAAGCATTCAAATTTCTAGGATTTAAAATCGAAATATCATCTAACCTGAAAATAGTAAATTTTCTAGACGTAATATTTGATCTCGACAATAACACTTATAAACCCTTCCAAAACGAAAACCAATCGCCCTTATACATAAATATCGACTCAAACCACCCTAAAGCAATTATAAAACAGTTTCTAATACAGTAAATACTAGAATAAATAAACTATTTTCGAGTAAAACTATTTTTAACCAAAATAAATCAACATGCAATCAAGCCCTATTAAAAAGTAAATTTAAACAAACACTAATTTATATAGATAAATCTATTAATAACGTATCCTCTAAGTCCAAAAATAGGAAAAAGGAAAATTATATGGTTCGACCCGCCTTTCTGTAAACTTTCAAATATTAATATAGGGAAATACTTTCTTAAACTAATAGACAAGCATTTTAGAAAAGATGAACTATTAAAAAAGATGTTCAACAAAATGAATTTAAAAATTAGTTATTACTGCATGAGCAATGTAGAAAAATTAATAACTGTGACACTATTTGGCTTGCTAAAAAAAGAAAGAAGAAAAAAAAAGAAAGGCGAGAATTAAATTTAGGTGATAAGAAGCCATCACGAAAAGGACACTAAGCGGTGTTATTTTTCTGACAAAGAAAAGTGGTAAAATTTTTTATTTCCATTGTCGAGAAAGGAAGATACTGGATTTAATCTGATTTATGTTACGGGGCGGGTGAAAATTCCAGGCTGGTCAAATGACCTAGAGGGCAGAATTCTAAATAGATAAAAATTATTTAGGTCGCAGAGAATGTCCTTTGGATCAACCGCAGGATTACAAAAACAAAAGACTGAGCCGTTGGCTATCTACGAAGATCTTTGAAAAAGGCATCTGTTGTGTGCCAGGGTCTGGCTAGGATAAGAAAATTATTTTTAATTAACGCCAGAATGCGATCTCATCACATGACCACCCACTTCATGCTGGTGAAAAGCTGTTTGACGAATTCCAGGTGATTCGGTTAAGATAAAGAGTCTAGGCTGTGAGGTCTCCTCGAAGAGAAGATAGAAAAGGAAAAAAAAAAAAAAAAAAGGAAGATAATTTTATTTTTCTTTGAGCAAGATTTTTTAAACCGAGGGTAGTCTGGCCACACCCACGCTGCTGAGTGCCCATTGGCTGAATGGTGGCATGAGCGTAAGCGGAGGTAATCATGTGAAGAAGGAGGGGAGGCCTGTTGCGCCCCCCTGAAGGGAAAGGTGTGAGATGCCACTGTGAGAGAGAGGGGAAACCCGTTGACACCCTCTGAGGGTATGGGTGAGATACCAATATAAGAACAGAAGAAGGTGGGAAGATGAAAGACTTCCAAAAATGGAAAATAATAAAATTTTCCTGACCGAGAACAAAGAAGTGGATTGTGGTTTTAGAATTATCAAGGTACCTCAAACCCCGACAAGCCCACCCCGGTTTTGGTCGGCGTCCATATAAGCAGAGTTCGAGTTCAAGTTCGCAGTTGTGGTTGGAGACAGACAGGCAAGCAGTTGCACCCGCCTCGAAGAAGCTGACTAAGATTCGCGCAAATTACGAACTCAATTTTTAAGCAAGAACAATTTATTTTTGAAGAACGACTTAGACTCACACTACCAAAACAAGTTTTAAGAATATCACCTGAAGATAAACCAAGAACCAGTTTCTTAAAGAACAAACAACTTAAGATGTTAAGACTCGCCTAACAAACACAAAGTGTCACGAATCCATATAGCGGGTTGGGAAGTAGACGCAGTTCTATATTCAGCAACCATATATAAAATATTGTTATCCTTTTTTAACAATTTTGAAATTTTCGAGTTATTATTTTCTTTTCTTTTACATATACTTGTGCGATATCGCCCTTATTCGAACTCGACTTGCATTACGGCCAGGCGACTGATTGATTTCGTCTGCCTAAGATCAAATCACAACGTGGGTAGGTTAGACTGGAAATCAAAACAGTTACTTCGGTAACCAGACGTTGGAGGCGAGCTGGGAACGACAAGGCTGATACCGAATCTAATCAGATTCCCGTCCGAATCACCAAAAGGTTAGAACGTCACATTTGGTGCCGCAACCAATACCAAGCCAGTTGGTCGTCACAGGACAGGATAGCACGACGGACGCGGCTAGGCAGACGTCACATTTGGCGCAGCGACACCGGGGGGACGTCACAAACTCTCACAATAGCAAAAACTTAACTGAATTTCATAATAATCAACTACAAAAAGATCTTAATGCAAGCCAAAAGAACAAATCGACCTGTAATTGCAGGGAAGGATCCGTTTGTCCAGTAGAGGGAATATGCATGGCAGAAAACGTAATATACGAAGCTACAATTTTCCCCAAATAAAATATTAAACAGAAGAAGATATACATAGGAATATCGGCAGGAAATTGGAAGCAACATTTTTATATCCATCGCCAATCCTTCACAAATAAATCCAAGAAGCATCAAACGGCAGTATCAAAACATTATTGGGATTTGTTGGAAAGCAACTTAACCCCACAAGTAAAATGGAGAATCGACTCGAGGGATAGAACTCCAATAATCTTCAGAGACCGATGTAACTTGTGCATAAAAGAGAAAATCCTAATAATAAGGCATAAAGATCCGGACATATTACTGTACCAACATAACGAGTTGGTTTTTAAATGTAGACATAAAAGCCACCTCAATTTAACTAAATATATTTAGAAATAACTATATAAAAAGGGAAAATATTACTTTTGTTTTTGAAATGAATGTATGAACACATGGATGCTGTACTTGTTCGTATGTACTCTAAAACGTAAATGAACTTGGCCATTTATATGTGAATATAAATATATGTATGGGCATTTTGGATAAGTGTGTTTATATACATATATGTGTTTGTATGAGTTGTAGGCGCATATGTATATGTATATGTGTATGTATATATGTATATATATGTATATATATGAGTATGAATATATATGTATGTGGTATGTATAGGTGCAAGCGTAGTTTTTGGCTAGGTATTTTTGTATATATATATGTGTATATGTATTTTGCATGTATGTGTGTATGTATATGTATATGCGCGTGTGTATGGATGTATATATATATATATATATATATATATATATATATATATATATATATATATATTGTTTTGGATATGATATTACATGTAATCTATGTATGTATGTGTATATAGATGTAAATATTTTAGAGTTAATATTTGTAATATGTGTAAATATATGTATAACATAGTATATATATAAATACATACGCATGCATGGATATTTATGGGTATAGTTCTTTTTATATGCTTGTTTATGTATAAAATTGTGTGTATGTATGTAGGTGTATGTGTAAGTGTATGTGTATGTATATGTGTATATATGTATATATATGCATATGTATGTATATGTGTATGTATGTGTATATGTATTTGTGTGTGTATGTGTATGTATATATATATATATATGTGTGTGTGTGTGTATAGAATGTATTCAAATGGAAGGACATAAGGCCATTTTAAATGTGTTTTAAAATTACTCTTATTAATATTTAATCTCACTTTCTCCTTTAATATTCTATAATTAGAATTATGAGAGTGTATATTTATCATCTGGAGGTATTTTCATTTTAAATTGATAATTTAACTTAAATTTAAATATACCACTCTTTAACTATCAATATTAATAGTAAAATATTAACATATATTTTTTTTTAATAATTAAACACTTCAGAAGTCACCTAACGTTAAACGTTAACTATGAAATTAAACAAACATCTAAATAAATTTCATATATTAAAATATATGTAATTATTTATAAATGTATGTGAATGTAATTTATGTATGAATATGGATAGATACCTGTGTATATCGCTACATGTGTGTCTATGTGTGTATTTGCGCATGTAAATAAACGTATGTATATATGGGATTTGCGTGAATATGCATGTGATATATATAAGAAGAAAGCAAAATCTGTAATATTACCCTCAAATATTATTCTATAATTAAACCTAAATTTTAAGTAAGTAAGATTACCGATATAAAAATAATGACAATTTGCATTCATAAATTAGATTAAAAGTAAAACTAATAAAGATGTTACCGTAACTATTTTTACAATATTAAAAAAGTACGATTGATCGGGTAAACAAACTATTATAATTTAAAATATTTTTTTAATATGTTCTCTATAAATCGGTTAATAAATATAGTATTTAGCTTATATTAAGTCCCTAAACTATTTGTTTAAAAAAATTAAATATTTAAATTGATAGCAAATATCAATTTTTTTAGACATCTAAATTTCTATCAAGCATTAAAATCTATTCTTTACATAAATTGCTAAAACCCAATTACAGCCTCTTTCTCTTTACTTCCCTCTCCCTCTTCTTTCTTTTTCCTTTTTCCTTTTTCTTTGCTCCCTACTCCCCTCCGTTTTCTATATATCACTTCCGTTATGTTTACCATCTGAATAGGTCAAGGTTTGGTCACTCCTCCTCCCCCAATATAAAGTATACTTGAGAGAGATATGAAATTAATCCCTCCCTATACTCTACCATGTCTCTTTAACTATCCCTCTTACACTCTCTGCTAAATTACAAAAAGTTACACTACCCATCAATTTTAATTTCATTTTTCGTTTTTGGAAGTGCTCTCTGATGATCCGGCGTCCTTTAAAAGGACACTGGTGAAATAAATTATTATAATGTTACCTTAAAGTGATCTGTTTTTCTTTTAAATATTAGCTCTGGATTTACATTGAGCTCTCAGGATCTCATCCTCATTGGGATTACCTATACGGATTACAAAGTTCTTCATAACTCTTATATATATATATATATATATATATATATATATATATATATATATATATATATAACAGGAACATATTGAACAAGAATATGGAGAAGGAATATTTTCTACGAAATTTCTGGAACATTCGAGGTCGATAAATGTAATTAATACTGTTTAATTAAAAAAAACAAAGCGTTTAATTAAATAAATTGTATCGAATAAAATAACGTATAAACAGAAAATATATTAAATAATTGTTGTACTTGATCCATTTTATGATATATATATATGTGTGTGTATATATATATATATATATATATATATATATATATATATATATATATATATATATTGAAAGTAGCTATAAAATATGTATATTTAAGTAGCATGTCTTTATTCAAGCATATTTGGTTGAATAATCTAGACACATAATATCTATCTGTTCTCATTTTAATCCTCTCAAGTTCACTAATCAATTTCTCACCGTCTGTACAAAACTGTTAAAAGAAAACGAAATTAACTATATAATATTTAGTTTCCTAAATAATTTCAACCTCAATTGAATTCCAAAAACCTATTATTATATAACAATTTAAATTTCTTTTGTGAGGTTTTATCTCTAACAAAAATGTAAATATATATGTTGGTTTTACCATTATAACTGTCAAGAAGACTTATATTTTAAATGAATGATTACAGTTCAATTTCCGAGAATTAAAAAAAAAATTCCTGTCCACATTCACAATTTAGAGAAATATTAAACAACCCTAAAACTATATTCCAACATGAAAATAGAATCTTCAAATTCTGGAAGCCCTTTACATAAAAATATTACGAATAAAAAATAAATAAAAACAATTATGAGTAGAGCCACTAAGTACGAAAGATTTTCATAACAGCAACGTTTTAAATATCTAAGTTGTAAATGTTAAAACTCCAATTAAAATCAATATTTTAAAACCCGTAAATACAATTTAAATAAGTATTTACATAAATTAAGTTAGATTCATTTAATAACTGTAAATATTTTGAATTTTGCTGCGTTCATGTTCATATATTGATAACTTATATTAAATCTTTTTTCTCAACAAATTCCCCCCTTAAGATGATCTTGGATTAGATTGAAAGTACTTGAGAAAATAAAAATCATATGGATAATCATGTCTTTTTTTTTTTATCAATTTTGTGCAGGCACTAAGAAAATGATTCGTGGACTTTAGAGGATTAAAATAAAAATAATTAAACATTATATTTATTGTTGATTATTCAAGACAATATGCTTCAATCGAAATAGCTATATATATATATATATATATATCGAATCTTACCACGGTGGATTTGTCAGGAAGGGGACGTCGTGATTTTATCAGATGTGTGTGACAACTTTGGTGAGTGCTTGAAAACCATGCCACGAATAGGCCCACGCCTTGTGAGTGAAATTGTGTATACGAAAGCCTTGGGAGCCGTCAGCAGCTGTGTTAGCACGAAGTCACAACTCATCGAGGGTTTCAGTGTGCTGGCCTTGTTCAGATTGTTGATCACGCTAGATAACACGCTCTTCCCAGAAACTGTAACTAACGTCTGCTCATCATAGTTGCAGTATAAAACACGGGTTGACTGTTGCTGTTGAAAAAACACAAATGTATCTAAGCGGGCGTCTGCAATAAGGATTGGCTAGCCGTCTTAATAAACGGGTATCCACGAATATATATATATATATATATATATATATATATATATATATATATATATATATATATATATATATATATATATATGTACGTATGTGCGTGCATGTTTACGGATTTTTTTAAATGCTCACAATCCTTGTTATAGTACTGGTTGGAAACGGTGAGGGAGACGGTGAGGGAGACGGTGAGGCAAACGGTACATCTTTCTTTTTAGGCCATTCCATATTCTCTCCGCTCTGCTAACGGATTTGTGTCATTCCCTGTGGCACCTGCCAGTTCTAATCTTCCCTGTCCAAGCGATTCAAATATTAGCATCAAAATCCAGATCAGCGGCTAAATCACTCTCCTTTAATTTAGATGATCAATTTATTATTCGTCAATCTTGATTATTGTCTTTTGTTTCTTTTCATTTGATATAATGAAGATGGCGAGGAAGCAGAAAGAGCGAGGGAAGGTGACCGAAAACAAAAGATGACGGAGACACGGTCGAAAGAAGGACGTGTGAGAAGAAGTGAAAGGTATAAACAGACTTTCAGAGAGAAAGAGGTGGAAGGATAAATAAGATAAAAATGCTGGTAAAAGAGAAAGATTAAAACGATGGTGCAAGGAGAGATAAGCCTAAAGAACAAATGGTTGGAGGAGAGATAAAATTAAAAAAAAAATACAACAAAAGACAAAAGAGGAAACAAAATATATGAAAAAATGGTATGAGTAGCCATGGTAAGAAAGGCCAAAGAAAAATTGAATGAGACATTAAAATAAAGAAACTGTTTAAAATATAGTATTGGAAAAAAAAAAATTCGTAATTTTTTTTCAATAGCTATCGTTTGAACACATAATTTCCTTTCACAAGGGATTGAAATGTATGACATATATGCATATTTCGAAAGGAAACCTTACAAAGAGGTTTTCTATCCGATTCGTTCGTGGATTGTGAAGTTTTTAATTTTTTTATTTAAGTATTAGGTTGATACAAAAATAATGTCGTTTTCTCACATATGTTACTATGTGAGAAAACGACATTATTTTTACACCAACCTAATAAATAGTGAATATTGAAAAACTGAGATATATTTTCGTTATTTAATGCTCTTTCATTCCAGAAAAATAAAAAAAAAGGTCTGTACAAAACGCAAAAAAAAAAAAAAAAAAAAAAAAATATATATATATATATATATATATATATATATATATATATATATATATATATATATATATATATATATATGTTCCGTTTATGGAGATTGTAGCATATTTTAGGATATGTTAGGGCGATATCGCCCACAAGTGGGCGATTTCAGATGTTGGTTAGTTGAAGAGCAACTGCAAAGAAAATTGTGGGCGATTAGAAAAGATAGGTGTGCGATACAGAATTTTATGTACTAAAAGGGTATTTCAACATATGCTACCCGAAAAAATATTCAGAGGAGATAAGGAAATAAACTGAATTAAAAAATTATCAGGTGACTAAATAAGATATAAATATCCTCGGAAACAAGGAATATTTTAATATTTTCTATAATTTTGAGAAGGGTCATTAACATTCATATAGCTTTTCAAACAAAATAACATTTTTTTCGGATATATCATAAATCAGATAAGGGAAGAACAATAAGAAATTTGCCTGTAAAATTAAGATTTCACCTTAGGAAGATTTTTATCTAATATAATTTTTATTTAATATAAAATGTTAATAAATTTTTTTATCACATCTCGAATTTATCAAAGCAAGAAAAGTTATCGATCACTGTGGGCTTTTGAATATTTACTATACAGATAGGCGATGGAAAATTGTTCCATGTGAAATTGGGCGATGACACAAAAAAACTTGGGGACCATTAGTTTAGAGTAAATTAAATTTTGATTTGAAAGACCGAGTTATATACCTGTGGATCAGTAGTCGTTGTGGATGACAAAATTGAAAGACTAATTAGAAATAATACAAGTCATTCATTGTAGATATACTCCACATATTTCATAAGAGCTTTGTCATGAACCTGAAATCGTGTATTTATACGATCTTTATGTGCTATTTGATTGATCAGATTAAATTTAATGGATCACATTTATACCTGAGATTCTCTACTCAAACCCGACAAAATAAACCCGTTTTTGAACAGCTGATAGCAGGGTGCGAAAAATGGATTGTTTTGAACAATATGAAGTAAAAAAATATCCTGAGCAAGAAATGAACCATCGTTAACTGCTTAAAAATCAGATCCGCATCGAAAGATGAAATCTGCCGGAATTGGAAAGGCGCTGAATTAGGACCAGCTTGCGTGAAATTAGATGTTAAATTCAGATGAGAACTGTTCCCTCATTGAACATAGCTGCAGAAACCTCTGGAATTGTCCAGTTGGAAGCTGAAATTGATATAGCTTGGCAGGGGCTTCTTATTACACTCGCCGTCCCCACTTGATTTTGTAGTTTAGGATAATTACATATTATGATCTCTGCAACTCTCTCTTACTGAAGATCGAACTCGCGTTCGTAAAAAATGATGAATGACGAGATGCCGTTTTAAAACATCCCGTTTTTTATTCCTCACTATTTACGAGACTTGAGCTTCTCTGAATAATGAACCAAGGAAGGTACACTTTTGTTACGTCAGTAATCCGGTATACTGAGGATATTCTTGTATGCTACATAGACATTCAGGATATAGGTAATCCTGACTCTCTACAACGTCTTTTATTTTGTTGATCTAAGTTACTTGTGAACGTATTGCATCGCTCTTTCTCTCTATTCAGGCATCCATTAACACAATCATATTTAGTAGGTTACTCGCTTGTTCATCTTGCTTTTCCTGCATTTTTATGGTCTCTGTGGGATAAATTTTCTAGCTATGATTTATTCATTTTTTACGTCTTATCAAAACTTAGGAGGTTATTTAAAGCCAGAAAATATTTTTAGATTTTAAGGATATTTTTTTAGAGATAATAATGACTCACTGATACAAGTACTACTAATTAACCCATAGCTGGGGAAGGAGAAGTGATTTCATATCTTTCTAATAGGTATTTGCGCGTAAGTGGATACAGCGAATCCAAATGGATTTGAAAGTTGGCTCTCCGATGTCCAATTGCGAGTCGTTATCCATTACACCACCCGCACATTCAAGCTTACAGCACATGGTATTCCCAAACGATCAGTTATCTAGATATCTCTAAAAATATCCTTTAAATCTAAAAATATTTTCTGGCTTTAAATAACCTGACTCGATATTGCTTAATTTCGGTGATCATACGAGAACCGGCGTTTCGACGTAATACGGCCGTAAGACTAAATTATGTTGCACTGCTTTCCTTATAATGTGATTCAGAATTTTCATGTGATTTTTCTGACTGCAGGCATGGTTTTGGGTTTCTTCCTCATTACTCACATTCTATGTACATGTTATTCTTCGCAGCGGTCGGTAGAAAATAGTGTTCCATTTTTGATAGCATATTCTCCTTTTATGTGCTTTGTCCCTTCAGGGCGTTAGCGATCATAGCCCCCCACATCTTCCTGTCGCTTCTTCCTCTTTTTTTTGTTATTTCACCCAAACCCTGTTCTATCATCCATTTATTCCAGCCCATCCAGTATGTTTCTTCTGTTCCTTTTTCCCTCTACATGTTTGGTCCATGGTATTCTCAACATCCTTCTGTAGAACAACATTACTGAAGGAATATTATGTAGAGCATAAGCTTACACATATTATGTAGAGCATAAGCTTACACATATTATGTAGAGCATAAGCTTACACATATTATGTGTAATCAGTGTTGACGCATAAATATTTATTTCTATCTTTCTCTCTGTCTGTCTGTCTTTCTCTCCTTCTCTCTCTCTATACATACATACATACATACATACATACATACAGACACACATACATATATATATATATATATATATATGAAGAAAAATATATGGAAAAACAAAGATCCGAATATGCAAGTATGCTGTTTTAATGTTGTTTCAATATTGCCAAACAGAACGCTGATCTTAAAAATTTCATTTATTCTGTTCTGATTAGTCTTTTCATGTTGACTTGAATATCGTCTAATTTTAATTATGTTTTAATAACTATATCCTGAAGAAGGTCTACTAGACCGAAATGTCCGACGTCGACATTGAAACAACATTAAAACAGCATACTTGCATATTCGGATTTTTGTTTTTCCATATATTTTTCTTTATACTCTCGGATCTATATCCACATATTTGCTTACATATATATATATATATATATATATATATATATATATATATATATATATATATATATATATATATATATATATATATACGTTACAATTAGAGTTAAGATACCTCTAGTTAGTGAATATTTTCACCTACGAATTTAAATTTTAAAATTCGCAGAATTTTTCAAACTGTTTAAGGTATCATTTTGTAGTGGGTCACCCCCAAACTAACTAAAGGTATTTTAATTGCAATTGCAAAGAAAATTTTCCTCTCTTTAATGAAAATAAAAATTGAGCTGTCTTTGTGAGTCAGTTTTAAAATATTTCAAATTCAGTCTTGTGTTAATGGGACTCGCCTCGATTGTACCAACGCATTACTATATATATATATATATATATATATATATATATATATATATATATATATATATATATATATATATATATAACTGTTTTTAAACAACAATTTTCCCATGATTTCTCACGTACCCTCATATCTGCTCGAAGCCTATCTTAACGTGAACAAATAACATCATATATTATAAAATAGACAAATTCCGAGAATTATTTATTATAGTTTCTGTTTATACGTTATTTTCACCGATGTAAATATTGAAGTAAATGCTCTGTTTATAATAAACAGTATTAACTACATTTACCGGCGGGAA
>OZ010572.1:82990623-83008123 GCA_963932145.1 Acanthosepion lycidas | reverse complement strand
CATTTTCCCGCGGTGTTGGCCTAACACTAGAAACTTTCAACAGCAGGTTCCGGTCATTCATATCCAAACAGTTGATAATGGAGCTGAAAGGTATCCGTTCGATTAGGAAGTCAAACCTCCACACTCCGCATTTAGGGTAGGTAGAGAATGTCACGATTTCGTTCAGCGAAAAACATGAATGCTCCACACTTAGAACTGGATATAATATAAAATATTTTAAATAAGTTATATCACATATCATAAATTATATAAGTTATATCATAAATTATATATGTTATCCTAATTTATATCATAAATTATATGTTATATCGTAAATTATATAAGTTATATCACAAATTATATAAGTTATATAATAAATTACATGAGATATATCATAAATTATATAAGCTATCTTATAAAATTCGGTAGGGCAGAAAGACGGTCTGATCCATTTCTTTTCTAATGTTCGCAGTGGTTCCCAAACGATGCAGCACTTCTCGTGGGTGCAGCGGAAGAGGATATCCGGTCAGGCGGAATGATTGGAAGGCAATCAAATATCTAGAAACAGTTTTTAAAAAATCATATACCAAAAATAAATATGATTTTAAAATTTATAATATTATTACGGATTATTTGCAATTGTATGCACGAGCCTCAGTATAAATAGTTATAAATAATTATTGACCGATTTTATCATTGTCATATTTTCACATTATATCAAGTATAAAGAATATAGTAACTAGGCTCCGCAAATTGAAGGAGAGAGTTATCAATAATAATGTTGCGACTTTGAATTTTCCCTTTAATCCGATCTCTGCTTTTTTATTTATTGTAAAATGTATTTTTATCATATAAAATTTGGTGAGGCGCGAGCAAAAATTAATACTAAAAATGCGTCCCAGAGAAAAAAAAAATATAGGAATCACAGGGACTCCCCTCGTCACAATCAATGATCAAATCATTCAATAATATTCCATTCACCAAAACGGCACATTCTTACTTATCAGGCTCACTACAATCACCATAATGCCACAGTTTCTCTACAAAGTGCTATCTTATCACCATATGTACAATGCTGGGAGGAAAATAATAAAAAATCGTTTAAAAAATTGAACTCTAATGTGTATTTACAATGTTAAAAATTATTTACAAAACCAAATAAATTTATTAGTAATAAGAGCACACCACAATCTTAAATGTGACAGAAATAGCAATTAACCAGACAAAAATAAGATGATGCGATTTACTATAAAAAAAGAAGTATCACGAACACACACGAAAAATATACACAAAAAGAATCAAAAGCGCTCTGCACCCACTAGGGAACTGATATGTCAGCTGACAGCGAAAGGAAATGGAATTTAAACTATAGAAAGAGGAGATAAAAAATAAACGTGTCGATGACCCTACATACTCTCCCTAAGTTAACTTAAAGCCAGAAACTAAATAGATCAATTACGACTGTGTATTGAGCAAGTAAGTTTACATATCTGGGAAGCGTCTTGACAGAGGACGGTAAGTGCGACACTGAGATCCGGAAGCGTATTGGGATGGCCAAGGACACATTCCAAAAGCTGGGCAGAGTACTGCGAGATAGGAGGATTTCTTTGGTAACAAAGAAAAGAATACTGATCTGTTACGTAACATCTGTCCTTCTTTACGGCAGTGAATGTTGGACGATTTCCTTAAAGATGAAGAAGAGGCGACGGAGATGTGGTTCTACAGAAGGATGCAAAGGATATCATGGACCGAGCGTGTGAGCAACGATGAGGTCTTAGAGAGGATGCAAACAAGGAGGAGGCTTATACTTAATATCAGGAAGAGGCAGCCGAAGTTTCTGGAACAGGTAATGAGGAAGGAGAGTTTGGAGAATCTAATACTCACAGGTCGAATAGAGATACAAACGAGAACGCGTGACATGCCTGGCGGACTTGACAGGACATGGTCTCGGGGAGGAATCAGAAGGAAGGAACTTGTTGAGGGCTGCAACAAGGGATAGGGGGAGGTGGAGACCCACGATCGCCTAAGATCTTAAAGAACATGGCACATAAAGAGAAAAGAAAGGAGTATAATCATCACTGAGTGATCTATATTTTCGACCATGTGCCACATCTGGCCGTCGTTTAGTAAATTACTATGAGTACTTCGACATTGTGCCGTCGTAAGCAAGCTTATCTCGCCAGCTCAGTTACTACTGAGTAGTGAGTTCGATCATTTTCAAGAATTTTCTTTTATTACACACATACACACACACAGACACACACACACACCTATATATAAGGTGCGATGGATAAATTGTCGTCTAAAATACACAAAAATAAAATCAGCTCAGGCATCTCATTCTAACAAATATATTTACCAAATTTGCACAAAAATATCATGAAATACTAAAGAGTGAATTTATTCAATAAAATCGCCATTGGCTTCAAGCACAGACTTATGACGACTTACAAATCTCGTGCATATCTTATGGACGGTCTCCTTGTTTAAGTTGATGAACACTGCCATAATCCTTTCCTTCATTTCATCTTTTGTATTACAAGAAGTTTTGTTAGTCTCTCGCTCAACTGCGCAGCAAACGTAATAATCAAGTGGGTTGCAATCCGGTGCGTTAGGATGCCAGATGTAAGGGGTGTTATGGACGCAGAAATTGTCTAACAGCCATTACTGGGTTCTGCTGCTTGTGTGACATGGTGCAGAGTCCTGTTGATAGACACAGAATCTTTCAGCAGTCTTGACCCAGAACAGAACTACCTCCTCAAGCACTTGATGTAGTCTCCCGTGTTGAGTCTTACCAATCGCACCGTGTATGTGTTCTTACTGAGAATTTAGTAAATACTAAACACTCATGATACCCTGATGTATGGATCAGTTTTAACATTTTTTTTTTATAAGTGATAAGGACGTTAAACATAAGATATGCTGCGCCAGGTGCAGTTTTTAACAATAGCGCAAGTTGCTGCAAAACCAAAAATGTAATCTGTAAACTAGTCATGTTCTAAATTAGTTTCGTCATATCGAGTCATTCATATAGATCTCATGCTTGAAACCAAACACGTTCAGAAGTATCTTGGTTGCCCGCTGTATCCAACAGCTTTTCCCAAATCCATGGTTAAAATGGTTTTGAAGTCTGTGGGTTTTGGTGAAGATCATTAACCTGAGAACATCGTGGATTGGCGCAACAGAACCACTAACAGAGACTTGTACCAGCCAAGTGATAACACATCACTTTAAAACTTTCAACAACAGCATTGATGCCAACTGCAGCTAGAAGATAAAATAAGGACACAATGAAGGTCTTGTCATTCTACATTATTTTAAATAAAAAGTTAGGAAAGAAACCAATGCTGGAGAGATAACAGTTATTGGACAATGTTAACTTATTTTCCTAAAAAATTATTTGAAGAGAAAACTTATAAATTTCAGCCGACAGTAGTATAATCTTCACGTTCAATAATCCAAAAAATTCTGTATAAGAAAAGGGTTAATATTTCCATTACCATTCTTTGTATGACGATGATGTCTCTCTGCAACTTCCTATCCGTTCTAAGCAATAGTTGTTCCCTTACCACTCCCATCCAGTTACACAAACTATTAGGTAAGGTACTTGGTGTTTTTTGTGCCTTCAGTATGTCCAGTGAGTGTTTAAATTGTCCGCGTCATCTTTCTACATTTCATCTTCAGGAAATTTCAACAGACTCTTTAAATTGGTTTCTTAAGTGTCATTTTTGTTGCTATTTTCTTTAAAGCTTTGCCGTTACTGACGCGTTCCGTTTATGGGATTTTTTCCGAACAACATTTTTTTTGCCGCTAGTCTCCTCTTCATTTGCGAGAAAATTGTCCATCTTTCACTACCATAAAGAAAGATTGAGATTACATTATAGTTCCGCATTCATTTCTTTGTTTCTAATGATATATTCCTTGTTCTTTATGCATCGATTCCTTTTTTAGAATGACTCTTTTCTTATTTCAATGCGCCTTCGGATTTCGGTGTCACCTCTGCAAAACAACTTCCCAGATACTTAAACATCAGTACTAGTTCGATTTTAACATCTAAAATTCATATCTCGCATCTTGGGATTTTTATCTTGTTGATTAGAAGACTTTCTGTTGTCCTTTCTCTTCAATTTTCTTTTTTTTATTTTCGGAGTTCCTGCAATATTTTTTATGTGTCTGCCACCAACACAATGTCATCGGATTATGCTATACTATTACGATTATGCCCACTGATAATAAATCCTCTTAAGATCATCATCTCCGTTAGGATAGCGACACACTACAAACACAGATAACATTTCATCAGCCCAAGATACGAACTAAGAACAGGAAATACCGAAATCAAGCAAGCAAGAAAATTTAGATATCTGGGATTTGTTCTAACAGAGTACAGAAGACGTGACACATAGAAATCCGAAGTCGTGTTCGAATAGCGAAATATGCTATACAAAAACTAAGCAAACTATTACGAAGCAGGAAAATTTCGTCAGAAATAAAGAAAAGAGCACTGAACTGTTATGTAATATCGGTCTTAAAGAAAAGTGTGAAAAAAGCAGTAATCATCAATTGTAAGGCAGCAGAATATATAGCGGTCAATTATAAATCTGGAGAGGAGACTCATACATGTCTTACAGCGCTTTCTATTTGCTTTATTCATTTTCTATCCATATGCAAGCAGTTTGCTCCAAGTACATAGTCTGGACTATTCTAAAATCTTCATCATTTTTTCCTAGTATTTTAAATAGCTCTTTGCGTCGCAATTTTGCATTGCCTATGAAATGATACGATAGCTAGCAATTTCAAATTTGTATTCCTTGCTAGTAACTTCGATACTTGCATTTCCTTTTTTGTATTCTGTTCTTGTGCCACTCTAGACTAATCTTCGCAAACATACTTTCCTCTTTCGTCTGTCCTATCTTCTATTTGAAATGTTGTTCTACTTATAGCCTTTTTTTCTACTCTCTTAAATACTTTTCTATACTCTTTGTTCACGTTTCTCGGCCTCGTTCTTCCATTTTATCTCTGCTCTCCCTTTTCCCAACTTTTAACACCTATCGCGTGCTTTCCATCTACTTACTCTCCTTTCGCATCTTTACTCTCCCGCCTGCGCCTTTCTCACCAGTGGCGTCACCGTTTTGCAGTAGCTCACGACTGCAGCACCGCCCCCGGTCTTCATTCGTCATCACCACCAACTCCGTCCTACTACTCTTCCGTTTTCCTCGGCCCGTACGCCACTCAATTGCGCATTTTCCATCTCGATTCAAGTGTGCGGTTACAATCACAAAACTTGATCAGCACCTCCAGGCATTTTTACCTACTCGACCCGCACTCTTCCGTCGAAGCGTCTGCCCCATTGCAGGAATAAGTGATGATAAGAATATTCGTTCTGAATGTCCTCCATTGGGCGTAGGCTGGGGTGAACGAGAAGAAACAAATGAGTCGATATGAACGGAAAGAGAGAGTGTGAGAGAAAGAGAGAGAGAGAGAGAGAGAAAGAGAAAGAGAGAGTGAGCGAGAGAGAGAGAGAGAGAGAGAGGAATGGAGGAAAAGCGAAATATTACCTATTTTCTTCATTCTTTCTCTTATCTCTTCGTCTTTTTCTCCTCTTCTAATTTTCATTTTCATGTCCTTGCTGATATGAGACATGTTCGTTAACGCTTTTTCTTGGTCCAGTTTCTTCTAACATTTTGAGTCGCTTCTTTCTCGTTTTTTACCTTACCATTGACACTACTTAGAACGAATAACGCTTAGTAAATAACTATATTTAGTCTGTGCACATACTGTAGCTCAATTCTTACGAATATCAACTTGTAGATTAATTTTTCGTGGGGTTGGTTTGAATGCCAGTAGAGAACATTATACTGTTGCTCTGTGATAGATCAAGCTAACACCGTGTCCCTTCAAAACTCGGGTGATCATGCAATTACCTGACTGTTATTTCATCAAACATACAATCACTCTTAACCCATATTCTATCACTCACTGCCACAAAATGTATCAGCGGGCTTCTAACTAGACATCAGTCAGTCATGTGCCATGCGTCACACACGCTTAGGCGATCATGTATCTTTTGATACATGTTATGGTAATTTACCCACGCACGCATGTACTCTTCCAGCTATAAATAGGAGCAGGTACTGCCTTTTGGAGTGGGAAGTTTCCAGCAGTCAGCTCTGAGAGTCGGACCGTACATTCTTGCTGTAACACTCTCGTTTGTGTATGTCTGAATTACTGCTACTGTTAATATATTTCTCTTTTTGTCTTTTATTTCTAAAAAGGCGACAACAATGCATAACTGACGAGGCAGATATTTTCCCGCAGTAGGTTGCCATTCTTTCTGCGGTAGACCAGTTGCCATCCAAGGCTACAGAACCCGGAGTGACCTGCTATTTACCCATAGTTGTGGGGGAGAAGAAGAGAATTCATACCTTTCCAAAGGATATTAGAAAGTAAGTGAATGTAACGGATTCAACTGGAATTCGAACTCGGCTCCCCGATTCCTCAATCCGAGCCGCTATGCATTACTCCAGCGTTCATTAAAACCACTGTGAAGATGGCTACGGGAAACTACTCCAGTATTTATCTGTTCTGGATTCCGGGATGAAATCCGGTCTCAAATGAATGACAAACGCAGGAATGAAATATAGAAAATAAATGTATTGACGTAATAATACAATTGGTAAAAAGGTTAGTAGATCCAGAAATGCGGTTAGTAGCAATAATAATATATATACAGTCTGGCAAATTCAGTCTCGAAGTATGACTTCCTTCTGAGTCTACGTGCTCGCAACTGTGACTCCTACAAAGCGGTTACCTCACACTCTCACTGTATTAGTGTATCAGTGTATCTCTCTCCCGGGTATTCACCGACAGCAGTCACACTGGTCGAGTCCACTTGTATGAAAAAGGAGTGGACCCCATAACATTATCCTAAAACGATTCATGGCAACTCAAAATGTTAATATCAGAGATAACGGCATGAATCGGTCCGTTAAAATTAACTTCTCAACCTGTAAAAAGAAACAAGTTCAACAGGATTCATTATTCACAACATAAGATATATAAAAGATATAGTGTTAATAGGAGACTCAGAAAGAAGAAGACATGAACTACGACGGAAAGTAATAAAGTGTGAAGAAAGCAGTAATCATAAATTGTAAGACAGCAGAATATATGGCGGTCAGCAAGAGGAACAGCCCAAGATACGAACTAAGAACAGAAAATACCGAAATCATGCAAGCAAGAAAACATCTGGGATTTGTTCTAACAGTGTACAGAAGATGTGACACACAGAAATCCTAAGTCGTGTTCGAATAGCGAAATATGCTATACAAAAGCTAAGCAAACTGTTACGAAGCAGGAAAATTTCGTCAGAAATAAAGAAAAGGGCACTGAACTGTTATGTAATATCGGTCCTCCTATGGCAGGGAATACTGGACAATCTCTTCACAGATCAAGAAGGGGCACTAGATTTTTGTTCTATAGATAGATGCTGAGAATACCACGTACTGAATATATAAGCAAAAAGGAAATTTTAAGGAAAATCGAAACAAAAAAGGAGATCTTTAAAAACAGAAAGTGAGAAGTGAAATTTCTAGATCCAACATGAGTAAAGATGTCTTCAACAATTTGACAATCATAGGATATGTTTAAGGCAAGAGCAACAGGGTGTAACCAAACTAAGAAGATTATATATATATATATATATATATATATATATATCTATTGTAAGAACAAAGATTGGAGTGGAAAGTGGATAGACAAAACATCCTAAGTGCTGCAAAATACAGGAAGTTGTGGAGAGCCATGATCACCCACGTTTTGAAAGGACACTTCATATAGAAGAAGACTACTCATTTCCCCTCTACTCCTCTTGTCTTCACTATGTCTTTTTTCTACCGCTGATGTGTGTTCGTGTTGTAGGGATACAAAATCCGATTATCTACCTTGAGATGAAGTCACGTGACGGCCGCTTAGTGACGCTTAATTCATAGAGTGACGAAAATGATCAGGTCGTCAGGCATGTTGCAAGAGTCAGATTATTTGCTTTTTTTTTAGCACGTGCTAAGCTCTCGTTTCGCCCGGTCTTAGGCTAAGTTTGCCTCTCCACAACCGATTGCCACGTGCTGCATAATTCCAGTCTATGGCGCCGTTTTCCTTTGGATATATATCTTCACCAGATATAGAAATTATCCAACTTTTAGACCCTCATGTCGGGAATAAAACTTGACAAGCTGTTTCCATTTAGTTACATAGCATATAAATCAGACCCCACTCAAATCTGGATTCCTAAATATGACTTCTCTGGAAACACGGAAGATCCCAAACACAGAAGATACAAATTCATATCAAATTCCTTTTGGGAATTATTACAATTGAGACCCTATCATTTGGGTACCTTTTCACACTTCTTGTTGTATAGACATGTGTTATAATTTCTCTGTGTTGGACAAATGTAAATGTGTGTATATAATTTTGTGTACATAGTGACATAAAACACTTTCTGAGAACAAAAAAAAAATGTTTGTCTTTGTTGAAATTTTTGGGTACCCTGGTGTATTAGTGAGCCAGCCAAAATGAGCTGACTCATTTTATAGTTTACCAATAGAAGGGTTAACCAATCAGAAGGCTCAAAATATTCAATGCGACGTGTATAAAGGCGGTCATGTTTTTTTTCCCGGATATGCACTGCCAGCCTTTGATATCGAAGACTGAAAACTTACGGAACAGCTGCTGGTGGTATTGGCGATATAGTCAGATGTCTGACTCGTGAGTGTTAATCTTTAACGTTGTTTCGTTGAACAGATTACGTACTGCGCTGTATTCTATATTCATAGCCTAGACTTCCAGCTATTCCGTTCCGTCTGTGAATGAATGTGAAAATCAAAAAAGAAAAAAAAAATCTTTTACTTTCACCAAATCTCCCTTTTCCTATCACCCTTTATTAACTATTGAGAACTTCCGTCGACACCAAGGCATCCAAGTCGATATCCTGCAAAAGGGTTGATCGATATTGACCATGAAGATGATCTAGCTATCACTGCAGACACTATTACCAATTCTGCAGTCCTTCTACATCCTCTAGAAAATGCTGCCGACCATGTTGAGCTCTATGTCAATTCCCTCTAAAACTGAATTCATAATCTTCGATCAGCAAAGCCCAATACCAAATGTCGCAAGAGAATTAATAAAATCTGTCATATCTTTTACATGCCTAAGAAGCGAAATGAATTCCATTGTAAAGGATGTGAAAATATAATGTCTGGGCTGCCTTGAATAAAATGGATGCCATTTGATCTACCAGACAACCTCAAGCTGAAATTCTTACAAGCCACTATAGCCACTGCCTCTACCTGGACATTAACTAAACCCTAGAGTCTAAGCTTGATGAAATCTAAATTCGGATACGGAGAGCTATACTAAAAATCTCTTGGAGAAAACCTCCAACTAAATTATAGTTCTATCGATCCATCTCTGATATTTCTACAATATTACGCGAACGAAAAATGCGCTTTGCAGGATACTACTGGCGAGCAAAACAAGAACCCCCGGATGATCTAATGTTCTTGATACCTCACCATGGAGCAAAACGGATTGGTCCACCCAGCATTGATCAGCTATGTTATGACACAGAATGCCACCTTAATGATCTTTCGACCTTGATGTAGGGCCGTGATGCTTGGCGTGATAGACTCGTGAATGTCCGAGCTAGCACGACCAACTAATAAATAGTATTATGGATATAATAATATCCATAATAGTGTAATACAACATGGAAGAACATTCATTCCTTCAGTATCTCAACAATTAGAGAATCTAAACAGTTTTTTAGTCAGTTATGCGCCATACGTTATTCACGCTTAGGCGATCATTTATCTTTCGATATATAACGAGGCAAATTTTTTCCGCAGTAGGTTGCCATTTCTTTCTGCGGTAGACTAGTTGGTATTCAACTCTATTAAACCCGGTCTGTCTGCTATTTACCCATACCTATGGCGAGAAGAAAAGGATTCATACATTTCCCAAGGATATTAGTACGTAAGTAAATGTATGGGATTCGAGTGGAATTCGAACTCGGCTCTCCGATTTCTCAATCCGAGCTGCTGTACTGTGCTTTAATTCATAAAGTCTACCTACCGTAAAGGAATATCACATAAAGAATCTTTCACAATGAATGAGAAATAATTAAAAAAATTAGATTTGTTGTTAAATGACATTAACACTGAACAATCAGTTATGTGCCATACGTGATATACGCTTAGACGATCATGTATCTTTTGATACATGATGAGGAAGATTTTTTCACGCAGCAGGTTGCCATTTGCTATCCAAGGCTATATAGTTTGGCTATCTTTACTTGCTGGTGGGATGAATAAATGTCTTTCTAAAGGGTATTAGCATCTAAGTGAATGTATTGTATTCGACTGGAATTCGAATTTGACTCTTCGATTCCTCAATCCGAGCCCCTATCCATTACACCACACCCCTCACAGTTGCTTTTCAACTTTGTACTAAAAATATGTCGCACGTTATTGATGCTTCAGATACGTAACAAACCGGCGAGAAATCATTTGCATTAATAATTATTATTCAATTTTCTTTTTTTGTTTTACTGCTATCGATAATTTTTGTTGGAAAGAAAGTCTTGTCATATTTGAAGATAGAAAACAAACAAATGCTTCTTTGGTCTTAATTGATATATTTAATCAAAATAATATTTCTTCGAATTATCCATAACCTATTCTCATAATTTGGGACAATTGTTGAGTCCACAGGTTTCGATACACATAAATAATCAATATCAGATTTAATTTCTTCACAATAATGAGCTTTTTCTTTTTATATAGTTTGTTATGATCGGGAAAGATGATAGTCAGATAGAGCATGGTCAAGGGAATAAGTAGGAGGAATTAAAACTACCAATTGTAGTGGTATTATCTTTGTTCTAAGTCTGACAACAGGGCTCACTTTGAAATTCTAGTTAAATATTTTGGTAAATCTGTTCGATAACGATTCCTTTTTGTGTTGCTTTCTTTCGATTGGAATTTTGATTCATTGCAAATTTCATATTTCTGGCCAGATTTCTCTACGAAAATCTACTCGGTGTATGGTATCTTTCTTTCGTTACAAGTAATTGATTGTAAATTATTTTCTTTGGGTGGAACTGCAATTCCATTCATTTACTAAACCCATTGTTGAATATAGCGATCACATTCATTTGTCTCATTGCTTACCAGACTTACGTTATCTAATCCTATGTGTTTCGACTTCAACGGCCAAAGATCACCAAACATTTATGCGTTATAAATTGAAGATTTTCCTCAAAAGTGTCGAGAACAGAGAAACATGATTTCCGCTGCTATTTTACTTTATTTTAATAGGTTGAGTTATAAAAAATTACCGTTTTTTTGAATATCAATTTTATTATTTATAAATAAAATTAGATTTTATTCACTTACATATAAATCATTATATGTACTGACTTATTGCCACTCATCTCTTCTACATATTATGAATATAATTACCTAGGTTTTGATGTGAAATGCGTTTACAACGAACCGGAAACGGGGTTTTTATTAGATAAAATATTCCCCATCAGAAGCGGTCGAAAAGGATACTAATCGAATCAGTTGTAAATGGCAGCTGGAGTAGAACAGATCAACCAAATTACAAAAAAAAAAAAAAAAAAAAAAATTATTCCAGATATATTGTTTTCCGTGGAGAGGAAAGACATTTTCCTATTGATGAGCGAAGGGAGATTTTCACGACTGAAGGATGTAACTGTAAAATTGTCCACATCATGTAACAGCAAATTTAGATTCAAATTTGAAATGTTGCATCTTAGAAGTGATTAAAGATAACTTACTGGAATTCTCTGAGCCTTTTATAACACTATTGAACCCTACGGTGAGCAATTAGAATACATATTTTCTCTCCAAGCTTAATAGAAAAATCGTGACGAAATCGATCGTAAATGAAAAGGACATGTTCATTAATTAATCATGGCTAAGGATCTGAAGTTCATGAAGGATTGAAATAAAGTTTATATATATATATATATATATATATATATATATATATATATATATATATATATATGAAGTTGGCCTGTCGGTTGCGTCTAGCATGAAAGCCTATCGCCTCTAAGTGTTGACTTCAATGTTCACATATATATATATATATATATATATATATATATATATATATATAAGTTATAAGAAACTTGGTAAACCGATTTGGTAAATCCAAAGAGGATGAAATCCTGAGAGCTCAATGTTAGGACAGAGCTAATATGTAATGAAAAACAAACCACTTTAATGAACTATTACGATAATTTATTTCACCTAAATCCTTTTTTAAGGATTCAGGATCATCAGGTAGAAGTTTTACCTGATGATCCTGAATCCTTAAAAAAGGATTTAGGTGAAATAAATTATCGTAATGGTACCTTAAAGTGGTTTGTTTTTCACTTTATATATATATATATATATATATATATATATATATATATATTATTTCAGGATTATTTTCCAACTTATTCAAAATGATCTTTTCCCTCTCTAACCTACTATCTTCGAGTAACAAGGTGTCTCAGAGGTTATATATACAATTTCATTTTCAAGTCCTTTTTGACTGCTCTGTAATAGCTGAAACACCTCTCCCACGTGCCAAAGGTCTCATGAATTGAGTTGGATCTCTTCTAATTGATCTCTGTATTTCTAAGTTGAAATGATTATACAGAGCACTAGTGTGTCAAAAAAGACAAAAAAAAAACAGTCAAAGGGAAGCCAGCTTTTAATGTGTAATTGCACACACACACACCTATATATATACCTGGTGTAACAGCAAAATTTTCCAGTTGTTTCAGTTGAAACGTTGTAGCTTAGAAATGATTATATATATCTTACTGGAATTCTGCGAGGTTTTCATGATACTATTGGGCTCTATTTTGACCAATAATACTGTATCAATCTCTAAGTTGAAATGATGATCCCTCTTGCTGTTGTGAATTCCTGATCCAGTGTACCTCTCTACTGTTCCTTATTTTTTAAAACTTATTCGCCATTGTCTTGATGGCTCTTGAATGGACATTGAGGATTGATGCCAAAGTATGAATGGGTGTTCGATTACTGAAGGACTAGTGGATCTTTTTCTTCTCATTATTGCTCAGTTAGGTTGGCACAAAACGATTATAACTTATTCCATTTCTAGATGAATAACTCAAAAGGGTTTTCAGTGATTCTTAAAATATATGGTGTTAAGATGTAAAATTGTCGTATCTGAAGACCTGGCAAAAAGAAACTCAATTTGTTTAGTGATTTTTTAGATATTAAACATTGTGCAATTATGCTCTTACATGATTTGAACAATGTTGCAACCTAGAAATGGTTACTGAACGAGGAATAATCAAATCGAAGGTTGGAAATGAAATGTTAATCTTTATAACATCAAAAGAATACAATACGCACTAGCGTCGTGAAGTAGGTAAACCACTGCTAGTGGTGGACTACTTAGAGAGCATATTACGATATTTACCTGCCTCCCGACGAGGTCGGATGCGGCACAAGAACTAATTTAATGTAGGGAAATCAGAGCCTGTGGGTTCGGGCAAAAATTGCACGTAGACCACGCATACGCAGGATCCTCTATCTGTCTACTCCCCCACCCCCGAAGGCAGAGAGGAACCCGGACGAGGCTATGCCGAAGGACAGAGTCTCGTCCGGGTTCCTCTCTGCCCGAAGGCAGAGAGTTCAACACGGCAAACTTTTCCACGCTGACAGCTTAGATATAAGATTACCCCCCCCACACACACACACACTTATAATAGTGTCCAATGTATTTATGAGGATTAGGGAATACCCATAGACAATTTTGCTGTTACACCCGATATATATTTGCATTTAGCGTTTCATTGCTCTTTAAGAATCTTCGATGAATAATTCTCCAGCGATTCCACCACATGCATGACATTAACTTTCTTCCATGGAGTTTAGCTTTTATTATTCATTGTGGAGATTTATCCTTTTACGTTGAACATTGAGGTAAGCAATCCACTTTTCATCTTCTCTCCTGAGATACTTAAGGAACAGTTAAGATGTTACATTTGTCATAATTGGTTCCCCAAAATGTATATGAATTGTAACCCAAAGCAATATCTCGCATTTTCATTTCTTTCAGTTAACTTTTTGACTGGCATTTTTTTTTAAATCTATCTCGTTCTTTTACTTCCAGGAATTAATGTTTTTTCTTATCATTCCTTATTAAGAAAATCAATAACTAAATTTTCCTGCTAAGCTTTTGTACGAAACCTTTCGCTATTTCAATACGTCTTCGGATTTCGATGTCACATTTTTAGTACTCTGTTAAAGAAATTTCCAGATATTTAAATTTTCGTACTTGCTTGGTTTTTGTATCTTCAGTTTCGAAATCGAACCGGCTAGCCAGTTTCCTGTCCCGATTCACTAACCCTTACACTACATGAACATCGTTTTTAAAACAATGATGCCCACGCTGTACAATCTCCGAGAGCCTCTCTAGATAGAAGGTTACAGAATAAGAGGCACCACCCCAAGCAAGGTGACAATGCCACTAAGACGCAAGGTGACACCGGAAGTGATAAAGAAAAATGTGAGAAAGAAAAGATTTTAAAGGGGACGGAAAACAAGTGATAAACCTTTACTACTGTTGCAAAAAAAAAAACTAAACAAAAAAAAAAAAACAGAAAAAAGAAAAAAAAACAGCGAGTTGTGGGAAGGGGGCGAATAGGAAGCCTATCAACTCCTAGTGATGGAAAAATGTAAGTAAATATATAATGACGTAATAATGTCGTTTTTTGATGTATTTTTAACGTCAAAAAACGACATTATTACGTCATTATTTTTGCACCAACCTAATAGAAAATGAATAGTTAGGAAATTTTGGTGATGCCGTTAGAAATAAAGAATTGAATAAACTTTAAAAGGAGACAGAAACCCAATCCTATATAGGAAACAAGGTAGAACCATCTACTCCTGTTCAAAAGAACGTAGCGGAGTATGAGCAGAATGCTAGGTAAACCTATCTACTTCTATTATATTAGATATTACCCGAGTGAAAATATTAGGTTGGTTCAAAAATAATGACGTCATAATGTCGTTTTTTGACGTTAAAAATACGTCAAAAAACGAAAGAGCCAGGAAAAACCTACCTAGGTTTGACCTAAACGGATCTTCAGAGTAAGTTGCCAGCTTACCCTGAAGATCCCTGTAGGTGAAACCTAGATAGGTGGTTCCTGGCTCTTTAAGATTTACTCCATTTATCCCTGCTCTTCTTAGCTTATTGAGTACTGTACGTTTTAGCTTTATTGCTCGTTTTTTTGGGGGGGAGGGTTTTTTTTTGTCTAAAAACTTAAGGCATTGGACGATATATTTCGCTCTGTTCTTCGGATGTTTCTAGTTCTTTCTTTTTTTTTTCCAATTTTTTTCCCTCGGTACCAAATTGTTTTTATAGCTGTGTGTGATAGATTTGTAATATATATATATATATATATATATATATATATATATATATATATATAAGTATGTATGTATATATATATATATATATATATATATATATATATATTAGGTTGGTGCAAAAATAATGACGTAATAATGTCGTTTTTTGACGTTAAAAAATACGTCGAAAAACGACATTATTGCGTCATTATTTTTGCACCAACCTAATAATAACAATGAAAATGAAAGAATCTGAAAAACAAAAAACAAAACAAAAACAAAACATGGAGCTTAAATTCTTATGAAATATAAGAATCAACGTTTATATATAGAATTTGAAAATGGTTAAATGTGCTGTTAGTGTCGAAACTTTGGATTGGAGAAAAACAGAAATACGTAGGCATTACAATAGTGAGATAAGTGAATGGTAACTTCGGTAAAACAATTTAAAGTTATTATCTCGCATGCCCAGTAATAGCATAAAATGCTTTTACATTTATTCTCAGTCTTGACAACCTCTCTTTTGATCTTATATCTTTTACATGTTCTTTGCTTCACGCCAATTCTTCTCAATTTGTCACTTTCCTGTCTTCATCAGCTCACATATCAACGCATGTTATTCTTCGGTATACGTTTATCAAACTGACTACGGCCAGACACCAAAGAAGAGACAATAAGGATAATCGCAATGAATAAAAATAAAAAAAAATAATGATAGTGTTTTTGCTTTCAAAAAACTTCATCTGCGAGAGACTTCAATTGAAGCAAATACAGCGATAAACCAAAAATGTGACTTTTAATTTCATTTATATTAATAGGTGATGCTATATTAGATAACATGAAACTTATTAAGCTTCTATCGAAATTCTCGGCCTCTCAGCTATGAGACTTGAAAAAAAAAAGATATATAAATCAAAAGATAGATGCTAAGGATACCATAGACTGAGTAACAACGAGAATTTAGAGAGAATGTAAGCAAACAAAGGGACATATACTTGTTACTAGCAGCATGGCCCGGCGTTGACCTGCTTGATTCAAAAATCGTACGACTCACTTGACTTAAAATATTTTTGCCCCTCCTTGCCTTTAAAGGAGTGCCCTTTGCCGTGCTAATGTTGCTACATGACTTACTTCTTGCCTATCTCACAACAAATACTTTTTCACACCCAACCCAGTTCTGCGGAATCAGAATCAACGTTGAGTTTAAGCAAGCGAATGAGCCAATTGGAGTAAAGTGCCATGCAGATTTAAATTTTCCCACTTGTGACGAATGCAGCTGTCGATTATTTTTGCATGCTAGTTAACATTTGTGTCAGTCAGCTGTTGGCTCTCACGCTGGTCGATAGAATCTTCCTGCTTATTCGTGACAGCCAGCTATAGGCTCTCACTCTGGCCAGTAGAAAATGGCCGCAAACTACATGAAAACTGCCGCAGAAGCATGAAAAAAATCAATTATTTCCACTGTCGATGGGAGTTGGGAAATGCAACGTCGGTCTTGGCCTTTCCGCTAACTTGGAGCATGCGCATGTAAATTTTGGTGCAAATCCGTTGAAAATTGCGGCCTTGCATTCGTTACACACACACACATCCTACCTTTTATAGATAGAGATCATGAAGAGACAGTTGAAATTTCTGGGGCAGTTAAATAAGGAAGGAACGGTTGGAAAATTTGATACACACAGGACAGATTGACGGACATACCCCTTAGGCTTGGGTAAATGAATCGGAAAACAGTGTTTTGGAGAAAATGCAAAAAGACAAAAAAATATTAAGATTAAGTGAAAAAAATTTGTGGAGGGCCATGTTCGTCTGCGTTCTGAAGGGGAACAGTGGATATAGAAGAAAAATAATTAATGTAGACAAATTTCAGAGAAACCATCGCAGTACCTCCGCGACAGGGAAACGTGAAATGAGTAGTGCGCTAGACAGTCTTTGGCCTCGTAAGGTACTCCCACATAACTCTGCATTCCGTTCGAGTGGGTGTCGAATTTATACCCATACTTAGAGTGAAAAGACTGCATAGCACAGGAAATATTACGCATGTCTTA
>OZ010572.1:82940623-82985623 GCA_963932145.1 Acanthosepion lycidas | reverse complement strand
ACAGCCAAACTCCTGTCAATGGCATCGACCTGGCGCCTAAACTGGGGGTAGTCGGAAGAGCTTTACGACCCGGCCAGTAAAAGGAAACGCCTCCCCAACCCACCTATGCCATGCGAGCATCGGCCAGTCGCCAGCTTGGATTTAGGAGCTATGTCTCAGAGATCATCGGTTTTACCAATGGGTGGAGAAACTTATTGGAGGAAGGAAGAAGTAACCTCAACATCCATGGTGCAAAAGGCACCGGCAAGCTAAAGCCTATTTTGTCTTGAATGACCCCCATGGACCAGAATTACAACAAAAGTAGGGAGAGGAGCGACCACTGCGGCGCAAATTGAACTAACAGAATTAATGATGAATGAATGTTCGCTAATGACCTTATATAAATCTAAGAATTCAGAAATGAAAATATGTTAATAGAGAACTAATGAATAAAACATTAAGTTAATTAAAGGACTCACCGTAACACCGTTGTTATACCATCTGAAGAAGGAGAACGAAAATACTTGGTAGATTTTACTTACCTATCAATCAATCTACCTATCTCAATTTGCTATTGATCTTTATGTCTGTCCATATCTATCTATCTATCTATCTATCTATCTATCTATCTATCTATCTATGTGTCCGAATCTATGTATCCGTCTTACTCCCTTCATATCTATCTGAGATAGAATCTGAGATATCTATCTATCTTCGATTCTTTCTTTCTATCTCTCTCTCTCTCTCTCTCTCTCTCTATATATATATATATATATATATATATATATATATATATATATATATATATATATATATATATTTATATATATATATATCTTCCAGTCTGTTCATATCTATCTATCCGTCTCATTGTGTTCATCTCTCTCTCTCTCTAAATATATATATATATATATATATATATATATATATATATATATATATCTGTGTGTGTATACAAACACACATACACACACACACATATATATATATATATATATATATATATATATATATGGTTGGATAGATGTGAGTTTGTGACCCTGGGTTTCACGTTTTTGCGATCGTTTGTCTGACGATCGCAAAAGCGTGAAACCCAGGGTCACAAACTCACATCTATCTAAACAAATATGTTAGCTCTATCTCTGATATTGAGCGCTTTCTAATAAGTACCGCGCATATAATATATAAATAATTATATATATATATATATGTATTTATATTTATATACACACACTTTTCACACCCACACACACACACACACACACATATATATATATATATATATATATATATATATATATATATATATATATATATTCATTTCTTTGTTTCTTTTATGTCCCAATATATATTTATTTGATACATTAAATATATATTATCATCTATCTAACTATCGATCTATCTCAGGTTGTTCATCTCTTGAGCGATCCGTCTTGTTTTCAGAAAAGAAAAGTTCATTTTTAGCTGGATTATTCGCTAAATTAGATCTTGCTTTTTGAAACCGCCGCAAACAAACTGACAGTGCGACACGTCTACAGCAAGTGACGTGTCAACAGTGGTAGTTCAGGCTTAAAGCGCTCGAGTAAAGTAATGAAAACGCTTCAATCTTGTCAAGTGTTCAACAACGACATTAAAAAAATTGCCAGAATCTACACAACTGAAATTCTTATGGCGTATCTGTTTGCTTCTATATATATTGGCTTACCGAGAGAGCATTGAACTGATTTGAACCGATGTTTAACCTATGATTTTACCTCTGCTATTTCAGATTATCTACTCAGCTTCCCACGTAAAAGACCATGGTAAGTATAAAAAAAAAATATTTAAACTTAAGGTTAAATTAAAGAAGGATAGATGAACAAACAGGAATATATATATATATATATATATATATATATATATATATATATATATATATATATATATATATATATATATATATATACTAGGCGAGGTACCCGGCGTGTATACACGCACCCTGTCTAGAAATGTCTGCCCGCGTCCCCGTTTCATGCATCATCCGTTGGTGCAATAAACTACTCCCCAACTCTTCTTTTTTACGGCATGTCCTTCGCAAGTGTTTGATCGTTCTTAATAAAGTAATTCCATTAATAAAAAAAAAAAAAACTTTTTGCGTGGTTGTTCCTCGGGGTTGAATTATTTTAATGTTTTAGATATTCAGTAATATATATATATATATATATATATATATATATATATATATAGAGAGAGAGAGAGAGAGACAGACAGACAGACAGACACACAGACAAACTGGAAAGGATAAATATGAACAGACTGGGATAGATAGATAGATAGATAGATATGAACAGATTGGAAGTTATAAATATGAAATGATAGTTATGAAAACACTAATAGATTACAGAAATAATTTGAGATAGATAGATAGATAGATAGATAGATAGATAGATAGATAGATAGATAAGAAAAGACTGGGATATATATATATATATATATATATATATATATATATATATATATATATATATATATATATATATATATAGACTGAAATAGGTAGATATGAACAGACTAGATTGATGGATAGATAGGAAAAGACTGGGGGAGATATATATGAATAGACTGGAATAGGTAGATAGGAACAGTCTAGATAGATAGATAGATAGATAGATAGATAGATAGATAGATAGATATTGGTTGATCTTTGTTACATCTTAGGAACACGTTGTGGGATATTTATAGTCAAAATGTTTTTGTAACTATTTCATTTTTTTGCTCTCTGAATATTTCATTAACATTCTTATTATGTAACCAATAGCCGGGATTCATACCTTTCGCATGGGTATTTATGCCTCAACCAATTTAACGAATCGGTACATAGATTTTGCTTTCTGATCCGCTATCTATTTCACTACCTCTACACCCATAGATAGATAGATAGAAACAAGATAGATAGATAGATAGATAGGTGGCATGATATGGTATTATGTAAATTATATTTCACGACAAATTTTCTGCTACTTCCGTTCCCTCTGACGACAGTATAAAGGGGCAGATCTTCTCTTCGGCCAGCAAGATCTCAAATTTTCACGCACACCGCTATGCGCTTCTCTATATCAAGACGTTCGGTTTCTCGACTCGACGCTCGCTAAAGACTAGGTCCTATCTCGCAATTCTCTGACTCCTATATAAATATTACGATGGCAACTTTATCCCGAAACCTTTCGTTCATGTATTCATTTACCCTATTTCTTCTAGTTAATAATTCTTCACAATGTGTGGTTGCTCTTGACATCATTTAGACTTTACAGCTGTTCGTATACTAAAATTTCAATCAAAAATTATTTAAAATCTGTTTTTGGGTGTTCTAATCATGGCCTCCACTGCTTGTGCCACGTATGCAGTGGACACAATATAGATTTGAATTTACAAGTAATTATATGCGTAGATAGCATCATCAGCTGAAACAACCAAATTATAAGCGCAAAATTTGCCCTCGAATGACGAACCCCGGAAGAAGATGTTAGTACTTTTGGTGGAGATGTATTGAAGATGAGACTAGTCGAACGAAAGCATAACAAATTGGTCCTAAATCTGTGTCATTCAGAAATAGAAACGATGAAGTTTTTGCCTGCTTCATCATCTGACTATTGATGAAGATACATTTAAAAATTTAACTTGTCTTCTATTCTCTAACGATAATTAATTGATCACCATTTTATTTCCAGTAGTTATGTCCACGTACTTGCCAATTTACAACCTTTTATAACCTATTGTAAACTTTTTTCAACATACTTGGCAGTGTGCTAACGAGTGTTAAACGCATCAATATATATATATATATATATATATATATATATATATATATATATATATATATATATATATATATATATGGTATAAATAAAATGTCAATTGGAAAAAAGATCTTAGATTTTGCCGACGCGTTTCGTCTGCCGACTTTTTCAAGGCAAAAATGAATTCGAAATGTTCTTGTTGTTATAGTTACATTAAAAAAATCCAAATTTAAAGATAGACGCTTCTGTCTAAGCCTTTTTTTCTGGTTATTGTAAATTACCTTTATAGTAAGAGATTTTTTAACATTAACCAGAAAAAAAGGCTTAGACAGAAGCGTCTATCTTTTTAAATTTGGATTTTTTTTAATGTAACTATAACAAGAACATTTCGATTTCATTTTTGCCTTGAAAAAGTCGGAAGACGAAACGCGTCGGCAAAATCTAAGATCTTTTTTCCAATTGTCATTTTATTTATACCAATCTGTCTTGTCCACAGAATTGATCTGGGAATTTAACTATATATATATATATATATATATATATATATATATATATATATATATATATATATATATATATATATATATATATATATATATATATATATATATATATATATATATATATATATATATATATATATATATATATATATATAAAGACATTTTTATACATTCTTTTTATAGATACAAATATTTAAGTAAATACTCTGTTTATAATAAACAGTGTTAAACAACATTTACCGGCCTGAATGTCCGAGAAATTCGAACCTGTATCCTATACGGAACCTTGCTAATCGAACGCTCATGTGTGGCCAAAACGGATAAAAGGCACGTCGGGCTATATGACGCTTCCTTAAAGAATACAAGTTCGATTCCTGTCGGAGGACGAATATTTTCTGTGAAAATTTCTCGGACATTCAGGGCGGCAAATGTTGTTTATTATAAACAGAACATTTACTTAAATATCTCTATCTATAAAAAGAATGTATAAATATGTCTTAAAATAATTGTTGGACTTTGTCCACTTCATTTTTTTTTTTTTCATATTTTTATTTATATATATATATATATATATATATATATATATATATATATATATATAAATAAATAAAAAACAGTCAAATTTAAAATCCACAGTTCTTTAGCATTTATTTTTAAAACCAGTGCTCGATACACAGTAGAACATAATATTATAACATTATTATTTAAGTGCGAGGGTTATGCCCACCGATGACACACTTTGATCGCAATTACATATACTTATCCAAGTACCCTGTAGTTACAGAATATATATGGTTATGGGGGTCTATCTCCAAAACCCTAGAAAGAGTTCAATAACAAACAGACAGAGACTACAAATTTATATGTATATATGATATATATCAATTTAAACAGTATTTAAACATGAAACAGTATTTATCAATAAATACTGTTTCATGTCAGTTCCTCTTTAGCCAGCTTAACCTGAAGATCCGTTTAGGGGAAACCTAGGTAGGTTGTTCCTGGCTCTTGATAATTTACTCGATTTATCCCTGCTCTTCTTAGCGTATTGAGCACTTTAGGTTTTAATTTTATTACTCGCTTGAGATTTTTTCTTTGGATGAGAAACTTAAGGCAATGGACAATTTATTTCGCCCAATTCAGATGTTTCGAGTTCTTTCATTTTTTTTCCGAATTTTTTTCTCGGGTGCCATTTTTTTTTTTTTTTTGATAGACTTACAAGTTGTGCTATCCGAGGTTTTTTTCCAACTGAGCATTACTAGTTGTTTAATATATATATATATATATATATATATATATATATATATATATATATATATATATATATATGAATAAAATGACAATTGGAAAAAAGATCTTAGATTTTGCCGACGCGTTTCGTCATCCGACTTTTTCAAGGCAAAAATGAAATCGAAATGTTCTTGTTGTTATAGTTACATTAAAAAAAATCCAAATTTCGATTTCATTTTTGCCTTAAAAAAGTCGGAAGACGAAACGCGTCGACAAAATCTAAGATCTTTTTTACAATTGTCATTTTATTTATACCAATCTGTCTTGTCCACAGAATTGATCTGGGAATTTAACTATATATATATATATATATATATATATATATATATATATATATATATATATATATATATATATGATAGAAATAAAATATAGCAATGCAAAATACTTACGTAATTTAGAAATTTTTAAATAAAATTGCCATGTGTGTAATTAAACAAAATAGATAGATAGATAGATAGATAGATAGATAGATAGATAGATAGATAATGAACGGACTGATAAATAGATAGATATACATACACAGAGGAAGAATGAACAGATAGGGAGAGAGAGAGAGAGAGAGAACGAAACTAGAGAGAGAGAGATAATGAGCAGATAGTCATATAGATATATATATATACTCTCCCAAGTCAACGTACACAAAAAATATCTCAAGAAATATTTCAAGAAATCAAACAAAATATTATAAAATGCGAATAATTTAGATACATTTTTGTGAAATGCCTACAATTTTTATGGCTACGACTTCCCTGTGGACCACTAGAAATAATATGTGGATCACCGGTGCTCCACCAGGACAACGTTAAGTATCACTGATCTAGAAACAAACTACTAGAAACAAACCGCATGTGTGTTGAGCGGTCTCTGACTGCGCCCACCTTCTGTTGAACTCTCTGCGTTAGCAGAGAGGAACCCGGAGGAGGCTTTGCCAAAGGGCAAGGTTTCATCTGGGGAGGTAGACAGGGCCTGAACCCGTCTAGGCGGGTTCAAAGGCTATATTTTTGGCCGAGCCTACGGGCTTGGAGAGGCCCACATTAAACCCGGCCTTGTGCCACATTCGGTCCTCGTGGGCGAATCGATAAACACCTAGAAACAAACCGCATGCATACATAAAGGAAGTGAATTGAGCAAATTCAGCAAACATTGTGCTAAACACAAGCATTCGTTTTCACTACTGATTTAATCAACTTTTACTGCGAGGTGATCTTAAGATAACTACCCTGCAAGGATTTACTTTTGCTACTCAATATCTTAACAAGATATGCAAATAACGTCGAGTTGATGACAGAGCCAGAAATGTAACGATGTTTGATTGTTTGTTTGGGTTTTATGGCATATCAACCACTGTGGGTTATTTAATGCCAAATCCAGTTTATATGAATTTTAAATGTCTATTTTGTATGGAATAAAAAAATGTATAGCTGGCAACATTATTGTTTTAAAAACGTATAGCTGGCAACATTATTTCTTGCAAAAAACGTATAGCTGGCAACATTATCCTTTACAAAAAACGTAAAGCTGGCAACATTATTGTTTCAAAAACTTGTAGCTGGCAACATTATTTTTCCGAAAACATTATCTGAGACCTTGCTGTTGGATGCAGTTTATCGTCATACCCAGGACGCGAAATGTAACGACTACAACTACTAAAAATTATAATGAAAGCAGAAACAAGGGATAAATCGTCATCTGTAAGAAGACATAAATTATATTTGTTAGTAAAAGTGCCAAACCATGAGAAAATGTATAAACTGGATTCGTCAAAAGCAGGGAAATATATAAACAATCTGGGAGATTTCATAACAGGCATTGGAAAAAAGCCTCTCTGGTATAACGAAAAATGCCTTACATTAATTAAAAGTATTAAGAAACAGGAAAAACTCTTTATTAAGTAAGAAAAGAGTGCTGAATTTTACGTAATATAATAATATTCTAGCTATATGGTAATGGATGTTTAATAATTTCTTTATTGTGGTTGGGGCTACAAAAAATGTTGTTCTCATGCGAAGAATACCCTGGATGAAATATGTGTGGAACGAGTGACGTTAAAAAAAAAAAAAAAATACGTGTATATGATCAGAAAGAGATAATTGAAATTTCTGAGACATATAAGGCGAAAAGAAGGCATGGAAATTTAGACACTCACATGTCATGTTGAAGGTAGTAGAGGGACACAATGAGTAAGCTACTTAGCAATCTCGTGTAAATGGACAGTAGTAATGTGAATGTGAAGGGAAGTAAGGAGAAACTATCGCTTTTTTGAGAGATACGAAGGATAAGTCGAGGGGCGCCATGCTAGCTCACGCCCTGAAAGGATACGGCGCACTGAAAAAGAATGTATGTATCTGGCCACTCGTATTCGAAGATATCTGTCTACTAGAGTGTGGCCAATCCCTATTGCAGACGCTTGCTCAGGTGCATTTGTGTTTATTCAACACCCACAGCGTCAACCTGTGGTTTATACTGCAACTAAGCTGAGCAGACCTTAGTTACAGTTTCTGGGAAAGAGCGTGTTATCTAGCGTGATCAACAATTTGAACAAAGGCCACGATGTCTTGTGGCTTCGTGCTAGCACAGCTATCGACGGCACCCAAGAGTTCCGTCTACCCAATTTCACTCACAAGGTTTGGGTCAACCTGCAGTATGGTTTTCATACACTTTTCAAGGGTGCCGCGCGGTTGGATTGACCACTCTAGTCCGATAACATCAGGATGTCTCCTTCTCGACAAATCGCCTATGGTCAGATTCGAACGTTGTAACCATTCGGCCACGTGACCAGAATAAAAGAATAGTGTAATGCAAAACGGTTCTTTATCATTTCAGTAGTTCAGAAAACAGACTACATTTTTAAGAAGCAGTCTCTTCGAAATGTAACAAATAAATAAAATAACATATAACAGTAATTAATAAAAATTCCTTTCAATTATCTTGAGAATAAATTAGCGCAGCTTAATTTTAAAGGGACTAAAGATGTGAAAAATGTCTGAATTCTCCGTTTATAACACTTATTAGAATAACTCCTTTTTTTAAAAAACTTGAACTGAGCCAATATAGTCTTTGTTGACTTGACGCTATTGTACATAGCAATTAGGTTGGTGCAAAAATAATGACGTAATAATGTCGTTTTTTGACGTTAAAAATACGTCAAAAAACGACATTATTACGTCATTAATTTTGCGCCAACCTAATAATTTTAAACTCACGCGTGCGGAAAACACACTGGATAGATTTAATAGTTTTATTATCTCAAGGGATCAAAATCATGAATTAGAAAAAAACAAAAAAAAAAAAAAACCATTTGACCGATGGGAATCCTCTTTGGAATCACCTTAAAGGAGGATACCATATGTTTGTTACGAAGGATCATTCCATCGTGACGCATCCTGTCCCATTCTTTTCGGTGAAAATATTTGTGTTTAAACTTCAAAGTTAAGGCAAGAAAAGAAGCAAGCAAGGCTAATAGGTGCAGTTTCCAGTGGTGGATGTGGCGAAGGGGTGTCGTTCTGTTTTGTTTTGTTTTTTTTTTTTTTGGAAGGGGAAGGGAATTGGAGAGAATTGATTAGCTTTGATTAATTTATTCGCTTGAGTTTGCTTGAAAATTTTTTGTTCTTTTTTTTCTTCAATTTGTTCTTCTGTTCTTTTTTTTTTTTTTTTTTTTTTTTTTTTTGCTTTCACGACGATAAATAAATAAAGCGAGAAGTGAGAAGCGAAAAGCAGGTTTTGAAGCAACTCTCCTTCCAATTTCCATTTTTTCTGGTGAAGGAGTTTTTAAAGATGGAATTACTTTATTTTATTAGCATGGTTGTCTTTATTATTATTATTATTATTATTATTATTTATTTATTTATTTCGTTTTTTATTGATTGTTTCGATGTTCTCGTTGGGTATATATATATATATATATATATATATATATATATATATATATATATATATATATATATATATATATATATATATATATATATATATATATATATAAAATGCCTGCAGAAGAAATGAACTTCTCTTCCAAACTAATCACCCAGACTCTGAGCGCTACGCACAAAAAAAATCAAAACAATTGTACTGCAAACGCTAATAATGTAACAAACACGTTTAAAAAAATGCGTGGCTGTGCAAACTATTTGGGTTCGATCCTGTAGAGCAGTAGAATCAGCAGAAATCAGAAGATTCGCAGGAATATAAAGAATTCACAAAGTACTTTGAGATTCCGACGTACATCCTAAGCAAGACAACTGGCAAGACAAAATATTTTCCGTCCTGGCTATGACGATAAACTACACCAGCGTTCTGCCGAAGACGACAAGTTACGTCCAACAGCAAGGCCTCTGATCAGGAGGTTTTGAGGAGCGTGAAACCATCTCTTAATTGCTGGTGCTCCTAGATCCACCCTGACTCGGGGTGGTAGCACCTGTTAGGGTCCCGGCTATGGACAAATAGTTACCCCCGAACAGGTGTCAAAACATAATGAAAGTGTAAAAATAAGTTTTAATGCCAGAAATACTTTGTAAAAAATTATTACAAGCAATATATTAATACCAACAATACATTTTTGTAAAACAATATTAACAGCAATAAAAATGTTGTCGGCATTAAATAACCCGTTGAGGTTGATATGCCGTAAACCAAACCAAATCAAACCAAACCAACCAAACAAAATATTTTGAGATTCCGACATCTCAATCTATGCAAGACAACCGGCCCTGCTAATTGTGAATAGAAAGAAAAGAAAATAATTAAACGAAAATATCTGTAACTACATGACGGTAACTGTGTTGGCAGACCAAAGAGTCAATACGACAAAAACTAAGAAAATTAGATTAATATCAGTATCTTCCCCAGAAGTTTAGAAATATGAGAAACGTTGGTTGGTTGTTTGGGTTTTTATGGCATATCAACAAGTAAGGGTTATTTAATGCCAAATCCAGTCTGCACATATATATTAAATATATATACTTTGTAAACATAATTTGAGGATAACGTCCTTAAACCACAGCTTTTTTATTCTTACTCAAGTAAAAAAACGTATAGCTGGCAACATTATTTTTTCAAAAACATTATCAGAAGCCTTGCTGTTGGACGCAGTTTATCGTCATACCCAGGACGCAGAAGTAGTTTATCGTCATACCCGGGACGCGGAAGTAGTTTATCGTCATACCCGGGACGGGGACGTAGTTAATCGTCATACCCGGGACGCGGACGTAGTTAATCGTCATACCCGGAACGCGGACGTAGTTTATCGTCATACCCGGGACGCGGAAGTAGTTTATCCTCATACCCGAGATGCGGACGTAGTTTATCGTCATAGCTGGGACACGGACGTAATTTATCGTCATACCCAAGACGCGGACGTAGTTTATCGTCATACCCGGGACACGGACGTAGTTTATCGTCATACCCGGGACATTATGAGAAACGTGAAGCTTAAATCATATCTACAATAACAGTTGCTCTAGGAAATGTGTGGAAAACTCTGGATTCTATTTAGAAGTAATATAAAATTTGTTTAGAAAACAGTGTTTCTAGTACCGGTGTAAAGACACTGATGGTTCGTTTTGAGGTGATATATCGTCATTTACCTGCTAGTGATAAACACGAAACATCTTATAGTGACTTTCAAATGCTCACATACATGAATAAATAATAATGATAACTGATTGATTCGTTTTCTATGACTTATCAAACATTTACAGGTTAAAGCTAAAAAATTTGGAGGGAGACAACAAAGGTTTTAGCAGTATATGTTTTCTGGGAAAGGAATGTAAATTAACACCTTTCTCAATGGCAATTGCGCGTCAGTGAATATAACGAACCCAATTGGAATTAGAATTCGGCTTAAGCGGTCACCCATTATGGTAGTGACCAGAGTCTACGTTGCTTAACAGCAGTGATCGCACGTAAACCGCGTTCCAATGTGATATGTCTGTAAGCCAATAATAATAATATCTAGTGAAATAATGGTAGAATATTATGATTTACGTTTTACTCATTATCACTGGTGAGACTGGAATATTCTCGAAGAGCCTTGCGTAGAATTTAAAAGAAATGGAATTCAAAGATATGTTGAAATAGCATGTAGCGGAAATGAAATGCAGATGGAGCTGCCAACAGCTATTCATAACGGTACGCACCGCCGTCGATCAAAGAGACAACGCTTAGTGTGCTGCCTCTGCAGAAGGAAGACACAGGGCTGCTCTGTCAGAACAGAGCTAGTGCGAACCCAGGGATATCTGGTTATGAAAAAAACGAAAGTGTCTACCAGCTTCCGCATGAATTAGTCGGGAATGTGAGCTGAGGGCGTTAGCTATGCAAATGTTTCTTTTTGCTAGCCAACCATTATTATAATTATTATGTTGAAACTATCCAAGCCGCAGTCAGTGTTGTACATCTTCCTCGTTCTGGGAAGGACTTAGGCGACAGCGTCAATTTGATAATAAAGTTGCATTCTTCTCTCGCGGCCGGTGGTCTAGAGATAAAAGAACTTCAAGACAGGTAATTTTAACTTCGCTATTTTATTAACGTCGACGTTTACATTTTCTAACTATTCAGTGGGGTCGCTCCCCCTCATTGAGGAGCCGTTTCAGACCCGAAAGGAAACACGTCTATATTCTTTAATGGTTAAGACACAACTCACTGAAGACACTTTCTCTATCTATAGTTCTCACGCTAGTTCGGTCAATCAAAATCGACTTCCTTGTTTTGTTTTCCATCTGACCTCGAAATTCAACCTCCCGAAGTCCGGACAGTGATACCATTCCCCCTAAAAATAACTGCCTGCTAAACTATTATCTAAAAATATTATGATTATGATAATAATAATGTGCTTAGTATACTGTCATTAAACTGGGTGTCATGATGAGTATAGGGGTTTCTCATTCGATAATAATTTTTGCATGTGAGTAGTCTTAACTTAAACAGCTTGGCCTGCACCCTTGACGCATTGTGCCTTTCTCTTCATGGGTGGGATTTGTGAGGAAGTAATCTCCAGGTTACTAAAGCTTTGCTTATTTAAGTTCTTAAAACAGCCGAGAGACACTTCTAGATACTTGGGAACACCGTCAGTCAGAGACTGTCTGAGCTGATTGAGATACCCGGCTTGAAGTTATTTCTAACCGAGACTACTGGCAAGGTTATATAGTTCTTTTTTCAAAGCTTCTTGCTATACTGCACACATTTGGCTGTGATGGATGTCCTTGGTATGCCCTTATAAGACTGCGTGTCCTGGTGGGTATATTGGCTCTCGTAATTTGTAAGTTAACTTCACTTTATTATTCTGCTGCTCTCTTACTCAACAAGAATAATACAATTATTAGTCACAAAAATTTCAAAAAATCAAACCGGCTAATTAATTGTTATGAATTAGCCACAATGAAAAAAGAATGTCAAAAAATTTCAAATTATAAGGGCCTGCAAATTAATATTAATATAAATGTAGAAACTTAAAATTAAGATTATCCCTGTTGTGATAGAGGCATCATGTGACACATCAGCATCTCATAGCTACAATAATGGCGATACTGTGCTAAGAAATACTGCCCAGAAAATAATTATGGAATAAAAGTCCCGAGAAATAAAAATGCAACAACGTGGCATTTAAGTGTTCATATTCCACTCATAAAATAGTGGCTTCTTTTTCTTCTTCTTCTTCTTCTTCTTCTTCTTCTTCTTCTTCTTCTTCTTCTTCTTCTTCAGCCGCATCCTTCCTCTTCTTGTTCAGCCTCCTCCTCCCTCTTCTTGTTCGGCCTCCTCCTCCCTCTTCTTCTTGTTCAGCCTCCTTCTCCCTCTTCTTCTTCTTCAGCCTCCTCCTCCCTCTTCTTCTTCAGCCTCCTCCTCCCTCTTCTTCGTCTTCTTGCTGCTGTTGATGGTGGTGGTGGTGTTGTTGCCGCCGTGTCCTTTCAGGGCCTCTGCAATCATGACACTATAGAAACTCTTAAACATTGCCAATTACTTCACAGGCACACACATTTCTTTCTATTCTGTGTTTTTTCTCTCAATTCAACCCAAACAAGGCTTTAGTAGAAAAGAGAATAAGAAAACTTTAGAATGAATCGGGAGCGCAAGAACAAGACATAACACTTTACTCTTGTTCAAAGACAAGGGAGAAGTGTGAACCGGATGATAGGCGAATTTACCAATTCTTATTCGAACTTAGGTGTCTCCAAAATATAGTCACAAAAAAGAAGAACCGAAACGGAAGGTTAAAAGCGTTGAGTTTAATCCAATTTGAATCAAGTAAGCCCGGTGATGAAGCTCCATGCGAAACATGTCGCAAGATCTGTAGATACAACGAAACATTGAACATTACCAACCAAAGAGGCATTGGATTTTGAAAGAAATCCACAAGAGATTCCCGGAGAAAACATACTGCCATAGAAATTTCATCAATAAGCCACCAGATAATTCTGGTACCAAAATGCAAATGAATCAGAAGCTTCTATTTTTTAAGGGACATCTGGTTCCTGGGGATCCGATTCTCAGTCAATACCTCCCCGGTTTAATAACGTTGTAGTATCATTTAGCATGTCATGTGGTAATGTATCGATTCAACTGGGAAAAGCTTTGAATTTCACCTGGATAAAATGTGCTGGGATTCGCGTGTTTATTAAAAAAAAAATTATTTGTGTCACGTTTTGTCTGCCTAGCGAATGGCTACAGAAATTCAAATCAAATAACAGCATTATTGTTACAAAAAGTGACAGGAATGCTGATTAAAACAAGGAAAACTGAAAGAATAAATATAAAAAGGAAATCTCAGCTCAAATATATAAATACAAACTGTATATCAAATGGTAACAGGGACTGGGGGACAAAAGAAAAATAAAATAAAATTGTAAATCATTTAAAAAGTGAACATAATAAGTGAGCTCAGAAAAATAACACGAAAAGACAAAGTGAGAGGAAAAATTGGAAAGAGTGGAAAGAAAGTCCTGTCACATGTGAAGATGGTAAAGAAACCAATATAACTTTGGTCTTAATTGACATTTTTATTAGGTTAGTGCAAAAATAATGACGTAATAATGTCGTTTTTTGACGTATTTTTTAACGTCAAAAACGACATTATTACGTCATTATTTTTGCACCAACCTAATAATTAAGATAATATTTCAACTCATTATCGATTTTGAAATTTCTGTGCTATTGGGTAAAAAATTAAATGCAAAGAAACAAGTAATATCAGTTTCAAACCCTTTACAATTAATAAACTGTTTTACATCGTAAAAATGATGCGATAATATAAAAATATTAAGTTTTATTCTAATAGTTTCGCACTTTTCGAATGTGGAACACTCAATCCAGTTTCTTATTTTCCTACCAATTACGGTCGTCAAAAACTTAAATGCAATGTCAATCAATATCTTCTGTTTTATTATTATTATTATCTTTGATTTCTGGCGTTTACACATTTCGTTCCGGGTCCCGCCCAGGGACCTAAGGTTAGAAATGGCATCATGACACTTTCCACTGACAAAAAAAAAAAAAAATTACATAGATAAAGCCCTTCGTAAAGTGTGCGCTGTATTTGTCAGAACAATTTTTTGTATCTCCTTGAGGCATAGACTTCCAGAAATCCCTTCAGTTAGTCTACTGCAATCTTTTCCAACCAGTCCTAGGGCTCCAACTACAACAGGGATTGTTGATGTTCCCATATGCCACATTTTCGAGATTTCTATTTCATGGTCCTTGTATTTATACAGCTTTTTGAATATCTTCAAAGATACATTGCAGTCAGCAGGGACTGCCATATCAATAAGCAGGCACTTTTTTTTGTTTGTGGTCTTTAATAACAATGTCTGGGCGGTTGGCTTTGATTGTTCTGTCAGTGTGTATTGTGTAGTCCCATGGAATTGTAACAGGTCCTATCTCCGTAACCGGATCTGGGTGGTGGTCATACCATTTTCTTTCAGTTTCCTTCCCGTAGAAGTCGCAGATATTCCAGTGCAGATATTGGCCCACTCTGTCATGCCGGGTTTTATATTCAGTGAGTGCCAATATCGTGCAACCTGATACAAGATGATCAATCGTTTCTGGATATTTATCACAGAATCTGCATTTTGAGCTGACACAATATTTTAGTATATGTGCTTGATAATTCCTAGTTAGCAAGCATTGGTCCTGTGCAGCAAGGATAAAACCTTCAGTTTCCGCTTTCAACCCTGCACTACGTAGCCACTGATGGGTACGGGTTTTGTCTACGTCAGCTTGTTTGGTACGGGCAGAGTATTGGCCATGAAGCGGGTTATCTTGCCATTGCTTCTGTATCTGGTCGGTTGCATTCGTCTTTGCTGTCTTTTTTTTAAGTATTTTGCGGTTTCAGCCCGTGTATTGTACTTATTATTATTATTATTATTATTATTATTATTATTATTATTATTATTATTATTATTTATGTGCTTTTATGGTCCTTTCTCTTCACAAAGGTTTTCTCATCTTCTTTTTCTCCCTTGCGTCTTTGTAGCATTATCGCTCTGCTTGGAGTGAAATGATTTGAAAGAAAAGATTATACAAAGCACATAACTATCCGGACATTGATCATTTTATAGAATCCGTGTTTGATAAATTCAGTTATGAATGTGCCCTTGTCGGGCTGTCTATGATGTCAGACAATCAAGGAGAATGATAATTCTGAATACTAAACTGTAGAGAAAGCAACGGGTACCTACTCCACTATATTTGATAGATTATGAAGAAAAAGAAGCTATCAAGAGCCATGATCACCTACATGCTTCACAACACATTCAACGCAAAATTTATTGGTAGCAGATTTAGAAAAGATGAAAGAACATTTAGACAAGGGAGTCGACGAAAGCACGACGAATAGACTAACAATTAAATTTAAATATACGGAATCTATCTCTATAGACTAAAGAGTTCAGTTCAAAATTCTCTAATGGTTATCCTGATCAACTGACACCTGAAGAAGGTCAATGAGGATATTAGTCCGAATATAAATCATGTAAATCATAACACTAACAAAAATTCAGACAGAAATAATAAAAATAAATTGAATAAATAATAAATATAAAAAAAATAATTAAAAACATTATAATGTATAATACTGACCCGTGAAAATTTCACGGTTTCCTATTTGAATTTTCTGATGAATCTTAATTCTCAAGTTAATGATTGAATAGTGTCAAAGCGAGTTCGACGAGAATAAAATATTCGTAGAAATTCCTCTATTGTAACGTTATTTGATTCCAGAAACAAAATATTGCAATAGCATTCAGAAAAAGAGGTTCAAATGAAAAGATTTGAAACTGACAACATATTCCATTTCACTAAAGCAGACGTTAAACATTTCTATCTTCTCTTCTTTCTCTGATATGCCATTTCTATCTTTCCACGAGATCAAATCAGAACAGGCCATTATTTATGAGGTATTGCCAGAAGACGTTAAACACTTTATAGTCCCTTTTTTCTTTCATTATTACACTGAAACCAAGTAGCTTTTTAGATATGGCATTTCTGTCTTTTCCTGCGATCAAAACGAAATTCTCCATTCTTTATTAGGTATTGGTAGATGTTAAACACTTTCCCGTATCTTCTTGCATTCATTTTTCACTTAAATCAAATAGCGTCTCTGATATGTATTTTCCGTCTTTCCATAAGATCAAAATGAAATTCTGCATTATTTATGAGGTGGGAGATGTTTACACTTTATCTTTCTTTTTTTTCCTTCATTTATTTTCTGAAAACAAGTAGCATATTTGATATGATTTTTTTTTCCATCTTTCCACCCGATCAAAACAGAATAGTTCATTATTTATGAGGTATTGTTAAGTAACGTCAAACACTTTATATTTTTCTTACATTGTCTCACTAAAACAAAGTAGCGTAGCTGATAAGCCTTTCCCATCTTCCACGCGATCAAAACCGAATAGTCCATTATTTATGAGTTATCACTAGTGTATGTAGTACGTACATTGTAAAAAAGGAACTAAGGAAGGTGTAAGCAGCATACTATTAAGATACTATTTGTTGTGGCCTTGTTAGGGCCAGAAAGAAAGACACAAGATCGGAACTGAGTTAAACAAATAATATTAACTGAAACAGTATTACAAACATATATATACGAGAGGGTTACAGCAAGAATGTTCGGTCCGACTGTCAGAGATGACAGCTTGAAAATTCACCCCCTACCAAAAAAAAAAAAAAATAAAGCAAAAAAAAAAAAAAGCAGTGCCTGCTCCTATTTATAGCTGGGAGAGTCCATGCGTGGGTGGGTAAATTGCCCTAACACTTAAGAGAAAGTTTTTGCTCGCTGCGGCTGCTTCAGCCAATTATAGCATTGTTTTAAGTTCGTTCCTTATTAAAATAATAAAAAAAAAAACTATTTTTTCTCAGGTCATTTTGAACAGCAGTAATCTCAATGAAGCCCCTTGACTGAAATGTCTATCGAAGGCTCAACCCATTCCACTACACAAGTGGTTTGTTACCTCTACCGCAACAAAAACTACCTGATTCTACCTACCAGAAATAAAATATTACTGTTAGCCATGACAGCGCTGAAAAATATTTGCGCGGTCTTGTGTGTGATGAATTGTTTTCCCCCTTACAACCAGTTTCCCACAGACGAGATGTTGCTAACCTCTCGCTAATCTATCGCTACTTTTCCTGGCAGATGCTCGGGCGAACTACATTCTTTGGTCCCAGCAGTTCAGATCTTCACAGCTAGGTCCTTCCAGGTTACGTTCAATCAGTCGAATCTTTCTCATCCCCTTTATATGCAACTTGTGACGAGGATGTTCCACAAATTCGTCCCCAGAACTGTTGCATTCTGGAACGGACACCGAGGAAGGTGCTTCTTTGATTAGTACAAACAAAATCGCTTTAAGTCGAGTGTCAACTGTTATGTATCCTAACATGTAACTCTTTACCTCTCGTTTTACGCCGTGACAAGAATCTCATTCTAAATTGAATGGCTCTTGGGCCTTGTATTGCTGCAAAATAGTAATAAATTACAATTTCTTTCGAACTTTTGATGAATCAATATTTCTGTGTGGTGCTACAGCATAGACAGTAAGACAGTAGAATCGACACTGGATGGGGCATACGCGCTGAATCGACACTGGATGAGACATACGCGCTGAATCAACACGGGATGGGACATACGCGCTGAATCGACACTGGATGGGGTATACACACTGAATCAATAATGGATGGGGCATACACACTGAGTCGACAGTGGATAGGGCATACCCGCTGAATCGACACGGGATGGGGCATACACACTGAATAGACATTGGAAGAGGCATACACACTGAATCGACACTGGAGGAGGCATACACACTTAATTGACACTGGATGGGGTATACACACTGAATCGACACTGGAGGAGGCATACACACTTAATTGACACTGGATGGGGTATACACACTGAATCGACACTGGAGGAGGCATACACACTTAATTGACACTGGATGGGGTATACACACTGAATCGACACTGGAACAGGCATACACACTGAATAAACACTGAGTGGGGCATACACACTGAAGCAACACTGGGTGGAGCATACACACTGAATAGACACTGGAAGAGGCATACACACTGAAACGACACTGAATAGGACATACGCACTGCATTGAGACTAGAAGAGGCATACCTACTGAATCGACACTGGAACAGGCATACACGCTGAATCGACACTGATTGGGGTATACACACATGCTGTGCTGAAAATTTAATGGAAATGCCATTTCGTGAAGAAACACTCGTTTGGTTAACTACCAGCTACACCCGAAGTGATTCACTAATTTGATGGACACTACTGTCGGACCAAACACAAGCGTGCCAGCGAATTATTGCTCTGGAAACCTTGGGGAGGACAGACACGTGTCAGTCGTCCAGCAAGAATATATGTCGATAAGCCATGCTCGAACACTGGATGCTTCTGGGAAGGTATCCCGGATTTTATGCAATAATGTCGTTTTTTGACGTATTTTTTAACGTCAAAAAACGACATTATTACGTCATTATTTTTGCACCAACCTAATAATTTCAAATTGTCGTATGTTTGTGGTGAGTAGTCATTTTGCAACTGAAATCGACCTATGAAATGGCAATTTTTGAAGATTTTTTTCGTACCTGTGCATAATACTCACTCTTAATTTTGCTTCTTAATTTTTAGAAAAAAATGCGTATTATACATGGTGAATCACGGTATTTATTTTTTATTAACAGATATATATATATATATATATATATATATATATATATATATATATATATATATATATATATATATATATATATATATATATATGAATGATGTTTTTTTTATTGTTGCTTCATCTTTTTCTCTCATTGTCGGAGAAAGATTATTCATAACTTCGAAAAGACAGTCATTAACATTAATCGACACAAAATATCTATAGGTTTCAATTTCAATTGCTTTTGAAGAACATTTGCTGCCTAAATGCACAATATCCATTACCTATTCGGGCCACCATAACTCTTTCTGACTTGATCCAAGAAAATGTACACTATTTGCATTATTCATACTATTGTCCTCATCTTTGTCGCCATATTTAATACAACGTTTCAGCCGTTGTACGTTCCGGCCTTCTTCAGGTGGTTGGAATGTAGAACTGAACCCTTTATTTGGCTCACTGGGTTAGACTGTTCTAGTTCCACGTGCCATGTTTAATGGATGTCAGTTATCAGTTATCTTCTACAAATTTTCCCTCTCCAAGTTCTCCACTGCCTTAACCGGGTATTGAACTCACACACTTTGGGACTTGGATCTAACCAACGGCCGAAACGTTGTAATAAATATGGCAACAAAAATGATGACAATAGTCCGAATAATGTAAATCACATAATACCTCATCTCAGAAATATAGACAGATACCAAGCAAATGTGTGAGATGAGGAAAGTTGTCGGATAACCCACACAGAGAATTTGATTATAGTGGTGGAGGTGTGTGCAGAAATATCGAGACTTTTTGGAACGACTGATAACACGGAATCGGTGTAAAAGATTGCCACAAAAACAATGAACAGCAGACCTATATATATATATATATATATATATATATATATATATATATATATATATATATATATATATATATATATATATAGGCATGTGGAACTAGAGCAATCTAATCCAGTGGACGAAATAAAGGTTTCAGTTGTTCAGTTCGAAATACCAAACATCTGAAGAAGGTCAGCGCGTACAACGACCGAAACGTCGTGAATATGACAATAAAGTCCAACAATGTAAATAATGAAATATCGCGTTTTAATGTATTTTCTCTTTATACGTTTTTTTTTATAGTTTGTTTTATCGATGCAGTTATCTAAGTAAATGCTTTGTTTATAATAAACAGGATTAATTACATCTGCCGCCCTGAATATCTGATAAATTTCGTAGAAAATATGCGTCTGCTGACAGGAATCGAATATATATATATATATATATATATATATATATATATATATATATATATATACACATATATATGGAGACTCACCTTGGTCACGTGTAGTCATTGATTCTGTCGAGATAAGCCCATCACCCACCAATGCCATGTCATCACTATAGAACTCAGTTTACACCATTGTGGTTGATAACTATTGACACTTAGAAGGAGGTTCATCCGCTCTTTGGAAGTTTTTATTCAGCTGTGTTGTCTAGCCACCCACCACTGCAAAAACAAAGCCTAAGGAACCAGTTTTGTTATCGATGACCCGAGCCTGTCGCAGATAGTACTGGGTTACATGGTACCATTAACACTGGGTTACATGGTATCCTTAACACTCATAGAGTAACATCTTATAGACAAAACCTAATAATACGCAAATAACTGCAAATCTTCTTAACTATTGCGCTGTTGTTTGACGGTAGAAATATCGTAAATACCGGGTTTATTACATGCTTGTCATTTCCTTGACATTAACTCGTTCGGTATATATCACCTGATATACTGTGTTGTTCATGATGACGGTCGTCTTTGAGTATAGAATCCAGAGGTTAGCAGTGAATATTTCGAAGACAGTAGGGTAGCGTAGTTCAGGTCAGCAGTGGATATCCCGGTAAAAGTAGCAGAACGTAGTTCAGTAGTTCTTCCTTCTGTTCTTTCGCCTGAAAAGTTGGCACTGGACATTCGGAGAGAGTAAACAAAATGGCCGCCTTTATACACGACGGATTGAATATTTTACGTCTTCTGATTGGTTAACCTTCTATTGGTGGACTTTAAAATGAGTCAACTCTTTTTGACTGGCTCACTAGTATACATATACACAAAAAACTGCAACATACTGTATATAGAACGTAAGTAAAGTTGCGGACCATGTTGGCTTAGCTTCGAAAGCGTTATTTTAAATCTGAAATAGGAGACATAAAAAGTAACTTAGGATACCTATTAGACAGTGGGAAACACTCTCTATCGGAGGCCGTCTCAGCGGATTAGATTTCTCTACTCGAATGTATTTCTAACTGGATCCCATCTGCAAATTTATACGCTGTTTTTTATCAAAACCTGTAACTCACATTTTTTTGTAACACATGTGCTCAAGGTACCCGTAACAAACTGGGTGGTATCAGGGGTATATTAGAATTATTATATGTGTACCCTACGTAATATCAGTCAGTTATGTGCCATACGTGATACACGCTTATGTGATCATGTATCTTTCGACACAAATCGAAGCAGATTTTTCTCATTTCTTTCTGTGGTACACCAAAGCTATAGAACTCGGACTGTCTTGCTATTTACCCATAGATGGGAGGGGAAGAAGAAGATTCATATCTTTTCCCAAGTAAGTGAATGTAACTGGAATTCGAACTCGGCTCTCCGATTCCTCAATCCGAGCCGCTATCCATTACTCCACCGTGCCTCCTACGTAATATCAGTCCTCCTATATAGCAGTGAATACTGGACCTCACAGATGAGGAAGAGATTTGAAGCAATAGAAATAGAATCCTACGGAACGATGCTGAGAATACCATTTCCCGAACATGTGATCAACGACGAAGCTTTAGAAAAAGTGAATATTAAAATTCAACATCAGGAATAGACAGTTGAAGATTCCAGGACGCATGAAGAAAGAGGGATTGGAATTGATATTTGGCGACCAAATTTCTATAGTTTTATCGTAAAGGCACAAATAACCGTGTAATGCGATAGCAGAACTGTACAGATATTGTGAATCATTTTACCCCAAGCAAGGAAATAAAGGCACTAAGACGCAAAGTGTAACTGAGTGTATGAGAGAATATGAGAAAAATCATTATTAATAGAGAAAACAAGAAAGTACAGGAATTCAAGAATTCAAATATCGATGGACACTGCATTTAAATTTCTGAAGAACAAAGTTGTCTGGAAAGAAAAAAAGAAAAAAACAAAAAAAAACAAAAAAAAACAAAAAAACAAAGAATGTACCGCAAGCTAGAAGTTCGAGAGAAGAAACACTTAGAATAGAACTTACGTTTAGATCTAGGAGTTAAAAGATAAATTAACGTGACCTTGCCCCTAATTTAGTACTGCGCTTAAATTCAATAAGTCTACATACCCTACGGGAAAGTACATTCGAACAATTGCCATAGATATAATTGTCGAATATTGACTTGGATTTACATTATGGTGGTGAAAATGTCACTGAAACCAAGATGCTAGATCAGAACCAATAACATTGCCGATTATTTTTGGATTTTGTCAAGGCTCTCTAAATACATAGCAGTAAAATAAAGCCTTATAAATATGTAAGATAGATTCTGGCATGAAAAATATCTGGTATGATACAGGAAGCCAACATTCCTAGCAGTAGATCTAGCAGTTGATGCAATATAAACTTTCCACTATATGTGTGTGTGTCTGTATGTATCTGTATGTATGTACGTGTGTGCACCTGTGTACAAATTCGTTTTTGAAAGTAACAATGCACGCATTGCTTCGTACAAGAGAAAGAGACAGAGAGTGATATAGATGAGAAATAAATGTCCAAGTCATTTAATCCTTGAATTTGTTTTTATGGGTGGAATTATATATAAATACACACACACACACACACACACACACACACACACACACACACACACATATATATATATATATATATATATATATATATGTGTGTGTGTGTGTGTGTGTGTACTGGCAATTGTCATTAAAGGAACACTGAGATTTTCCGTCGATTAATTCTATTATCAACTTTTACAAATTACAAATAATCTTTCTTAGATTTGAAGGAAATACCATAAGAAATTGTCCAAAGTTCATTTCGGGAGAAAAATGGTCCAGGCTTCGACTTTCTGAAGTCATCATCAGGGTAGTTTGAGACAAATGGTGAATTTCATAGAACTAGTGAGTGTAGTGATGTAGGCAAAGAATGTTGTGACGTAGACAAGTTGTGAAGCCTCTGTGTTTGTTTATTTTCTTTTTTTAAACGTTTTATATATATTTTATATATATATTTGAGGAGACTGAAATCATGATTGTTTTTATCTATGGATGTTTTTATACGTATTTGTTCGATGATCATTAAACTGTTTTTACTGTTTGATTTGACTAGTATTTTGCTACTGTCTGTGACTGATTGTCTAATGTTACTATGATCCTTACGCTGCTTATTAATGTGTTTTCTGATGGCACTCTGGTCTGATTGGTGATATGTGCGCCTCTGTGTTGTTTTTAATAACATTTGCCTTACAGAACATTTACTGCCTAAACCCAAACATATACACGAACGCACGCAGTGTAAGGCTTTATGTTAGTGTATTTGTTGTATACCAACATAATATATTTTTATATATTATCAATAATTTAAAGTCTTAGCATGCATACAGTAATAAAAAGAAACAGCAGAGCTACAACATCAATCAGAGTTTTAGTAGGTAGTCTGATAAGATTAGCCATTGTAGCCAGACAAAAAAAAGCAACCCAACCTTACACGACATCAAAACCTTGACATACCACAAACACTCCTTCCATCAAAGCAGTGACCCTTGATAAAGAAAAAAAACCCGAGGCCACACCTCCATTCAATACTATACATGAGTAAAACATTCCGTACCATAGTTATTCTAAAACAAGGCTTGAGGATGAAACTGCCACCCATTGGTTAAGGTTTAATATTGGAATTAAACTTAAATATGGCTGACCAGTTTGGAAACAGTAATTTTTGTGTCGCGATGGAATCATATTTAAAAAAAAAACAAACAAAAAAAAAACAAACAAAAAAAAAACATTATAATTTAGGCTCTACTTGTATATCGAGCATTGTTTCTTAAAAATAAAAATAAAAATACTAGAGAACCTCGGATCATCAATCTAACAGTCCTTTCCTATTATATCAATACACACACACACACACACACACATATATATATAGTCTCAATGAATGCTATAGTTATGGGTTAAAATGCTTAATATCACTAATAGAGCGTATGTGCATATAAAAGTGGACATTGAAGTCAACACCCAGAGGCGACATCCTGTTGCGTGCTAATCGCAATATGGCCTGACAATTGCGTTTAGTATGAAACAGACTTAAACATGTCATTATCGGCCACTTAGCATTCTATAAATTAAATTGATTTTGTTCATCACACAGCAGGCATTATCAATTGGAAATCGGCAGATATTGTCCATTGATGATTTAAACGATTTTCCAACGATACGGGTTTCTTTAAATTTTTCCCATAAGCCCTAGAGTTGTCACTTAGAATCGAATCAAGAGACTCGATTCTAAATAACACCTTGAAGGCATATGTGGCTACTATTAGGTTGGTACAAAAATAATGACGTAATAATGTCGTTTTTTGACGTATTTTTAACGTCAAAAAACGACATTATTACGTCATTTTTGCACCAACCTAATACATACGAGGATTCATGAGGTTACGCCATTTCCAAGTGTATTTGACTGCAAATAAAACTTGAAGGACAAGCCAAAGACACTGCTGCTAGCCTTCATACTTCTCGAAGAAGAGGCAAAAAAAAAAAACAAAAAAAAACAAAATGGCGACAGCTTGGAGCAATGAATGCAAAAATCAATTTTTCACAAAAAGCTTTAAGAAGTATTGTTCTGGTAAAATTAGTAAGCTCGAGAAACTAAAATTTATTATATTCCCATTTCTTTCTTTATTTGTATAATCAAAAGAATTAAAGAAAGATTATAGTTTTTCCATTAAAATGAAAATAAGAACAAAACCAAGTCTTTAAAACGTACATTATTAGTCATCCATCCTCTTAGTGTTGGTGAAACATTTTCCCACCGTTTAAAGGTTCGACTTTAGTATTACTTGTAACATCATTCCAAAGAACATTGCATAAAAAATTGTTTGCTATTCCCAAAAACCAAATTCTATTCATAGTACGACATTAATTTTCTGTTCGATTTGGAATGGTTGAGAACCGTTTTATTAATTTGGTGTCTTTTGAGCAAGGTGACAAATATCCAGGTTTTAAGAATATTAAGAAGTGCAGCGTTATATGAAATATATTCTTCGACTTAAATATTAGGTTGGTGCAAAAATAATGTCGTTTTCTCACATATGTTACTATGTGAGAAAACGACATTATTTTGCACCAACCTAATATATTCGTTTTATGACACTCAAAAGGACTTCAATTATTCTATCAGGTCATCCCATAAATTCTGTCCGAATTTTGAATAAAGAAAACAAGTGACCAAATGTTACATTTAATTACAGATTCAATCAAGAATGTATTTTCCCTGATTATCTATGACTTCCGTCCATGTATCAACTAGATTGCTAATTCCATTACTGTAAAATTCTTTTGGCTTTGATTCTAAGAACACACAAATGTCAGTTTTAACCTCTTCCTGTGTTACAAAAGCTGTTTCTTCCAAATGATTCTGTAAGTTACGAAACAAATGGTAATCTGAAGGAGCAAAATCGGGAGAATAAGGTGGATGAGGAATTTTCTCCCAACCAAGTTCTTCGATCTTTTGTGACGTGATTCGTGCTGTGTGGGGTCGCGCATTGTCCTGATGAAACATCACCTCTTTTCGATTCACTAGAGCAGGTCTTTTTTCCCCAAAGCTTGGTTCAAACGCTCTAATTGCTGACAGTATATTTGAGCATTAATGGTTGCATTAGGTGGTAAGAATTCAAAGTGGATTATTCCTTGGCGATCCCACCAGATTGAAAGAAGAGCCTTTTGCCCATGAAGTTCCCTTCTCGGCTGTGACTGGAGTCCTTCCTCTTTACCAAGCCACTGTAAAGGACGCTTAACATTTCGATAAAAGATCCAAGTCACAAGTCTATCCAAAAAAAGTTGAAACAAGTTGGCGAGAATGGAGAGAAGAACAGATGTCAACTCTTGATTTGAGGTTGTTTTCAGACAATTCATGAGCACATATTTTCCAAGTTTAGGAACTTTTCCAAGTTGTTGAAGATGACGTTATTATCCAGAGAGCTCAATGAAAAACAGAGCAAATATTAATTATATTAAGAAACAGACAACTTTAAGAGTTCATGGTAATTATAATTTATTTCTTTAGAATCGAAATTTCATTCTCATTCCTCAGATCAACATTTTCATACAAATAAATGGCTGACAAATATTCTAGGTATAAGAAGAATTCAGTATTATTATTTTTAATTTATGCTCGCATGTGTTTGAGGAGGCAGGTTTAAATTAGTGGCAGGAGGTGTTGGTGGCAGGTTGGGTCGAAGGAGATATATATCTCATGAAAGGGAAAAGCTGATTGAGGGAATAGCAGATAAAAGACATGCAAACAGAATTAAGACATGCAAGAAAAAAGAGATAAAGTAAGTAGATAAATCTATTTACATCCATCTTAATAAAGAGATGCATAATAATGACGGTGAGGTGTGAGGTTTGTTAGACATGCTGACCTCTTTATCAAGTATATGTGTTTGAATTATGTTCGCCCTCGATATAGTAACCAATAGAAAATACATAAGTTTTCCAAATATAGTACCACAAGATTGTTCATATCTTAAAAATGTGTTTATATCGCCTTCGTCGATTTAATTCTTGGTTTAAATTAATGTGGTACTGTAATCTTTCCATGTTAGCTCAATATTGTTTTATATCGGTTTTTCTACAATTATTTGATTCTATCTTATCACTTTATTTTATTATCATTATTAATTATTACTCCTGTTATTTTCATTTGTTTTTGTATTATTATGCTTTATATCTAGGATGGATGTATTTTCCTAACTTTGGTTAATTTATAAAAGAATTTTCTTAAATTTTTATTGATCATAAACTTTTCTAAATAAATATAATACTTATCGATAAATTAGAATATATATATATATATATATATATATATATATATATATATATGCATACGAGTGTGCGAATGTGTATGTATGTGTATGTGCATGTATGTGTGTATCTGATGTATTTTTGCATATGTTTATATGATTTTTAAAGTATATATATATATATATATACATATATATATATATATATATATATATATATATATATATGTGTGTGTGTGTGTGTGTGTGTGTGTGTGCGTGTGTGTGTTTGTGTTTTTATGTATTTTAATAAAGGTTTGTTGGGGAATAAATTCCTTACATATTTTATTAAAAAATCATTTACACATTTTTTTCTATTAGAAAATTGTTACATTTTTAACGTTGAGTTGTTATTATTATTATTATATTTATTATTATTGTTATTATTATTATTATGTTTATTATTATTGTTATTATTATTATTATGTTTATTATTATTGTTATTTAAAATATTAATGTTAAAGTGTCATAAACCGATCGTAGACATCTTTTGTCTGAGTCCTGCATATATGTTTCATTTTGCTTTTTGCTTTTTCCCCTGACTAGTTTCTCTCCCCTCATTCTCTCTCTCTCTCTCTCTCTATATATATATATATATATATATATATATATATATATATATATATATATATATATATATATATATATATATACGTGTGTGTTTTCTCCTTTCTGTCTTTTATAAACTCATATTTGTACGCTCCCCATCCCCATTTCTGTTTATATACTTAATAAAGAGGTCAGCATGTCTAACAAACCCCAAATATCCCTGATATTATTATATGTCTCTTTATTAAGATGGATGTAAATACATCTATCTCTTTTCTTCTTTATCTCTTTTTTCTATTCTTAATTTTGCTTGCATGTCTTTTATCTGCTATTCCCTCAATCAGCTTTTCCCTTTCATGAGATATATATCTCCTTCGACCCAACCTGCCACCAACACTTCCTGTCACTAATTTAAACCTGCCTCCTCAAACAGATGTGTACATAAATTTAAAATAGGAATACTGGATTCTTCTTATACCTGTAATATTTGTCAGTCATTTATTTGCATGAAAAAGTTGATCTGAGGAATTAGATAGAATTTCGATTCTAAGGAAATGAATTATAATCACCAGGAACCCTTAAAGTTTTCTGTTTCTTAATATAATTAACATTTGCTCTGTTTTTATATTGAGCTGTTTCTTAACATACATACATATATATATATATATATATATATATATATGACTGAGTGGAAGATGTTTACATGTGACACATTTCATTCTTCAGGACTTCATCGGAGTAATTTTGTTTCAGCATAAGAGTGCTAGGAATCTCTGCTTTTTTTTTCTTCTGTCGAATTCATTTAGAGTGTTTTTTTTCTTTCCATCACTTTTGTAAGTAGGTATTCTCCACTGTGATCTGAAAGAAATTGTGAAATATTGTAAGAACTAGTGTGCAGATCTACTGGCGATGATCTTGCGATTAAGGTAATTTCTAGACATTTACGGAATGAACTATTTCCTCCTTTGATCATAGTAGGATTCTTTTTATGCCAAAGTTGTGGTTAGTCTCGTTATGGATACATAGGAGAAACCTCAAGAATCTAGATAAAAGATTATATGAACACAAAAGGGACATTTTATAAAATGATACATCAAATCATTGGTAGCCCAACTGAACGAAACTGACCACATATCTGACATAAATTTGCCACCATGATCAAAGGAGAAAATAATTCACTACTATGTAAATGACTAGGCAGTGCATTAATAGCAAGGTCATTTATGGTAAATTTGCACTCTGGTTCCTACACAATTCCTGGCAGATCGTCTAGTATCACAGTGTGTAATACCTACTTACAAAAGTGATAGAAAGAAAAAGACACTGAATGAATTCGGCTGAAGAAAATAATAATGAAATTCCAGGCACCCCTCTGCAGTACGCACGTGTAGTTCTACCGACATAACAAAAAATATTCCAATGAAGTCCTAAAGGAGAAAACGCGCCACATTAAACATTTTCCACTTTGTCATAAAATTTCCCAAATACTGTTTTTCATATATTTGATATATAAAAATCTATATCGTTACCACACACATATATATATATATATATATATATATATATATATGTGTGTGTGTGTGTGTGTGTGTGTGCGTGTGTGTGTGCGTGTGTGTGTGTGTGTATGTGTTTCTGACTACACGTTGATATATTTCTATATATCTAACATATCCTCTATTAATATTTTCTACATAATTTCCTTTCTGTGTTTATTTTCCTCTTAACCTGACTTTATCTATCTATCTATCTATCACAATATGTTCTATCTATTCCTCTCTATTCAGATTCCATATTCATCTGCCTATGATTGTGACTTGTACTTGCATTTTCCTATATAACAAACACACACACACACACACACACACACACACATATATATATATATATATATATATATATATATATATATATATGTATGTATGTATATCGACATAATGAGAGCTCAAAGGATACAAATATCATGTATAAACACACACAACATATAAACGAATACATATAAACGTCGTAGATAAACACACTCGCCTGCACGTATATTATGTCTTGAGCTGTTACGTTCCTCTGTGTGAAAGTAAAACTCCTCCAGGTTCCAATGGTAATCACAGTTGTCGCTCAAAAAGAACGCGGAGAAAAGGGAAAGCTAATTACTTATATCTTATTTATTTTTCTTATATTGTCATTTATGTTTGTTTTTTTACTTTCATTGTTCGTATTTTAAAGCAGGTGAATTTTAGCTGCTTTTAATATTCTCAGCGAAATTACTTCAATGTTTTTTGCTTGAAGACAAGAACCGACATTCCATTTTCACTCCCCATCTGTATGAATGCATATGTATTCCTATATATATATATATATATATATATATATATATATATATATATATATATATATATATACTTATACGTGCACACACATCTATCTATCTCTGTCTCTATCTCTCTCTCTCTCTCTCTCTCTCTCTCTCTCTCTATATATATATATATATATATATATATATATATATATATATATATATATATATATATATTAGTGTGGGAATTAATTACGTATATCACCGCTGTGAATTATGAGTCAACCAACCAAGGGGCAGGAAGTTGTGGGAGTGCAACGGTTATAGGCGCGGAAGGTGTAATCGGCGAACCGAGTTCGAATTCAGGAATAGTCTGCTGCGTTCACTTCCGTACAAATACCATTGGGTACACATAAATCTAACTTGTCTTAAATAGCTGAATATTAATGTTGGGTGGATTCGTTAGATTTGGACGGCAAACGGTCTTAGAAAAATTAATAATATAATTCCGAATTCAGAACCTTACCAATATCAATGGGAAACCACTCTGCGATGGTTCCCAAGAATACATGCAGATCCAAAGATAATAGACAAAAGAAATGTGTAGCAGAATCATGATCTCCTACATCATAAAGTAACAGTGAACCAAGTCACGAACTAATGTTATGGAACTCCATATAGAAGTTGTTTAGCATTACTTTTGTCCGATGGTGTATACTTTAATGTACATTTCAAGATTTTATCGAGAAAACAGGCAAAGATGGAATTTGGATTCGTCTTTAGTTTTCAGTTGAGAATTATACTGGATCAACTACTGGGACTGCTACTAGGAAATTTCGTTCTCTTTACGTTGCGAGATAATTTTTCTCGCCATATTGAATATTTATAATTCTATTAATTCGCCCATGCTTGGAAAAATGCTGTTACATCTGGTCTGGTGCTCCTGCTATATATTTAGAAATCCTTGATAAAATCCAAAAAAGAATCTGCAATGTTATCAGTTCTAACCTGACATCTCGGCTTTTGTCCTTTTCTCACTGCCGTAATGTAGGTTACTTGTGTATACTTTCATGGTAATTGTTCTGATGAGGTTTCCTAGATGGTATCTATACTTTATGAATTTTAACGCAATACTAGATTGGTAGCAAGGTATCTTCATTTTACAGTTGAAATGGCTAGATGTAACCGTAAGTTCTATGCTAATAGTTTCTTCTCTTGCACTTCTCTGTTGTGAATCTCTCTTCCGGTTCGTAGCTTTCCAATCACCTTTGATCTTCAAAAATTTAAATGCACTGTCAATCATTATAATCTGTCTTCTTATTCTTTTATTCTCCTCTCTCATTAACAGTGCTTTTTTATTCTCATATTCTTTCATACTCAGTAATGCTTTGCATTTTAGTGGCTTCATTGCCTTGATTGAGATGAAAACATTGAAAATATCGGATCACTCACCAATATTTTAATTATTGAAATATTATCGCTACATGTCCGCAGTTTGTGTAATCAAATAACCTCAAATGAATCGAATTTGTTTCTATGATTCCATTTGTTAGGAATGCTTTCATTTCGAAACACCCTATATGCTGGAGTAATGGATCTCGGTTCAGATTGAGGGATCGGAGGGCCGAGTTCGAATTCGAGTCGAATCCATTTTATTCACTTATGGGCTAATACTTTTGGGAAATGTATGAACCCTCTTCTTTCACCACCCCAGTAATTGACAAATAGCAGGACAGACCGGGTTCCATAGCCTTGGATGGCAACTGGTCTACAGCAGAAAGAAATGGCAACCTACTCCGGGAAAAATATGCCTCGCCAGTCATGCATGGCACTTAACGGACTGGCTATGAATAAAATGTCAAGTGGTCATATCTTGTATTGGCGATTGATTGTAAAGTTTACAAATAATTAGAATGTTTGAACGCAGTACGTACTACAGCCGTAGTAATGGTCCATTTGTCTAGGTTAAGATAGCCCGACGAAGTCACACTACAGTTTGGTTTTAAAGCCAGTAATACAAACATGCTTAATAGATTACGCAAAAGAATTCGATAAAGTACGCCACGGAGATCTGTTAGAATCGTTCAGTAAACTTCACATACTGGGGAAGGATAATACAATAATCAAGAACCTGCACTGGCAGCAAACCGTCTGCATGCAGATAGAAAATGAGTTCAACAGATACAAAAATTAGGAATGGTTGTAAGACAAGGATGTGTTTTCTCACCGAATTTATTCAATGTATACAGTGAACCATTTCTGAGAGAATTAAGAGTCCTACCAGGATTCATTATTGGCGGTAACAATCTCAACAACATAAGATAGCTCTAAATGCAAATTACAAATCAATGATACAAAAATCAAACAAGAAAAAATGTTTAAATATCTGGGAAGTGTTTTAACAGAAGACGGAAAGTGCGACACTGAGTTTCGAAAATGCATTGGTATCGCCAAAAATGAATTCTAAAAGCTAAGCAGAATATTAGGGGACATAACAATTTCGTTAGAAACGAACAAAAGTGCACTGAACTGCTACCTGATATTTGTCCTGAAAATGCTGGGCAATCTCCTCAAGATGAAGAGACTTGAAGCAAAAGAAATGCAGTTATACAGAAGGATGCTGAAGATACCATGAAGCGAATATGTGAGCAACGACGAGAAGGAGTTGGAATTTTTTGGAGCACGTAATGAGGAAGGAGGGCTTGGAAAATCTGATACTCACAGGACAGACTGAGGGAAAGAGAGACAGAGGAAAGCACGCGTAACATACTTGTGTGAACGTCCCCCGGGTGTCGCTGCGCCAAACGTGACGTCCGCCTGTCTGCGTCAGTCGTGCTATCCTGTCCTGTGACGACCAACTGGCTTGGTATTAGTCTCGGCACCCAAATGTGACGTTCTAACCTCTGGTTAGATTCGATATCAGCCTCGTCGTTTCCAGCTCGGTTCCAACGTCTGGTTACCGAAGTAACTGCTTTGATTTTTGCGTCAGCGAAGAGAACACTTGGGCTATCTTCTTCCTGGGTTCCCACCTTTGGGAGTTCTGCGTTTTCTGCACCTGGGCGGTCCAGGCTGGACCTCTCCCAGTCTCTTGCAGCTGTTCCTAAGTATACAACTCCTCTTCAGGTTCCCTGGTTTCCTACAAAACCAGCACCTTCTTGTCGGACAGTTTATCGCAAAGTGGCCCACCTGACCACATATCCAACATTTTACTCTTCCTCTCTTCAACTGGGCCACCCTCTTCCTTATTCCTGGGGGGACCTGCCCTCTACCTAAGTGGCTCTCCTGACCACATGTCCAACGTTTTACTTCCTTTCTTTTTAACTTGGCCACCCTCCCTCTTAATTCCGGGGTGGCCCGCTGTCTTTTCCCTGGTTTTGTCTCTTGGGCTCGGGCTTCTTTATTAATATCGGTGGGGCACCTTTTCTTAACCCGCACCACTTGGCTAGGTGTCCCTTCTTCCCACACCTAGTACACTTATCCCGTTCGAAGTCTGGGGACAAACCCCACTTCGTCGGACATTCCGCTGCTCTGTGGTCCTCATGCCCACAAGTCCAGCAGACCAGCCCGTATCTACCTGGCGTGGGCTTATAGAACCCATGCCTTGTTGACCAAGCCTTTCTTGTGGGATCCCCTTCCCACACCTCAGGTTCCCCCACCTCTAGCTTGACCTTCCGTTTCCACGCGGGGGGTCTTTCTCCTTCCCCCTTTCTTCCGACCTCTCGACTTAACTTTTGCTTCTTCCCACGCCTTTTTACTGTCTCCCAAATACCCTGGCTCTCTTTGGCCAGCTCCCCTGCTGCCGATAACCTTAGCGGTCCTTCAAAACATCGTGACGAACACGTTCGTCACCGAGTGCTTCAACATACAGATCAGCCAATTGGGCCTACATGACCGCATTATTTCTCACTACCTCTGGGAAAGCTAATGACGACAGCTTCTCCGCTCAGGTCCCCAATTCTCCAGAGGTTTCGTCCCTCAGCTGCGTCAACTTCAGGAGGGCTCTCATGGCCTCTATCGCCGTCCCCTCGTCAGCGAACTCCCTAGTTAATAATTCTTCCAACCTTTCACATGTCAAGTTTGGCTCACTGGTTAAGAGTCATTTTACAAACTCAGACGCCCTCCCTCTCGTGGCATAGTACGCCAAATATAGGGCATCTTGGTCTGAGAGTCTATATATTACGCGTCTCTTATCCAGGACTGCCAGCCAGTTTTTAAAATCCCTTTTACTACCGTCAAACGCCGGGACCCTCGATCCACCCAATAATCCTCTCAAGTCTGCTGGCAATCCCTGTCTAACCCCATCTTTCTCTATGTCTAACCTATCAGACTCATAGTCAGACATAATTAACACAGCAAAAGAAAAACGATCTGAGCAGCAACAATCGAATTTGGGAGATCAAAACAAAGTGTCCTACCTGATAGACGATTTTCCGCACGTTCTTCTCAGGTTCCGGGTTGTTGTACTAGAGTATCTGGAACCGTATGGTTATAGCCAACCAAAGTCCTTTGGTTCCTACTCTAGATTTGAGTCCTTGAGACGCCGTACGTTGTCCAAGTCGAAATTTTTCAGCAACTCCTGCGGCACCGGTTGATCGAGGGTCTTATCCTGCTGTCACGGCACCAATTGTGACGTCCCGCGGGTGTTGCTGCGCCAAACGTGACGTCCGCCTGTCTGCATCAGTCGTGCTATCCTGTCTGTGACGACCAACTGGCTTGGTATTGGTCGCGGCACCCAAATGTGACGTTCTAAACTTTTGGTGATTTGAATGGGAATCTGGTTAGATTCGATATCTGCCTCGTCGTTCCCAGCTCGCTTCCAACGTCTGGTTACCGAAGTAAATGCTTTGATTTTCAGTCTACCTACCCACGTTGTGAATTGATCATAGGAAGACGAAATCAATCAGTCGCCGGGCCGTAATGCAAGCTGGGTTCGAATAAGGGTGGTATCGCACAAATAGATGTAAAATAAAATAAAATAACAACTCGAAAAGTTAAAATGTGTTAAAAAAAGTATAACAATATTTTATATCTGGTTGCTGGATACAGGACTGCGTCTATTTCCCAACTTGCTATATGGATTCGTGACACGCTGTTTTTGTTAGGCGAGACTTAACATCTTAAGTTGTCTGTTCTTTAAGAAACTGGTTCTTGGTGTGTCTTCAGGCGATATTCGTAAAACTTGTTTTGGTGGTATGAGTCTAAGTCGTTCTTCAAAAATAAATTGTTCTTGGTTAGACGATGAGTTCGGAATTGCGTGAATCTTGGTCAGCTAATGCGTGGTGGGTCTTCAGAGCTCTCAACTGGAACTCGAACTCACTGGAATTCGGACTCGAACTAAAACTCGAACTGAACTGATTTTCGCTCGCTGCGACTTTGCTTATTGGACGCCGACCAAAAACGGAGTGGGCTCGTCGGGGTTTGAGGTTCCTTGATAATTCCAAACCCACAATCCACTTCTTTGTTTTCGGTCAGGAAATTTCCACATCTTTCCATTTTTGGAACTCCCACCTTCTTCTGTTCTCATATGGGTATCTCACCATACCCTCAGAGGGCGTCAACGGTTTTCCCTCTCTCAGTGACATCTCATACCAATCCCCTCAATGGGTGACAGCAGCCCCCCCCCCCTGCATCACATGATCACCTCCGCCTGACTCTCGTTAGCATTCAGCCAATGGGCGCTCAGCAGTGTGGGTGTGACCAGACTAGCCTTTTTTTTAAAAAAAATCTTGCTCGAAAAAAAAAATTATCTTTTTCTTTTCCTTTTCCCATTTTTTTTTTCTTTTACCGTAGTGTGGTCCCTTAATCGCAGCTCTTATCTTCAATGTCACCTGGGATCTATCAATGAGATTTTTCGCCAATTATCAAGTGGTTGGTCATCTCGCGAATCACAGCCAACTTTTCGTCCCGATAAAGTAGTTTCGCTATCCTAGCCGTATTTGCATTCTTGGTGCCAATTTCTGATAATATAATTTCGCTGTCATAGCCGAATTTCAACACAAAACAGACACCTTGTCCAACGATATCTTCCTATCGACAAAGACTTAACCTATGGTTTGGTTTTCTTTGTTTTTGCAACTCGTGTGTGGCCCACGGACACTCTTCTTGTTTCTCGGTCAGCGGACGACAGTTAATTTCTATCTATTTAGAATTCTGTCTCTGAGGCCATCTGGCCAACCTGGAATTCGTCAATTAGCTTTTCGCCATCACCAAGCGGTTGGCCCATTAGAGGTTTTCACATTCTGGCGTTATCTATTCCCGATAATATAAGTTCGCCACTATGACACAGTTAATTTTTATCTATTTGGAATTCTGTCTCTGAGGTTATTTGGCCAACCTGGAATTTTCACCCGACCCGTAACCTGAATCAGATTAATTCCAGTATCTCTTTTTTTTTATTTCTTCTTAACAATGCCAATAAAAAATGTTCACCATTTTTCCTTGTCAAAATAACACCGTTTAATGTCCCTTTCGTAATGTTTTTTTTATCATCTAAATTTAACTCTCGCCTTTCTTTTTTTTCTTTCTTTCCTTTTTCTTTTCTTCTTTCTCCCTTTTAAGCAAGCTAATTAGTGTCACACTTGATAGATTTAACAAATAGATGGTAGAAAAGGCTTTGGGAGAAATAGCAAAAAGTCTAAATTTATTAAGAGTTGCAAGGGACAGGAGGTTATGGCGGGCCATCTTTGCCTACGCCTTGAAGGGACACGGCACAGAAAAGAAGTTGTCCTTTCTACATTAGTCCTTTCTATTAGGTTGGTGCAAAAATAATGACGCAATAATGTCGTTTTTTGACGTTACGTCAAAAAACGACATTATTACGTCATTATTTTTGCACCAACCTAATACATTAGTGACCTCATATCTGGAGGGAGAAGAGATGAAGCCATCTCTTTCATAAACAAAACTTTGGTAAAGTGGGCTTAATGAACTCGGCTGAATTCGAAACCAGTTCACAGATTTCTCTTTAGGCAACGCTAATCTTTACACCATTCGTACATCCTAAATTAATAAAACATCATTGATTTCTCTTTTTATTTTGTTGTTGATTCGCTTTTTACGGATTATTGTCCATTTGAAGGCTATTTAAAGCCAGAAAATATCTTTAGATTGTAAGATTTACTTCTTCTTGTTCGAAAATAATGGTTTAGTGATACATGTCTTACTACTTAACCCTTAGCTGGGGGGAGAAGAGGTGAATATAACAAACTCATCGGGAATTAGAACACGGCTCTTCGATTAACAATTCCGAGTCATTTCAATTTACACATTCCACACATCCAGGTTTACGACACCTGGGATTCCCAAGCAGTAATCCATCTAGATACTGACGAGGATCGATGGTTGCTTAACTCCGATGATCGCACAGCGTAAGGTTATAAAGACGGGGCAAATCATTCTGTTATTTTATAAACAAACAAGCAAAAAGAAGACAAATACTAGGGTAATTTAAGATTTATTATGTAATTTTAGAGAATAAACAATCCATTTTAGCGTTTCCTTTAAAACTTGCAATCACTTGACATGACTTATGTTGGCCGACAATTAGTCTTGATTTTTCTTTTATATAGATTATTCATGCTGGAGCGCAAGAAGTAGCTTGTTAATTGTAATGACTCTAAAATAAAACTGCTTTCGACAAATCATCTTTTACAGTGTTTTTTTCTCATGATCACTAGAACTCAGCAACCCCTTGCGTCTTAGTAGCTTTGGTTTCTCTATTGACGTGATTAGAGTTGAATGAAAAACAAAACAAAAAACAAAAGTATTATAACGAACCACGATTACTAATGATTTATTTCATCTTCTTTGCTGGGTGTTTTTCTTTATTTTTTTCAACTTGCAGCTTACTCAGTATCCGTAAAGATACTAGCAATGCCATGGCTTGATCATCCTTAATTCTCAAGATTCCTAATTCTTCGAATCTATTCTCTTGTTTTTGATGCAGTTGCACGAAATTGTTCTCGAGAATGGAGAAACTTATTTGTGATATAGATATTTAAACGTTTAACTTTATCCAGAATAGGAAACTGTTGGGGTGTCCTCCCTCTAAAGAGTCTATGTTAGGCTCTTTCGCTTACTATAAGTTTAGTAGGAGAGAAGGTTTGGGGAACAGGGAACAGTGAATGGATTGAGCGCTAGTTCATTCAATACACTCTCACTAGTCGTGTAATACTCTTCTGATGTACTTACTGGTTAATATGCGATTTATCTACAAAACTGTTTTTTTACTACTTAACCCTTTACTTGGTCACAACTGAAACAAAATCCTATCATTAGGAACAACGTCAGTAAAATTTGTCATATAACTGCTGTCGCTGAAAGAGCAGAACAAAAATTGAATTTTTTAAATAAATATTTATACTAGAATGTTTGCCTCTAGCTAAAATGCATGAATCTGAAAAAAAAAACAAAAAAACAAACAAGCAAACAAACAATGAAGCGATAAGTATGTGGGCTGAAAAGATCATAACTGAAAAAAGAAACCACTACATGATTGGTTTGGAAAAACCATGTGCTGAGAACTATTCAAATAATTACTTTTCGGTAATGCGTACCTACGCGCAAATTTTGGATTTAAAAATAAAAGGAGATAATTATTCTGTGTCAAAAGACACAATCTCAAAAAATGTTATTACAATGAGAAATAAAAATTAGAATGTGCAGAGTTTAATTTTCAAGTGAATAAAACCTGTTTCAACATTTTCTATAAGACTAACGCATTCGAGAAATGGTGCATCGAGACTGCATCAAATATAGGAAATAACTTTTGGCAATATTCAATTTAGAAACATACATGTGCCAAACTGTTAATGAGACCGTGCATCATTTGAAGAGTTTGTTTAAAAGTACTTAATATTATCAAATCTCACATTGTCTAAAACAATTATCACTACTTGTACAAATGAAAGTTTAATAATGGTCAAATTATATCTCTAATTCCTTATACCTTCGGTTAGAAGGCAACAAATGGTTGTACTTCAGCGGTTCGGCCGGTAAGACTCCCAGGCTTCAACGTGAGTTAGTTATATTTTAGAATATTGATCCTTGCTCTAAATGACATGCGTTTCCTTCTTTGTACACGTCATAGCAGAGTAAGCGTGAATATCATGTACATATTTGATCCTATGTTAAGAACAATGAATTTAGTATATCAAATATCAATAATAGTATATCACTAAACACTGTGTCTCCTTGAGGAGACGCATTGTTATGCATTGAAACACGACTGTAAATTGTGTAGCGATTATGATATATTTTTGTTGTAATACCCTAAATTTCCCAACTGGAAAAGCTTGCCACTATAGCAAAAAGCGTTTAATAAAATGAGACTAGTTCCACGGCACAGGAACCGAAGCCTTAAGCCAGTATAGTACTCAACAGTAGCGGACAACCAAATTCACTTCAGTGGATATATATATAAATATAAATGAAGCGTTTAAATGAGCAGCTCTGAATAGTCTGCCTCAAAACGGCCTCCTGGAATAGTACACCATGCCACAAGAAATTGCAGACCTTTTGAATATTAATTAAAAAATATATAATAATAATAATAATAATAATAATAATAATAATAATAATCAAGAAGAAAACCTTAAATATTCATTACGATTATAATTTATCTCATGAATATCTATATATTCAACTTTTCCGACCAAAATCTTTTAGAACATGTCGACAATACCCCAAGCTAGTGTATTAGATTAACAGTGGGAAGAGTAAGCAAGAGAGAAGAGAAGAGAGGAGGCGGGGAAGAAGAAAAACGATGTATGATCAGGTTATTTTAAAAGTAAGATAGTGAGAAAGTATGGAAAGGAAAGAAGGAAGTAATGAATGGGTAGTAGTAAGCCTAAAAAACTGTGGAACTTTGTACATTAGGTTATACAGCAAAATGACTAATATGGTCCTTTACTTTAGGCAGGACAAATCAACCCAATTCCAAATTAGTTAGTGTAATAAAAGGGTTTCTTAATACAAATAATGAATAAAAATTACAGTAATGGTAATAATATCAAATATAAATGAAGGGATTTCAAATACAAATAAGAAATAAAGGTAAAATTAGAAAAATAAAAGTAAAAATAAAAACTGAGTCAGATGATGTATGGTTAATGATAGAAAAGATGTTCATTTAGAATTATAAAAGTTGTATACATCAGCAAAACTCATAAATCCAACTACATATGAACAAACACGCAAAAACCACAAAAGCGTGATACGTAATATCAACGCATACAAATATACATACGCACATACAAATATACATACACAAATGCATGAATACATGTGCATGAATGCATATCACCCATATGTGCTATTACCCATATAAACGAACCAATACTAGAAGTGTGCACCCCACAAAAAAAAGTTTTTAGTGGATTTTAAATTTGTTCTTATGTCTACAAGTGAAAATCAGTTCGTTCTGTTGATTTAACAACTGGCTAGCATTTGTGTGTTTAATTATTGCAATTATTTTCGTGTATAAACAGATCGCATCTGTCCCGGAAGTTGTTCAGGGATTGAGACCTAAAGATAATTTCCCATTTGATTAGTGGGGTGAAACCACTATCATTCATCTTCTAATAATAGTTGGATAGAGCGGTTCGGTTTCTCAAGGAAACATTGGAGAAGGAATTTCGGTGATTGTATAGTCTTTGTTTCCAATTTCTAGCAGATATCCCTATGTATGTAAATATGCTGGCTTTTGCTGGCTTTGAATAAAAAATGCTGTAAACAAGCTTCTTTCACTTCATCAAAAGTGTTGAATTACTGGTCGCGGAGGAAGTGTGCCATTGAGTGGAATAGGTCATAGTCGCTTGGAGCAGAATCGGGACGGAATGGTGGATGTGGAAGAGTCTCAGCACTGTCCATCTGTTTGAACTTCTCATTAGTTAACCTGGAAGTGTGTGGCCACGCATTGCCTTCCTGAAAAAAAAGCCCGACTCAGTTGATCAAAGCAAGATTCTCTTTCTTCAGTTTGTCGCACACGTGGTCTAGCTGCTGGCAATACGGTTTGGCGTTGATGGCGCGACCACGTGGTTCAAGCTCGAAATGCAGTACTCCTTGGAAATTCTACCAGACAAAAATCAAGATTTGTTATTTTTTTCTCTTCCTAAGTGACCAAACCGTTATACGAGGAGGGCTGAGTTGTTCATAAGCTGACTAAGAAAGAGTGATGTTAGGGCTGTGAAATCTTGCATTTATTAGTTTCAAATCTTCTTGTTGATTACTGCATTGTCCTTTTGCAAGTAAAGTAAAATCTGACTGTTCAAACAAAACTTCAAATGTAACGAATGGAGACTTCTCTTCAAAATGGAAAATATTTGCATTATGGTGTTATCAAATATCTGCGCAAAAAAAGGTTTAGCACCCAAGAATATTCATGCTATGGTTGCTTCATTAGGAGATGACGCTCCAGCTTTATCAATAGTGCAAAAGTAAGCAACTGAATTTAGAAAGGGAATAGAGACTCTTGTAAATTACCCAAAGTCTGGACATTCTGAAATTGCCGCGTGTCTACCACATGGTGATAGATGACAAGCGATTTGACTATAAATCAAATAGCCGATGCTATTAGTAAATCACGTTGACAGTTGAAAATATTCTGCATGATGAACTTGGCATGACGAAGGTTTATGCTAGGTGGGTGCCACGTCTTCTGACACCTGATCAAAAGAGCACACGACTGATCAACTCATGGGAAAGTCTGATATTACTCGAGGCAGATCCAGCTGGTTTTCTTGAACGCTTCCTAACACAGGATGATTGTTGGGCTCATTACTTTGAGCCAGAGACAAAGCTACAATTCTTGCAGTTGTAACACCACACTTCACCTGCTCCAAAAAAGGACAATGTTGTTTCATCTCCAGGGTAGTTGATGACTTCATTTGTTGGTGGGGGGGATTTGACTATCTTCAAAATTGTCACACCATGAATGGAGAGTAGAATGGCAAATTACTGTGGCATCTACGAAAGCCTATCAAGTTCAACACCGAGAAAAACTGACAAATGAGTTTTTTCATCAGTACAATGCTACAGTATACATATCATTTCAATAACTATTGTGCGAGACTGCAGTATGATCGCCCTCCCTATTCTCCTAATTGACCCTCATCTGGCTATCATCTGTTTCCCAACATGAAAATCTCTCTGGTGGGAACCAGTATCGCTGTGATAATGAAGTCATGTCTTTTGTTGATGACTTTTTTGACAAACAAGATGAAAGCTTCTTCACCAATGGAATCCAAGCAGAGCAACATCGATGGAAGAAGTGTGTGGACCGCAAAGGAGACTGTGTTGAAAAATAAACCTCATTTGGTCAGATTCCATGGGAATGGACATCCTACAAACTTTGCGGATGACGCTCCTATTAATGACATCACATTTTAAATTGAAAAGACATAGAGCAATAAGTGATTTATATAATACCACGAGAAATAAATGTATTATAGATAGCAGTGAAGGTCAAAAAACATAAAGGGAAAAGATGACTTTAACGGTTCATTTGCTTCTATTTTACTGATATTTTAGATTGTTTCAAGATGTTTGTTTAAACTAAATTAAAACTGATAAAACTTTCTAAAAACTGCTGTCATTTCCGACGGCACGGGTAGAACACACACACACACGCACACACACATACACACACACACACACACATATATATATATATAAAGACATTTTTATGTTTAACATTCAGTATTACAGTATTAAACAAGATTTACAGGCCGGAATGTCCGAGAAATTAAAAATGCCTTAAAATGATTGTCGAAATTTGTCCATTTCATATATATATATATATATATATATATATATATATATATATATATATAGAGAGAGAGAGAGAGAGAGAGAGATTATATTTATTGGTCAATATATATGTATAAATATATCTTTCCAAGGTGATAAAATCCAGGTAGAGCTCTATGTACAAGACAGCGCAAGAACATAATATAAGCGGCTCATGTAATGTTAGTGTTTGAGCTTTATATATATATATATATATATATATATATATATATATATATATATATATATATATATATGTATTTCTGAGATAAGGTATCATGTACAATATTTACATTATTCAGACTATTGTCCTCATCTTTGTTGCCATATTTATTTATCACAACATTCCGGTCGTTTTACTTCAGGTGTTTGGAATGTCGAACTGAACCTTTTATTTCGCTCGCTGGGTTACACTGTTCTATTTCCGCTTGCCATGTCCAATGGATGTCAGTTATCAGTTTTCTCCTATCTTAGAGCGAAATAAAGGGTTCAGTTCGACATTGAAGGCACCTGAAGAAGGCCGGAGCATACAACGACCGAAACGCTGTGATAAATATGGCAACAAAGATAAGGACCATAGTCTGAATAATGTTAAAGGTGTATATATGTATATATTAATGGATTTTATATTTTAACGCGAAATATTTTATTACTTCAAACTGTGTTTTTAGTGGGTACCGTATTTGAGTAGACGCTCCGTTTTTATTGATGAACTTTTCTCGGGTGAGCAGGCCGGTAGACGATATAACGCTATACAGGAGGGTTTATTCATATATTAAAACTAAATTATATATATATATATATATATATATATATATATATATATATATATATATATATATATATATATATATATATATATATATATATATATATATATATATATATATATATATATATATATATATATATATATATATATATATATATATATATATCATGGATAACGGCTTGGATTGAGAAATCGGAGAGCCAGGTTCGAATTCCATTCGAATCCATTACATTCACTTACGTGCTAATAACCTTGGGAAAGGTGTGAATTCTCTTCTTTTACCTCCAGCTATGGGTAAACAGCAGGAGAGACAGTTCTATAGCCTTGGATGGCAACTGGTCTAGGAGAAGGACAACTCTGAATTCAAAAACCTGCGGAGGGTCGTTTGTGGACCTTGTGGCACTTAGTGCACCAGGTCTCTGAATTGGGCCCTTCAAAAAGTGTGACTTGTCCTGCACGAAACCTTCACCACTATAATTAAATCTCATGTGCTGTTGTCGGTTACCTGGGAACTGATCTGCTTGACCCTTATACGTCGAATTCGACGGGAGAGTCGACTATATATATATATATATATATATATATATATATATATATATATATATATGCTTACATATAAGCACATCGCAAACATTTTTATAGACACTTACATACATTCACTCTTTACAAACAGACTCTCACACACGCACACACACATATTACGACAGGTCTCATTACATATTTTAGACAAGTTTTGTCTCCTTACTCATAATAAAATATTCTAATATTTACGGACAAGTTTCTTAGTATCCTTATTA
>OZ010572.1:82903123-82935623 GCA_963932145.1 Acanthosepion lycidas | reverse complement strand
AAATGGGTCGTTTGTTGTGCACAAGCCATTGCCCCGATAATCAAATCATATTGTGCGAGTAGTTTTGCTGTTCCTTTCTAATCTCTCATTGTTTTTCGACGTATGAACAGCTCTTAGACCCGAACAGCCAGACTATTCAAAATATTTCTTTATTCGAACGTAAGACATTTGTCTAATTTATTTTATCTTTATTTATACGAACATTTCCCTCTTTTGTATATATTATTTGTATTAAGAAACAGGCTAACGATAAAATGTGATAATAGCGTTGAGTTCAAGTATCCCCGTCAAAAGGAAAAAGTACAAAATGAAAACGGTAAATAATTAAACCTTAAAATACTCAAGGAAATAGGGTAAGATTTAGGAATATTAAGATTACCTCCTCAGTTATCCATCGAAACTGCAATCCACCGAAATAAGAAAAGAAACCAGTCCCAACCGCGGGCCATTTAAAACTTAGTCCGCGCAGCAGATTGGTTGTTACTAACATCCAATCGGATGTGCGGAACACGTGGTCTTTCTTCCTCTTATTCTTTAAAAAAGGCCAGAGTAGCTGTTTGTGTTCAATCAAAAGGGGGAATCAGGGGTTGATCTCCCCTGATTGGGTCGACTTGGTGATGGGGAGTATGATGTTGAAAGACCCGAAACTCCCTGATGAACCGAGTCAAAACATCACTGACGACCCCCTTGAGCGCCTACTTAAAAGCGTATTTACGAATCACATTCGATTGTTTTATCGGTTGTAACAGCAAAATTGTCCAATTGCTAGATTAAGCGATGAACCGCTGTATCTTAAAATTATCTTACTAGAATTCTCCAAAGTTTTTAGATTTTATTTTGAGCAATAAGAATATGTAATTAAGGTCTAAGCTTAACAGAAGAATCGTGATTAAATCGATCATAAACGAAAATGACTTGTTCATCATTAATTAATCATAGCTAAGGATCCGGAAGCTCATGAAGGTTTGAAATTAAGTTCAAATATAGATATATTATTCCAGGATCACTTTCCAACTTATTCAAAATGATCTTCGCCCTCTATAGCCTTCTAATTTTCTGTCCGGGAATAACAAATTGCCTCCCATGTATCACGTACGATTTGATTTTCAAATGTTTTTCATTGCTCTTTGGGCTGTCATACCTGAAACTCCTCTCTCACGTTCTAAAATCCGTATGGGTTGTGTTGGATCTTTTCTGATGGATCTCTTTAGCTCCGATGATCCCTGTTCTCGTTGTGATATCCCGATTCGGTTTTCTCCTCGACTGTTCTCTCTTTTTAAAACTTATTCGCCATTCTCTTGGTGGTTCTTGAAAAAAAACTATGAAGATAGAAACCATATTATGAATGTTGGTACCATTACTGAAGGTAATGAACTTTTTCCTCGAAGCATTGCTCATTTGTGAAGACAGTGGGGCTGACACAAAACGATTTTAACCTCCTCTCCGTTTAGCTAAATAGTTTTTCCTTCATTCATACGAAAAATGGTGTGAAGATGGTTAAACGTGTTATCTGAAAACCTGGAAAAAAATTAAACTCAATCACTTAAGTGTTTTTTTAAATATTAAAGATTTTGTGAGAGGGACAATTAAGCTGTTACTCCCGGTATATATATATATATATATATATATATATATATATATATATATACACACACACACATATATATATATATATATATATATATATATATATATATATACACACACACACATATATATATATGTATATATATATATATATATATATATATATATATATATATATATATATATATATATATATATATAATTATATATATATATATTAGGTTGGTGCAAAAATAATGACGTAATAATGTCATTTTTTGACGTATTTTTTAACGTCAAAAAACGACATTATTACGTCATTATTTTTGCACCAACCTAATATATATATGTATATATATATGTATAAATATATATATTTCTTTCCCGAATAAACTTTCACACCGGTAGACGAAAGGAAATAAATTTACTGTTTAGTAAATAAACATAGTGTCTACTCAAATACGAGTATCCTCTAGAAAAAACGTTTAAGTGAGAATAATAATAATAATAATAATAATAATAATAATAATAATAATAATAATAATATATATATATATATATGTGTGTGTGTGTGTGTGTGTGTGTATGAAACACTTAATAATATGAAGTTATAATATATATATAAAACATTTTATAATATTAATTAATAATATATATATATATATATATATATATATATATATACATATAAAGTTTAATGTTTAATTAGTTATATATATATATATATATATATATATATATATATATATATATATATGCAACATTGGTTTAATTGAGACTTTTCTGATACGATTGCAATTTCGCTGGGCTGGTCATGTTGCAAGGTGACGTGTGACAACAAAATATCTAATGTCCTCCTGTATAGGATGTTTGACAGTGGACAAAATTATATTGGACGACCGTTTGTAAACAAGTTAAAGAGTAACCTCATACTAACATCGAACCAGTTGCCCTGTACAGAAATAACTGGAGATATTTCTGCCAGATTGGTATGCGAAATTTTGAAATCAGTCGTATTGACCGGCTAACTAACGAAAGGTCAAAGGGAAAAGTGTCAGCAAATGAAACATTCGTCCGAGTGTCACACTAAGTAGGCCGAGAATAAAAAATAAGTGCCATACTGGAGCCGATGTTTGAAAAAGATAAATCTTGAGAACAAAGTTCGAATCGAAATAGGAACTATTATTATATAACGTGATTCTCGCTCTTACGGAATATGTAGACTTGTCTATTTATCGAAGCCCAAATATACATATATGGTTCTATATCGGTAGAACAACAGAATTGAGCTTGAATAGGCGTCTGAAGTCTGGACTAGATTCCGACCATGGAAGTCAGTCATTTTGGATCGAAAAGTGCATTCATACATTCCAACTCGTACGCTCATCGTGCGGTTGTGATCATAACGTTAAGTGCTGTGCCCTCCAGGTAACCTTCAGAAAATTTAGCACTGAACACCTTATGTAAACTGCATTATATCTCTGTGCCTAGATCTATTTCGGTTATAGCGCTTCCTTTTATCACTGAGTTTAGGTCTATGATATCAAAATCAGGGAGTGAACTCACAATTAACGTGCCGCCACATTCACGAAATATCGCTAGGCTAATGTCCCCTGCGCCAATTCAAAACCTAGAACTTCTTATTGCTAGCCTCTCTGCCTGCACTTGTTGCTGTCACGCTTGAAATCCTTTGCCACAGCTTCTCTTATTGCTGCTGAAGATTTACTTTGATTCTCTTTCTTTATTTAATTATGGCTCTCATATGCTACTAATTTCTAAGCCAGATTTATAGAAAGCTGTCATAGCCTAGCATATATTTGAATATATATATATAGCCGAACTTTCCCTGACGATCAGTTTAGGTAAAACCTAGGTAGGTTTGTCTGGCTCACTAGGTGTATCTAGGTCTGCTCTACGGTTGTATTGAGCTCCTTTGTTAGTTAGTTGTTTACTCGTATCGGGTTTTTCCCTTTGGGCTTCAGACCTGCATCTGTGCGATTTTTTTCGGCAGTAGTTCATGTTTGTAGCTCTTTCTTTTTTTAAAAACCTTTTTTTCTCTCGAGATTGATTTGATTATTGGCAAATCAAAAATTCGAGGGTTTTTCAAAACGAGTCTAGTTATCTATATTTGTATATATATATATATATATATATATATATATATATATATATATATATATATATATAAACAAGTTTTATTAAAAAACCTACAAGTTCTGTCTGTTCATTTTTTTGTTCTATGATTCTTTTTAACCAAAATTGTCTGGATGAATATTCGTTGCCAATATATACATTATCCATATATATATGTATATATATATATATATATATATATATATATATATATATATATATATATATACACACACACACACACACAGACATATATATATATATATATATATATATATATACTCGTTCGTTTCGTCCTATTTCTCATCAGGGGTGCGAATCCACTACCAAGTGTCATACCAACATGCTTCGGTGACGATTATATATATATATATATATATATATATATATATATATATATATGTGTGTGTGTGTGTGTGTGTGTGTGTGTGAGTGTGCGCGCGCTCCTGTATGAGTGTACAAGGACGCATTAAGTCTTGTCTCCGTTTTGATTGTTTTTGTCTTTTTCTTTTGATGCTCCAGTGCTCTGTATAATTGTCGACTTTCAAGACGTTTCTTTTTCTAACATTTTTAACTTTGACCTCTACTGCTCCTTCGACTGGTAGAATTCATAACGATCAACGATCAGTTGATTAATTTAAAACACTGCAACTTGTAGGTTATAAGCAATGCTGAACCAATCTATTTCCAAACGATAACAAAGCTTTCAATTCCTCTGCTTTCAATCATACCCGTTGGCGAACGGACACTCCGACAGAGTGTAATGCTTTGCAAGCTCTCACTGGACCAATTACGACTGAATAGTTAGTTCGATCTCCACTGGATGCGCCTTTCATACGACCCTTAACCAAATACAAGCTAGCATAGAAAATATCTCCATCCGATGGAGAAAATTCTCACCGAAATCTGTGAGCTTCACCCAATGCACAAACACTTTAGCTTTTACTGAATTTGAACCAACATAACATCAAATGTTGAAAAAGGTATATTTTGATATCAGATTTTCCCAAAAAACGTAACGAAAGTCAAAATGTCTCTTTAAAAATCAGTCACTAATCAGATGAAGGAGTAATCGACATCTCTTTTCTACGCATGCGCATTCAACATAAAACCTGATCCATTTTTCCCCTTTTCAAAGTTTCTGAGATTGTCTGTTTATCTCTTCATTTCGGCCATCTTTTGTATTTAATCCGTTTTTTATGAATATATTTTGATTTTCTTTCATTTTTTTGGTTTATTTTATATTCTAGATGATGCTTTTTTTATTTGCTAGCAAAGGAATATTTATAATTTGAAGTTGAGAAGCAAAATGTGTCATGACGTGCATTGTTCGCAAAAGCATTACGCAAATATCTCTTTTCACGAAGCGTTGGCTATTTGATATGGACGAACGGAGCGGTGTTTGCTGAAGTTGCGTAAAATAACACGTCGAGCCTGATTTGAGCAAAGTCAGGGACAGGGTTGTGGTTAGAGGGTGGCAGTCGTACCCGCTCTCGACAAAAGATTTACGAATTAAAGATAAGTGGCATAAGTTTTCCACTTGATTAGTAAATCTAATTTGCTGCACAATAGTGAACAGCGACTTTTACCATTATAATCCGTAATAAAATAAACAGTATTAAATAATTTTTTGCTAGTTTTATGAGACCTATTCATTCTTATCTGCCTAACTGCTGCTTAAACAGAGAGTGCTTAAAATCTGTTTTAATATCTGGCGTGACATTGATACAACGTATGTCGTTGTGTATGCGGCCCGAAAGGTTGTTTGGTGCCCACAGTCATGTGTTGAGTCGGTTACGTCGATGTATGTGTTCCCACCTCTTAAGAAAGACAAATAAGACAAAGGTGCATCGTTATTGAAAAACAAATCAGACGTGCAATGTTTCTTTACTTGCATTGTTAAATTGTTCACAGTATATGTCATGCATTGGTTACTTTTATTGTTCTTGTTAAGGAAACGTTACCGACTACTTGTCAGTGAAGGGGAGTGGAAGGAAGTGAGTGATTGGGAAACACCAAATCCTTTTCCTCGCTGCTATCAATCACAGGGTTTCTTAACCGTGGAGGAATTTCTGAAAGGTTTCAGTGTTTTTTCAATGATTCTATTCTCCACCGGAATAAAATCGATTTAAAAACACTGATATTTATACTGAGCGTTTTGTTTACTGAATTAATATCATGGCGGTCTATTAAAGTTTTTCTTTATTGAACAATGCTTTATTTAGTTTAATTATTTAATATTTAGTTATGAATTAAAATAAATTACTTCACGTGTATGCCTGGTCGCACGGTGGAGTAATGGATAGCGGGGAGTTGAGTTCGAATTCCAGTATAATCTATTAGATTCACTTACGTTCCTTGGTAAAGGTATAAATGGTAACATCAACAATTCCCGTTGTTGTTGGAGCCCTCGGACTGGCTGGAAAAGATTCCAGTAGAGTAATTGAAGGGATTCCTGGAAGCCCATGCTTTAAAGAAATACAAAAAAATGTTCTCACGAGTACAGCCCACACCTTACGAAGGGCTTTGTTGCTGTGCATTGTTTTTTGTTTTTTTTGGGGTTTTTTTTTTAGTGGAAAATGTCATGATGCCATTAGGTCTCGGAAAGAAATGAGTACACATCAGAAATCAAATGAAATAAAATAATAATAATAATATCATTGTTGTGGTAAGAGGCAGTTACCCTCCTTGCTATCATGGGTGGATAAGTCTACCTGGGTAATTTACGGAAAAAAGAAATTAATACTATTGGAGTGACGTTTCCACCTGGGTATTGAATACTGCATCACGAGTGACTTGGCCAAGCTAAGTGTTGTCTATCTGCAGACACCACATCACAGCAATTGTTATAGGATAAAAGTTTTTTAGATGATAATTACTAAATAATAAAAACAGACATTTCCAAAAATGTGCAGCGACTAAACAAATAGTATTAATATCTATTAAAACGAAACCGAAATCTATTTTCATATTTAGGAGAATTTCGAAGGAAAAATTCGTAACAATCAATTCTGGAAAGAGCTCAATGGAGATTACAACCTTCAGCTGCCTTTGACATTTGATTTGTTCTTTTTAGTTGTATACGTTGCTTTCCTTTGTCCGAATTATATGAGACATTATTTTTTTAGAATAAAATCATGCCTTACGTCGCTATTTACAATAATACATATAAAAGCCTAGAGAAATATATACATACACATTGGCATATACTTCAGCATATATCAAAGTATAGTAAATGATAAAATTAAAATGTAAGTATTATATATATATATATATATATATATATATATATATATGTATATATATGTGTGTGTGAAAATATTGTAGAAAATAGGAAAGAAAGTGGTTTGGTAAAAGATCCAAAGTTCCTTAGTATTTTTGTAATTATTTTTAAAAAATAGTGCTCGATACGAAAGTAGAGCATAAATATAATTATTTATTTAAAAATATGATTCCAACTCGCTACATAAGAGGTCTCATGTTTCAAAACAAGAGCCGAAAACTTCAAAATAATATTTGAATTAACTTGAGTTAAAGTAGGCTCTGTTCCATCTTCAAGCGAAATTCTTTGGGAATGAACTTATTTCTGAAATTTGCGAGTTTTAATAGTATGGTCAGAATTGAAATCAAAAATTTCCATGGTAACATCAAGGGCGGATTGTTTAGAATCGGCAGGTGTAGGGTGTTAATAATTTGTATCAGTATAGAGTTACTTTCATAGATGCCGGTCACGGTAAGGTGAGGGTGGCTAAATTTACGACGGAGGAAGTTTTCGCATAGTCTGGCTTGAGCGTCTACGGAGATTTATTAATTTATTTTTATTTTATTCTTTTATTATATCTCTTTGTGAAAGAGATTTGTGTATATGAAAAGGCCGTAACGTTTGTTATTTGACGACTTCATAAAGGGTTATCAATTTTTGTAGGTTATTAAAACTATGTATATGGGCTATGGATTTTAAAATTTATTTTATTGTATGCGTGTTTTTAGCTAGTTATTCAGAGCGTAAGTTCGGTTGTGTCGGCAGAAAACCGTTAATTCTTGCCGTTTGTTTAATAGGTTTTTATTGTTTAGAAGCTTAATAATGTGTAGTTTCTCATGGAGGCACAAAGGGCATGGGTCATCCCAAGTTTTGCAAGTTCTAGTCCTGTTAATGATTTTCCATTTTACTTTAGGTGTCCTATTTTTTTCTTTCAGGTGCCAAAAATATTTAGATAGAGAGGTCTGATGTCTAAAGTTTATGTTGTTGAAGGAGCATTTATGCTGCCTCCATCTGGTTTTAAAGGCATTTTTCGTGGACCCAATGTATATCATATTATTGTTAGTGTTCTCCGTGGATGATATAGTGCATTGGTATACCACAGATTTGATGCAGCACTTATTTTCTAATGGGCAGTCTACCGGGTTTCTACAATCGCATAGTTTTTCCCTATCATTATCTGATTTAAGTGTAGAGTTATTAAAACTATTCAGGTAAGGGGGTTTGTTCAGGATATTATTATTGTGTCTTCTTATTATACCTTCTAGATTTTCAGTGCAGCAATAACTCAATTTTAGTGTGTTCTTATTGAATATATTACTAAGCCTACTTTTGGTGGGAAAGTGTTTATCGATTAGAGCTAAGAACTTCTGTCCTAGTTTAATATTAACCATTTGGTTGAACGGAGGGGTATACCAAATGATGTTTCTTTTCCTGTTTTTTTTTTCTTTTGGTTATTGCAATTGTCCCTATATTTAATGTTAGCATTTTTATAACCACTACTTTTTAGGGCAGTGTTGTAGAAGTCATTATGTTGGTGGAATATTACTTTGTTAGCGGAGTTACTGCTAATTCTATTTTCTATTGATGAGGGTATATGTTTAATTGTGGATGGAGGGTGGTTTGTCTTCGGGTGTATATATAAGGGGTTAGCATTTGATTTTCTATAAGGTTGGTACGTGTTGCTCGGTAAGTCTAGGGTTACGTCGAGGAAGTTTACCTTTTTCAATTTTCAATATATATATATATATATATATATATATATATATATATATATATATATGGTATAAATAAAATGACAATTGGAAAAAAGATCTTAGATTTTGCCGACGCGTTTCGTCTTCCGACTTTTTCAATGCAAAAAAGAAATCGAAATGTTCTTGTTATAGTTACATTAAAAAAAAATCTAAATTTAAAAAGATAGACGCTTCTGTCTAAGCCTTTTTTTCTGGTTAATGTAAATTAATTTTTTTTTTTTTTTTTTCCATGTCAACAATATAGTTAAATTCCCAGATCAATTCTGTGGACAAGACAGATTGGTATAAATAAAATGACAATTGGAAAAAAGATCTTAGATTTTGCCGACGCGTTTCGTCTTCCGATTTCTTTTTTGCCTAGAAAAAGTCAGAAGACGAAACGCGTCGGCAAAATCTAAGATCCTTTTTCCAATTGTCATTTTATTTATACCAATCTGTCTTGTCCACAGAATTGATCTGGGAATTTAACTGTATATATATATATATATATATATATATATATATATATAAAGAAAAAATATTAATTATGAGAAATTTTTACACACAAACACACTACTCACACACGCATATAAATATATATATATATATATATATATATATATATATATATATATATATATTAAAAACAACGTTAAACATAAAAATGTCTTTAATAAATAAATTGTCGGACTTTGTCCATTTCTTAATGTATGACGTCATTTGTTTACATTTGATACGCCATGAGCAGTTATGAATGTACGAGATTCATGGAAGATTGAAGTTTATAAGCAGTAAATTCGACCATACCAACCGAACGATCCCTTGTGGCCGAGCGGTTAGGCACGTCGAGGTAAATGACGGTTCCGTATAGGATGCAGGTTCGAATCCTGTCAAAGGACGAATATTTTCTATGAAAATTTCTCGGACATTCAGGCCGGTAAATGTTATTTAATACTGTTTATTATAAACAGAGCATTTAAATACTTGTATCTATAAAAAGAACGTTAAATATATATATATCTATAGGGTAATTCTGAGAAATCTTAGCATACGCACACACATGAATATATTTGATTTAGATCAATATTTTTGATTGAAGACTAGGGCATGATACTAGCGATTGGACTAAACATTTTCAGCATCGTTGAATAACTGATCACTGTTTACTATTGAATGTATTTTTGTTCATATATATATATATATATATATATATATATATATATGGCGTCTAGTAATTTTCTTTGGCAGAGGCGTGCTCAGACACCCACATAGATCAGCTGTGGTTTATACTTTAACTGTGCTAAGAGGAACTTCGTTACAATTTCTCTGAGAGCGCACATAATTTGGCATGAGCTATCGTGCTTTTTTAACAAAGTTAATACGCTCAATGACTTGTGACTTCTTGCTAAAACAACCATGTTTTCTTAAATTATATTTGTATTTATTTACTGATGGTTTTTTTTGTTGTATGAGTATTGCTTCAAGGATCATATATATATATATATATATATATATATATATATATATATATATATATATATATATATTGTCACTAATCAAAATAATCCCATCTAATCTTGACTAGCCATGACCAATATGGCATATATATTTCACCGCCCTGAGCGGATCTATGCTTGCTCCAGTCATAAGTCAATTAGCTGTATTGAACATACTATCTCCCACTTGAGTAGACGCCTCATATATCATATACCAGATCAATTGTCATAAAAACATGTAGCCATCCACCATTTTCCAGATTCCTTAAGGAATATTCTGGTCTAAAACACACAAATTCTATATAAATAAAATTAACTGAGATGACTCGCTCTGAGAGGGGTCCTATATATAAAACAGCTCGATCCCCTTATTAACTCTCTTATTCAACAATGGTAATGTGGCGGCAATTTAAAAATAAAAACAGTAGAAAGATGCTCACATAATCCCAGCCGTGCTCAAGGGGCGAATCTCAGAAAAAGCCGTAGCTACTAGGATTGAAAACAACAGAAAACACATCTTATACAGTCAAAATTTAAGAGAAATTAACAATCACAAAAACAAAAAAAAACGTCCCTTGAAAATGGCTTAAGAGGTTGCCGAAGGCGCTTGGGACAATGGACAATACGGAAAATTTTGGCAATCCCTTACTCCCACCAAACGGAAAGTTTTAAGTGCATTTCATTAGAAATTTTTCATTTATACAGATATTTTTCTCTGGTACACAGTAAGAATTCGACAACGTGAAGAGGCGATACTTGCGAAAAGACAAAATGGCGCAGATATCTGAATACGCGGCTGTTGAATAATGAAATTCTATGCATACATATAGACACAATGCTACCAATCAAAACAAAACAAAAAAGACATTTTTCGATAACAGCTTTTCAAGCAAAAAGCACTCAGAAAACACTGCAAAATACATGTACCGATTCTCCTCGGAAACTAGACAAATGCTCGGCTCACCGTATGTGAAGGTGTGATATTTAGCTAGCTTGTCTTACGAGATCAATTATGACTAAATGATTCTCACTGGGTTAGATGTGTGCCACAACTAAGCTACGCATAGAAAATCATTTTGGGCACATTTTTTTATTTTTCACAAGATCCGTCGAAAGACAGCCCTATTTTCAAAGCACAGAGTTCAGTCGCTGGAATCCATTTTCAAACATTGATCTTAGAAAATGGTTGCATATAGTTTGCACATGTTTTAATAGATTAAAAACAATGCATTATATTTGTATAAGAGTCTAGACCTGACAATGTTATTTGATAACATGTATCAAATTCAGAGGTTAATGTTTGGGTTTTCTAGCAGCTTGAGATGTTGGACGAGACTAATCCGGACGCCGCATATTCTGTGTTTCTTAATATTCTATAGTAAATTAGTTAATTAGTGTATAATTCATTCATACATCGAGGCATTTGAAGGGTTTAGCATTTATTAATTCTGCATTCTAGACTTTTATGAGGGATCCAAGGAATGTGCCATCATTGGTTTCATTCCAAATCAAGATCATAGTTTCTGTTTTGGAAAGCTTCTTCTTGGAGCATTTACTAATTAATATTTTTACTTCGTGACTGAGAGAAAGTGAAAGAGATAGAGTGAGAGAGTGGGTGAGAGATAGAAAGTGAGTGAGTGAGAGTGAGAGTTAGAGAAAGTGAACGAGAGAGTGAGAGAATGTGAGAGAGTAAGACAGAGTGAAAGCGAAAAGAGAGAGAAAGTGAAAAAGAAAATTGAGACTAAGAGAGAAAGCGAAAGAAAGTGAGGAGGAGAATGAGAGTTAGAGAGAGATAAAATGAAAAAGTGAGAGTGAGACTGAGAGAGAGAGAGCGAGAGAGTTTGTGAGAGAAAATGAACGAGAAAGCGAGGGGGAGAGATTAAAAGAGAGAGTAAGAAAGAGTTTGAGAGAGAAAATGAGCGAGTGTGATACAGAGGGGAAGTGAAATAGAGTGAAACTGAAAAAGAGAGATTGAGAGAGAGAAATGAAAGAGAGATTGTGAGTCGGAGAAGAAGAGTGAAAGAGTGAGAGATAGTATGAAATAAATTCAAAGGAAGCTAGAGAGAGAAAGTGAAAGAGAGATAAAGAGAAAGTGAAAGAGTGTAAGGGTGAGAGGTAGAGGGAGAAAGAGAGTAGCGGTGAGAGGGAGAGAAAGTGAGAGCGAGTAAGGGAGAGAAAGTGAAAGAGAGTAAGGGTGAGAGGGAGAGACTGAAAGAGAGTGGGGTGAGAGGGAGAGAAAGTGAAAGAGAGTAAGAGGGAGAGAGTGAAAGAGAGTAAGGGTGGGAGGTAGAGAAAGTGAAAGAGAGTAATGGTAAGAAGAGAAAGTGAAAGAGAATAAGGGTGAGAGGGAGAGAGTGAAAGAGAGTAAGGGTGAGACGGAGAGAGAGTGAAAGAGAGTAAGGATGAGACGGAGAGAAAGTGAAAGAGAGTAAGGGTGAGACGGAGAGAGAGTGAAAGAGAGTAAGGATGAGACGGAGAGAAAGTGAAAGAGAGTAAGGGTGAGACCGAGAGAGTGAAAGAGAGTAAGGGTGAGCGGGAGAGAGTGAAAGAGAGTAAAGGTGAGAGGGAGAGAAAGTGAAAGAGAATAAGGGTGAGAGGGAGAGAAGAAAGAGAGTAAGGGTGAGAAGGAGAGAAAGTGAAACAGAATAAGGGTGAGGGGGAGAGAAAGTGAAAGAGAGTGGGTGTTAGAAGGAGAGATTATCGAGTGTTTATTGTCTTCTGTTTTAAATAAAGCCCAGTGTTTCATGAAAAAATTCTTTAAAAAAGCTTTTCACCTTGACGATTATTATCCAACTCTATAAACTGACTTATTTCAATTTCGATAGATCTTTAATTGTGTTCTACCAACCGAGATAATCTTTTCGTCATTTTTTTCATATTCAGTTCTTCTGAAGGTTAAGACAAGATAGTCTTGTTACTAAGCTATAACGGACAATTTAAATAAAAAAAAAATATAATCTAAATATCTTTATATATTTAGTGCTCGTGTGTATGCGAATTAGTCAGTCGTTGGGTAGTTTTAACTTCCATTTCTTATTAAATGTTGAGGTTTCACAAAAGAAGATCGGGCGCAATACACTTATGGTAACTGACACGGATTTGAGCGGACGAGAGAGACAGGTCACAGGAGAACATGCGTAGAAGCACTCAGAGTTTTTCTTCCTGTCTTTTGGATACCAATTAGGGAAAAAAGATGCCAAATGATTCGATATAACATCCGGAGAAATTAGAAAAAAAAGCAAATAAAATATACTACAAATCCCAAAACATCAGGCAAGCAAATTCAGGATCCGTTTCGTTTTTTTTCTTTTTTCTACTCTTTCTCTCTCACTCTGTGCCTCTTCTTCATTCTCCCTCTCACCCTCTTCCCCTTTCTCCCTCTCTCTCTCTCTCACACCCTCTCCATCTCTCTTTCCCCCTCTCTCTCTCTGTACACACACACACAAACACACACACACACATAGTGGGGCTAAAAAACAACGGAAGTTCATTCTTAAGGAGTTTTTGTTTATTTTTTCTATACTATGGACCGTTTCTGTGCTTCCGGCGAATGTTTATATATAAATTGCCCAATGTCTAAGTAATTTCATTAACTATTATCAAATACATTTTTGTATGTCAGTTTCATGGTCTTCTTTACGCATAATATTGTTTCTTTTATAAATTATCTCGTCTTCACAAGTCAGTTTGTGTTTGTGTTGTTTTCCTTTCATAAAAATATTTTAGTACGCTTGATCCTAACTTTGATAGCATTTTATTAGTGTTCGGTTGTTTGTTTATGCATAAACATTTTACTTATTGTATTTTACAATTTATCGGTATAACATTTGGTGTTATTGATGAGGATTTGTTGGCTTACTTGTCTTTTGGTGTTTATTGGTTGTTGATTTGCGATTTACTAATATTGGATAAATGGCGAGTTAATCGACGAGACAATGCAATGGTTGCATAACCAATGGAAGGCGAAATAAAGTTATCGATCACGATATTCACTAAATTTTAACATTTGCATTTCTCTTTAAGAAAGATTGAGAGCATTAACATGGTAGCTTCCAATCCGACAGAGGAAATGAACGGACACGTCATGCTCATAGCACGAGATCCCAACGACAGCAGCTCGTAAAAGATTAGCTTCTTGCAAGTGGTCAATGGTAGCGATGAAACGACAACTGATACTGCGTGGACCCTACAGAAATGATCCACGCTGGTGCACCACGGGAATAGCAACGACAATACGCGCACCTACTAGAGGTGTATCCCCGATGAGACACTGTATGTTCTCGTATTCTGAACGTTATAGGGACCGTGGGCAATGCGCGAACAGATCGGGCACCCCCATATATTCACGCAGAGCCTACGGATCAGCGTTACCACTAACTTGAAGAATACAGGGTAAACACTGGAGGAGTTACTGTAAATATTCCAGTAGGATTCTCTTACACCATATATGGCACATATGACTCAGGAGTGACTTTCTCGAAAAACTTTCAGGAAAAATTATTTTCAGATTTTTTGTTTTGTTTCTTTTACACATTTTATTTTAAAAAAAAAAAACATTAACAAAATATATGCGACAAATCATCGATTGGTTTTATTTTAAAAAAAATACAGTAGAAGTGAAAAATTAAAAAAAAAGGATATTTGAAATCTAAACAAAAACAGTACTTACAGGAGCTTCTCTAGGTTTAAAAAATAAAATTCATTTTATGAGACAATCAAATAAAAAAAATATTTGTTTTAGCGTACCTTTTAATTTGTAACGCCCTATTTTATTCAGAAAGAGCATTAAATTTATTGTAGAAGTTTGCGTTTTAGAAAATGTAAACTAGAGAATATTTAAATTTCTAATGACGAAATAGGCTTTGGAAAATTTGATACTCACAGGACATATTGAAGGCAGAAGGGCGGGGAAAAGGAACACATGACCTACCTGGGTACCTTGAGTGAATTGGATGGTAGAGCATTGTTTAGGAGAGATAGCAAAGAGGCAACATTTACAAAGGAATGGAAATTGTAATGAGTCATGATAGATTATCTGAACGGACATGGCACATAACATAGATGTTAGTGCTTGAAATACTTGATATCTAAAAGATCTGTGATTTTTTTTTGATATCTAATAATTTAATATTCTTATATATACATATGCATATATATATATATATATATATATATATATATATATATATATATATATATATATATATATATATATATGACAATAGGGAAAATGTAGTTATTGCTGACGCGTTTGGTCCAATGTGGACTTTCACAAAGCAAAAAACGAAATGAATTTAATTAAAGAACGTAATTAATAATAACAAAAAACAGAATGTTCTTAGCAACTGGAGGAATGTAGAAAACGCTATTTTCATATTGTTAACTGAAAATAACGTAAGTTATTGTCACGTGTGGAGAATATTCTCATTATAACAGTGTTGACGGATTCAACCATTTTCTTTTGATTTTACGATATTGTTGTGTACGTTTGTTTGGGAGAGCAGTAATTTTGTTAAGAAAGGTAAAATAGGGAAAAGCCTGGGCGTAGATTAATAATTCTATGGCGGCACTCTCTAGAATTTTCCTTCTGAGTGAGTTTCTTTTTTATGAGTGTAGCATTTTTAAAATCAAAATTATGGTTGAATTTATTTCTATGTAGAACTAGTGCATTAGCTAAGTTGTTTTTTGTCAGGTCTCTTTTGTGCTCATAAATGCGTTATTTTAAATTTTCTACTTGTTTCTCAAATATATTGGGAGGAACAGTTTTGGCAGTTTATTTTAGCGTTATCTACATTCCTCGACTTGCTAAGAACATTCTGTTTTTTGTCATTATTAGTTACGTTCTTTAATTAAATTCACTTCATTTTTTGCTTTGAGAAAGTCCACATTGGTCGAAACGCGTCAGCAATAACTAGTTTCCCTATTGTCATTTATATTTATAAATATTGTCTTTTCTACAGGTTAACTCTGAGAAATTTATATATATATATATATATATATATTTATATATATATATATATATATATATATATATATGAAGAAAAATATACGGAAAAAACAAACAAAAATCCTTATATGCAATTATGCTGTTTTAATGTTAATATAATGTCAACGTCGGACGTTTTGGTCTAATAAACAATCTTCAGGACATATTCATAAAATATAATTAACATTATATTAACATTAAAACAGCATAATTGCATATAAGGATTTTTGTTTGTATTTTCCGTATATTTTTCTTCATACTGTCGGATCTATATCCATATATTTGCTTATATATATATATATATATATATATATATATATATATATATATATATATATATATATATATATATATATATTCTATTTCAGTTTTTATGTTGATTAAAATGTATTTGGTCATATATTTTCAATTTTTGGCGCAACTTATGCTTATTTATTTTCAGGATTGTTTCAGCTGGTGTCCTTTTTGAAACGACGGACGTAGCGTGTCAACGGGAAATAAAACATCAGAGCTAAGTGGTCTAAGCCTAGATACACGTCACCCTATGGTACTCATTCAAATTTGCACTAATTAAAAAGCAGGACGCTGGCTAAATAAAAGTATTATGGTGGTTGGCGGGAAAGAATGTAGGTGGAGAGTGGTCGAAAAACGGAGAATGGGTCAAATTTAATGGACTACTTGTGAAGGATATGCTTTGCCAGGGGTAAGTATCAAGGTCTTGAAAGGGCGTCCCAGACAAACACCTCTCTTTAGGCACTTATTTGTATCGAGTTTATTTCTTGCTTTTTGTACCACGTGCTGTCAGACGCGGAATCAGTAATTTATAAGTTTATATAAGTTGATATATAAGAAATGTAGGAAAAAAATATTTACATGTTCAATTTTGCATTAGTATTTATTTTTCAACTCATTTTAGACTTATTACAATTCTTTGTTTGCTTCTTTTTTCCCGCTCAGGACGGTGGTTGACTCGAGAAAGACTTCCATTTTATTTATCATCTGTTCAATAGTATGTATTCCTGACGCTTGAAAAATCCAACATATCATCGACCGATAGGTGTGTAGATGCGACATTAAAAAACAAGTGAAGAAAAACACAGACACAAACGCACACACGTACATATATAACTCTGCTGTGCGACGATAGCTTTAGGGGTAGGAACTCTGACTGATACCAAATCGGTGGGGTTTCCATCCCGGCTTGAAGCAGACAGACGTCTAGCCACATTGAGGAACTGTGATACAGCGAAACAGTTTTTCAATGGATGGTAATATATATATATATATATATATATATATATATATATATATATATATATATATATATATATATATATATATATATATATAATTATTATTATTAATAGAAATCTTATAAGTATAAGAAACTATACTCGCTCGGAAAACCATCGGTGTATTGATTTGCAAATAACCAAGCCAATACCAAAGGGAAAAAACTGTATAAAAAAAAGAAAGAACCAAGAACATGTACGTTAAGCGAAAATAATCGTCCAGCATACGAGTTCAAAGCCCAACGAAAAAAACCCCGATGCAAGTACCCAAAACAACTAAATAAATGCTCAATGCAATGAGTAGAGCAGACCTAGTTAAACCTAGAGAGCCAGACAAAGCCTTCACTGACGATCCGCTTAGGTAAAACCTTGGTAGGTTTGTCTGCTTTAAACATATATATATATATATATATATATATATTGTTAAATATAGCAGACAACGAATGTCTATTATGTTTTATGATGAGTCGTCCCGAGCGTCGTATAATGGCTTTAGTTTCAATAGAGAACAAAGACAAAAACTGTATGAATATGTCTTTATTATATTGGTCGTCGATCTAAGCTTTCGGCTCGCATAAGCCATCATCAGAGTGGTTATATGGACATTACAACAGAGATGTTCAACATCTAATTTTTTGTGTTTATTTTCTTTTGAAACTACGGCAATTATACGATGCATGAAATGGCTCAAGATAAATCATAATAGACATTCGTTGTCTGTTATATTCAAAAATATATCATTGAGCAATGATATTATCTCCGTATTGTTCATTCTCCCAAGCGTTTTCGGCCAATTCTTTAGTCTTTTTAAAAGAGGTTTATTTTTTAATTTTTCCGTTGTAAGTGTTTTAATATTTTATTTTTTGTGTTTTTTCTTAATAATAATATATCTTTCTCTGTAAAATGAGTCCTATGTTGTACCTGAAGAGACGTTTACAATTACTATCAACACACGATTCCGCTGTTTAATAACGTGGTTGATAATGGGTGATGTAAGAATGCTGAAAAAAATAAAATAAATAAAAATAATTTAATTTTCTTTCTCTCTCATTTTTAATGAAAGATATATACATATATATATATATATATATGTGTATATGCGTGTGTGCGTGTGTGCGTGTGTGCGTGTGAGCGTACTCATCCACAGACAGACTGTTTCACTGTATCACAGCTGATCAGTGTGTCTAGACATGCGAATTGCTTCAAGACGAGATCAAAACCAGACCGCTTTGAGATCAGTCAGAGACTCCTACCCTTAGACCATCAGCGCACGCTGCGATAAAAAGGAATTTTAACGCATTATATACGAGATGTAAGCATTACCGACTACAAGAGGGCTCAATTCATAGCAAAGAGCTTTTAGAATTATTCAGCAGTAAGCGACATATTCCATTTCTTCCAAAGTGCTCAACCTACGAAATGGAGCATATATATATATATATATATATATATATATATATATATCAACCGGATGTCTAGCCGCACTGATGAGCTGTGATACAGCGAAACAGTCTGTCTGTGGATGACATTATATTAGCTCCTGAATTAAATTTAATTCCAGTTGAGCACTCTCGGGCTGAGGTATGGGTTTGTAAACAGTGACTATTATAGCTATATAGCGAGACTCTTTGAAAGCCGAATTGAGTCACTCTCGGTCACTGGGCGTGTTTCCAAAAATAAATACGCTAAAAATCCACCTTCATTCCAACCGTGCGCCGACAGCTTAGTGGTAGAATATCCGTCTGATACCAATTCAGTCGGGTTTCGATCCTAGCTAGAGGCAACCGGATGTCTAGCCGCACTGATGATCTGTGATGCAGCGAAACCGTCTGTCTGTGGATGACATTATTTATTTATATATATATATATATATATATATAGGATAATGATAAGCCACGTATACTTTCTTAATATGTATATATAGAAAAAGTTGCAAATTAAAAAAATTATGTTTTATTTTATGAAAGTATTTATTTATTTATATATATATTTGATATTTCAAATTGTTCTCAATCTTTCATCAGAAATAACTGTTTGTTACAAATAAATTAAAATTACTGTTTGTTAGCTAGTAGCGTCCTTCGCGAGACGCGGACGTCACGTGATATGGAACGTCACTGTTCGGATATTCCTGACTTAAATCTGTCATAAATATTATTAATGTTGTTTAAAAAAATTGTTTTAACTATATCTAAAAGAACTTGCTTAACTATTGAAATATTTATAAAGATTTAAAACACCCAAGTCCCTATTTAACCCTAGTTTATGTGTATTTAATTTTAAAATCCAATATGTATATATGCTCTATTTTATTTTAAATGCCAAAAATATTTGGATAGTGATGTCTGATTTGAGAAATCAATCATCTCTATCCAAATATTTTTGGCATTTAAAAGCAATGAATAAAACACCAAAAGTAAAATGGAAAGTAATAAATAGAACAAGAACATGTAAAACCTGGGATGACCCATGCCCTTTATGCCTACATGAAAAACTACACATTATTAAGTTTCTAAATAATAAAAATTTATTAAACCATAGACATGAGTTAACTGTTTTTTGCCGACATCAACAAAATTTCGCATTAAATAATTTTCATAAAAAAAAAAAAATCAAATTTCATAGTTTACTAAAGCTTAACCCAATCATTAAAGGGAAAAACCCTTTATGAAGTCGTCAATAAACAAATTGTAGTTCAGTGCGACGCATTTATATATGAAACAGCCTGTTGAAAATAAATAAATAAAATTACCCAGACACTTAACAACATACTATGGTGCCAAAATCTATCTTTCTCTGTGACTGACCAGATGATGCGCGTACATGAATGCCATCATTCACTTTGAAATAGACACCCCACCCTACCTCAGCTTGTGGATAAAAATTAACTCTTAGGCCCCTTATCAAAAATGGTCGCCCCAGCCGTTTCCATAGGAACGAAAGAACATACTTATATTGATACGTAAATTTCAAAATTGGTTATTCGTAAATTTTCACTTGAGGATGAAACAGGCTTTGTTACTTTAATTCAATTTAATTTTAATAATTATATTGATGGTTTCAGCTCTCGTTTTTGAAACATAAGAACTCTTATGTACCGAAGGAATCATACTTAAAAAAAATAATTATATATATATATATATATATATATATATATATATATATATATATATATATATATATGCGTGTATATATATATATGTATATGGTGTGTTTATGAAAAATAAATACGCAAAAATTCGCCTTTCTCTCTGCATGGCGTCGATGGTCTAGATTTAGAATCTCCGACCGATACAAATCGCTCGAGTTTCGGTCCCGGCCTGAAGTGATCAAATATCTAGACCGACTTATGAGCTGTGATACAACGAAACAGTCTGTCTGTGGATAACTATATATATATATATATATATATATATATATATATATATATATATATATATATATATATATAGTTTATGCAAACTTAGGTAATCCGTATGGGTAGACCCGAGGAGGATGATATCCGGAGAGCTCAATGTAAAATTCAGAGCAGATATGTTTGAATAAAAACAGACCACGTTAAGGTTCCATGCAATAAATTATTTCACCATAACCCCTTTAACAGGGCTCTGGATCATCAGACTTTACTTCCAAAAATTGAAATGAAAAATGAAAAGAAATTCACACATTTTTGACGGACCTCATCAAGTATACGTAAAATTAACGAAGTGAGGAAGTGAGGTGGAAAGAGGATATGAATGTGTCATATGTATCATTTCAAATTCTTATTTTTAATTTTTAACTCCAATGTGTCGGCTAGATGTTGTTTGAATTTATTGTGTCTAGTCTCAAGATATAGATGGCTAAGGAGTGGAGGGGTGGAGACAGACTTTAAAGGAAGAAGCTACACTACTTTCACGAGGACAGTTTTTCTTTAAAATTTTTTAATATATATATTCTAAATTACGTAAAAATGAAAATAACACTGCCATCTCACTTTAACAGATATATTTACTAAAATTACACAAACGTATCTTGAAATGCTAAAGGATAAATTTCTTCAATAAAATTGTCATTGGCTTATGCAACGAACAACCTCGGAATCTTCGTCATTTCGTTTGGGCCGTCTTCTTGTTTAAGTTTGTGAATGCTATTTTCATCCTTGCCTTTAGTTCATCTTTAAATGTTACAAGAAGCTTTGTTGGTCTCTGAATGCGTCCCACACATTATAACCAAGGGAGTAGCAATCTGGGGAGTTAGATGGCCAGATATAAGGGTTGGGGGATTTGGTCGCAGAAATTGTCTGACATCCATGACTGGGTTCTCCTGCTTGTGTGGCATGGTGCAAAATCCTGGTACCAGATGTAGAATCTTCCAGCAAACAGCCTCTTAACCTAGGACAGCACTTCTTCCTCAAGGCACTCATCTTGAATTTGAGAGTCTCACCAATATATTTGGGAATTCTTTTCTCATCAGAATGATCAGAGTGTATTTTTCGAGCTTCCGTATCTTCGTAATTAATCACGATTAGATTCATCCAAGTTTTTCCAAATCCTTCCTCTGTCCTCAGATTGTAACCCAAACACTCTGAAATATTCGTATTTGAGTTTCCAGTGCGAATGTCACATGTTCCAAATTTCTGGCACAGTGAATAACATCATAGTGCTCTTTTTTTTTCACAGACATTGCTCAATTGACCGTACTGTACCGTGCAATTAACAAAATCAAAAATAAACAACGCGCATGCGCAAAATTAAAAATATAAAATGGCGAATATTTACCAATCGCATCCTGTATATATATATCAATTTTATTGTTAATTCATTTTCCTTATCTATCGATATATATATATATATTTGTCAGATTTGTAATTAGGGTAATTTTTCAACGGAATATTCTTTTTAATTGTATGCAAAATCTCACATGAGGAACTATGTTCTTTACGAAGCGAAACTTAGTATAACTATATCTTGGCATTGGTGGTTCTCGCGGTCCCCAAATCTTGTGTTGCGTTGTATTTTGTCCTTTCAATACTTTGGATTTTCTTATTTTACCCTTTCAATACTCCGTCTTTCTCTATTGAATCGGATCACAATTACGACGACAACAACACTTGTTCTATGTGAAGTCAGTGAGACTTCCTTAAATACGGACTTCGTCATTTCAGGGTCTCGTCATCACGGTTAAAACAGACGTGTGTGCGTAATAACAATCTACTTTATTGTACCATGAGAAAGATTATTTCTTTGAAAAATCGCATTCTTAGTTTAATTACTGAACTGTGTCATTCTCATTATCTACTGTATTTTCCGCTATTTTAGTCTTGATTGATGTTTCATTTATGTGAAACACATCACGATATCTCTGATGTCAATCCGAATTGCTGTAAAATTTTATTGAACATCGTTCCTACGCCCCCCAAAATAATCCTTCATTGTTTTTCTTATAAGAGCTGAAGTTAAAGTCCTTACTAACAATTTATTCCATATTCCTTCATGGCATCTTATTTTGACAGCTGAACAATTCATATTTCTTTGTTCTTCAGAAAGAGGTTATTAGGTCAAACATCCACAAGACAACGTTACATTAGTCCGCCACAATGATTAAAATGTATGTATGTTACAAAAGCCGTTTAGCAATAATGGAAGATCATATAATAAAAAAAATAAAAAAAAACAACCACTGGTAAAATAAATTATTAAAGCGGCCAGAATATATTGACGGTATTCGGGAATTAAGAAGAAGCCTACCTTCAGCAAAGTTTAGACGGTCTAAAATCGAATTACTATTTATTATTGTAGTATAAATGTCATTAAATATGGCTAAATGCTTAGCCGGATGTGCTCAAAATCAACAAATATTTGGAGAATTTCTACACTTACTGTGTCCAGGAAAGAAGATACCCGTTCGCATACAAAAAAAAAAAGGACAAAGAAACAAAAGAAACGGTTCAGTTTTGTTTAAAAAATATATGTAATATAAATTATATAGCTAAAGGACTAAATAGATATTGTACAAATACACACTTCTCTCTCTCTCTCTCCCTCCCTCTCAATATATATATATATATATATATATATATATATATATATATATATATATATATATATATACATATAATTATTTATTTAAAAAAAAAAATTATAACATAAATATGTTATAAAATCCCTACAGACATAGCCATTTTGTTTCAACACCCTCGGTGTCTTATCAAGTGATGACGTTGATAAGACACCGAGGGTGTTGAAACAAAATGGCTATTTTTGTAGTGATTTTATAACATATTTATGTTATAAATTTTTTTTTAAATAAATAATTACATCTGCTCTACTTTGTATTGAGCACTTTTTTAAAAATAGCAATTGTTGGTTATTGGAATTCATTTCATATACACCAATCATATACTTGTATATATATATATATATATATATATATACAAGAACAAAAAGAACAGTGGGAATCTACTCTTAGCCGACATGTTCGTCCTCTGTGATGTCCCTCAGATGAGGAAACTCGTCGGTTAACAATAAATTTCCTCTTGTCTAATTTTCTTAATTTTGTTCCTTCATAGAGGTACTCTATGTGAAAATAATTTTCACTCTCTCTCTCTCTGTGTCTCTCTGTCACACACATAGGCATACAGGCACACTCACTCACACACACACACACACACACATATATATATATATATATATATATATATATATATATATATATATATATATATATATGATATTGCATCGAAAACGTAAAATCGTTACACAATTGCAATCGGGTTTCAATGCATATCATTGAATCTCATCAGGCAATTGTAAATTCATCGTACCTGTGTGTGTGTATATATATATATATATATATATATATATATATATATATATATATATATATATATATATACAAATTATATTTAATCAGTAATTATTCATACAAACAATTTAATTAAAAAGAAGCGACAAGATTTGTCTGTTAAATTTTCTACTGTATTTTTCCAATTCTGTAAATACTCATGGATTTTATGTAGACAAAGTAATTTCAACTATCACAGACGACGCGAAAGTATGTGAAAGTGCGTGAATAAAATAACCAAAACTTAGAGAGACGTTGTCTCGGTACTCTTATTAAAACTTGTTTGAATAGACACACACACACACACACACACACATATATATATATATATATATATATATATATATATATATATATATATATATATATATAGCGGCGTTTTATAAATGCACTTCGGTTTTAGTCCCACCCACGGTCCATCTCTCTCCCCCACCCCTTTTTCTTTTCTTTTCCTCTCATCTACTAATCTTTTAGATTATATCGTCTATTGTGCGTGTATGTCACCACAAAATGTATCCTTTCCGGTTACATCTTTAATGTATTAGACATCCGAGAACATTTATATTTCTCTCACTTAAACCATCTTTGACTCCCCTCTTTAGAATTTCTCTCTGTTAAATTTTAACCCCCCCCTTCATCTTTAGACCTTCCCTTTTCTTTTCCTGTTCTTCTTTCGTCTGTTACCCCTGTCTATAGCTTTCTTTTACTCTAACATTCGTCCCACACTCTCATATCTACACTCTCACTAAATTTTATTTTTTATTCCCGGGGTTGTTTTTTTTAGTTTCCTTTTTGAATTTGTAGGTTTGATGAATTGGATCATATTTACGATTCCAATGGAATAAATTATAACCATGGAATATTAGCGTTTAAGCCTTTTTATTATATTCTTACTCTGTCCTGGACATTGAGTTCTACCTGGATTCTATCATCTTGGAATTATTTTTTATACAAATATATATGTATGTGTATGTATGTATGTATATATATTTATATATTTTAGATATGAGATTGCATATGTATGCGTATCTTTGCCACTAATATTATATATATATATATATATATGTATATATATATATATATATATATATATATATATATATATATATATATATATAGTCGGCTCTCCCGTCGACTTCGACGTATGAGGTTCAAGCAGATCAGCTTCCAGGAAACCGACAGCCCAACAACAGCACATGAGATTTGATTATAGTGGTGAAGGTTTCGTGCAGGATCAGCTACACGTTTTGAAGGGCCGAATTCAGAGACCTGGTGCACTAAGTGCCACAAGGTCCCCAAATGACCCTCCGCAGGTTTTGAATTCAGTGTTGTCCTTCTCCTAGATCAGTTGCCATCCAAGGCTATAGAACTGTTTGTCCTGCTATTTACCCATAGCTAGAGGGAGAAGAAGAGGATTCATACCTTTCCCAAGGGTATTAGCACGTAAGTGAATGTAATGGATTCGACTGAAATTCGAACTCGGCTCTGTGATTCCTCAATCTATTCCTCAATATATATATATGATTGATTTGAGCCTTCGGTTTGTTCAGGAGGTTTGGGCATCATTGCATATTGTAATCATTGGAAGTTAACCTGACTGCCGTTAGATCTGGGTTTTCATTTGCACAGGACTCTCTTTTCCTCGCTGCAGCCTTGGCTCTTTTGATTGCAATCTGGTCCTCTGTTGGCGGAGATTTCTATTTGCCAGGCATACTACTACCTATGCGATAGTGTTGTGGTAAACCTTCCTAGAGTAGAATGAACTCTTCCTCCTCTCATAAATACAAACTTCGAGAGTAGGATAGGTGAAGTGGAGTAGTAGACGCAGTGCTAATCTACTTATTACTAACACTATTGTTTTGTATATATCTTCGTCTTCCGTGTCTTTCTTTCTGGCCCCTAAACAGGCCACAACAGAGAGTCAACAATAGACTACAGAAAAACTGAAAATTGATCGCTGCATTTACATATTGCATATTTAAGCTTATCTTTTAAAATTTCGACGATAATTCTTCTGCCGCCACTTAATTTAAAGACAATGTGATGAATGTAGATCCTTACTTTTCGTACAAATAATTATTTTTATTTCATGAGTGACTTTTGTTTTATTTCGCAATTAATTTCAATTATACCCAAATTTATTTCCAAGTTATAAAAATTGATATCGTACAAAAAATTAGTCGCAAAAAATCACAACTTGGAATTAAAGAATATCATACTTATTAAAAGAAGAAGTAACTTACTTCGATAGAAAATTCTTCAGAGTGCAACTATGGAATCTTATCATAGCATAAATCTGCGCCCTCTTTTTTTTTCCAATATTACCATTCTTGAAAGTATTATTACCTTCACAAGCCAAAATATTTGACTATAGAAATGTTAAAAATTGAAAGAAGATGGTTAAATTCAAATCTCCTTTGATTTAAAATAAGATACACAAGTTAATCCGAAACTCAAATAAAATTAATAATTAAATTATTTAAAGAAGAAACAACATTTACCCGCCTTTTTTATTAGACATTAAGCGCCATGCCACTTTAAGATGGAAGCGACCCTGTTTCTCAACAATCAATTTTACTTGAATATCTATGATTTGCATCGATTTCCTAGGAAATGTATTGAATTATTATCAGGTTCCTTCTTTTTTCACGAGATTTCCTTCTTCTAGGTTGGTTGCCGGTAAAAGATAGAGCACCCGCTCAACCTACAGTTTATCCCTTAAAGCAGTTATTCTCAAATGGTCTGCCTTGGCGCACTGGTGATCCCTGGAAAATATCTAAGTGCGCCCTGGAATTCAAGAAAAATATGTGTCCAGATATAAGAAATAAATATATTTACTTTATTATATTACGGTACCTGTCTCGTTCATATTTATATGAATTAGGCTTTTCTGCTTTCACAACAAAAAGAGAGCAACTATTTAATATATTGACAAGGAAATAAGAGTTTGCCTATCAAATATACGCCCAAACATTGAAGAAATCGCTATGACTCATCAGGCTCATGTTTCTCATAAACACAAGAATTAATAAACTTATTTTCATATTTTTTTATCGCATTATTTCTTTTCTGCAATGTTTGACAAAACATATTTGAATATAAGATATTTTTTCCGAAATATGTATATAGTGCGCCTACAATTATTGGTAGGTTTTCAAGTGCGCCGCGACTTCAAAAAGTTTGAGAACCACTACCTTAGAGGTTAAAAAACGAATCTGATTCTGCATTCCCATTTACATTTGTGCGATAGTGAACGTAACAGCTTGGGTCATTATTTGAAATTGGATCGCCATTTTTATTTTAGCTCACCATTGAGCTATTCACACATCACTTTACCAATGTACTTGTAGGTATATTTGGTAAATGTTATTATGTTACCTCTAACCGTGATTCTCAGTTAGCAGTTTCATTTCTCGCATTTGTCGTTCGTGGAAGTCACTTTTTGCTCTCCCGTCAACTTTGATCTTCAAAAGTTTAAATGAAAATATCAATGGCTACCTTCTGTCTTCTTGATTCCTGTTCTTTTATTATTCTTGCTCCTAAATAATTCCTTTCTTTTTTCTTTTATTCTGCCACACGCTGTAAAATACTACATCTTAGTGGTTTTACTGCCTTGCTCTGGGTGAAATGATTAAAAATTATATATATATATATCAGGCCTGACGATTACATCTAGCATGAAACAGACCGTCGCCTCTAAGTGTTGACTTCTATGTTCACTTATATATATATATATATATATATATATATAATAAAAAGGCTTAAACACTAATATTCCATGGTCATAATTTATTCCATTGGAATCGTAAATACGATCCAATTCATCAGACCTACAAATTCAAAAAGAAAACAGAAAAATATTTATTATATCCTTACTCTGTCCTGGACATTGAGTTCTACCTGGATTTTATCCTCTCGGAAATTTTTTATTCTAAAATATACATGTGTATATATGCACCTGTGGATTTTGCATATATATGTATATTTACCACTAATATTATCTATCTATCTATATATATATATATATATAATTATTTTATTTATTTTTCGAATCACTCAGGTGTGACCTCACGTGAGCGAAAATCTAATTTATAAACGTCTTGTAAAATATCAGATACTTCATGCTTGGAAAAAAATATTGTCGTTGCCATTGGTCGAGAAGAAGTTTTAATGCAGTGATTCAGCCACAAAGTCGCGGCTGAGTTGTTGCTTCTATCAAGGCGTTTCGAACATGACTCTCCCCGCCCAGAAAAAAAGGGAAGAAACATAGCTGTGAAGACAACGGCGAAGCAACATGACATTGATGACAATGCACATGTTGACAAAATGGCGACGGAAGATGCTCCAAGCAACATGTTTTGTTCATGCCGCAATCAAAATTTCTCTTTTTCCTCCTCCTTGTTCCACTCAGCAAAAAAAAAAAAAAAAAAAAAAAAAAAAGAGTCAATAATAATTTAAAATATAATTGATTTTATGAAACTGTTTTCTTTTCATTTTGACTTCTTTAGTAATGTTGAAGAGATTGCTGAAGGAAAGATTCAATTGACACTTACTAAGTTTGGCACAAAGCTATGGATTCTCACACGTTTTTACAGAACCTACTACTCAGTCCGCATGGTCAATTGTTATGAAGTGGGTAAACCGTTTAAATCAGTGATTCTCAACGTGGGCTCTTAGACACACAAGTGGGGCTGAACATTTATTTTTTTAAAATGGGTCTAGATTTGGAGAGAATTGAAAGGGTAGAGTTAATTTTATAACTGTTAAGTGAAACCCTGTCATCACTTAATTTTTGAAAAGGTTGTTCTATCTATCTATCTATCTATCTATCTATCTATCTATCTGTCTGTCTGTTTTAGCATACCTACAGATGATAATGGGTTTGTCCCCATTCACATAAATACAGTAGTAAATACTGTATGTTGCTCTGCAGTTGGAGATTCATTGTGGAATTCACTTGACTCACTTCTACGCCCCGCTGGCAAATGTTATATGTGTTGTTCTTGTCCGAAGTATTATCGTTCATTACCAAATATCGTGTGATTATACTATTCAGTAACCTTCTCTAAGTTACAACACTATCTATCTCAGCCTCTTCGTTATCTCTCATCTCTCATCTCTCTCTCTCTATATATATATATATATATCACAAACACATACATACACGCATACAGAGATAGTCATAAAGAATAGCGATTCAAATCATTTTCAGTGATGAGACAAAAATCAATAATACACATTTTTATTCACATATCATTATTTCTCTTAGTGACCATTATGTTTTTCTTGCCATGGAAGCGACCTTCCATTACAAAGAGCTAAACAAGTATTTAGAAAGTCATGGGCTGATAATTGCGTCGTTCATACTTTGCTTTCCCGCTCACTACCGAATAATATCAGAATATTTACTCTGTCCTTTTTCTGTTTGAAGGAGCAATTGTGGTAGGAGTTATCACGATTGTAAGGATTCGAAACTTTCTACTGAAAACGAGGCTGGGAGTTAACATTTTAAAATAGCCAGCATTTTACACAGTCAAACATGGTCGCCATGCTGTTATTGAGAGAAGCGCATATTGCGCCAGCGGCGTTGAGGCCTGCACAGCTCTCGTGGAGGGACCTTTTTTTTCGCGGATGTTAGCTCGTTCAGGTAACGAAATGACGCGCTGGTGTCTGTGTACTATAAGTAGGCCCTACCACCCGCGGTGGAGAGACATCGTGACGTGGCATCACGCTTCCTTAAGGCGACGGAGGAAACCACATCGATGCGCGAAGAGACTACATTTTATACACTTCTTTCTTTCTGTCTGTCTGTCCTTCTGTCTGACTTTCTTTCTTTTGCATGCACGTACTTGAAAATATAGGCAGGATGAACCGATGTTAATATATTGGAATATGCAGCATCTTTACAGACATAGACACAAATATATAGGCAAAGCGTCGAATATCAAGATTCATAAGTCGAGAATACAAGGCTAATCTAGTGCCCTGAAAATAGAAATAATTAGGCAAACATATAATCTTTCTTTTGATCATTTCACCTCCAAGAAAGGTGATAATGCAACTGAGACGCAAAGGGGTTACAGGCATTGAAAGAGAACGAGGAGCCTTATTTTTTTAAGCATTTCACCGCAAGCAAGCGGGGAGCGCCACAAGCACGCAATGGGTTGCAGTGAGTGGGAGCACGAGTAAAGAGACGTGATATAGGAAAGGATGAAGAGAAGGACAGAGAATTAGATCAAGGCATCTGGAGATGTCGATTGAAATTGCATTCGAATAATTGAAGATTATAGCTATCAGGGAAACAAGTAAGAGGAAAAAATTTCCAAAGAGGGTAAGTGCGAGACATGACGCTATTGGAGGAGAAGAGACGGCTACATTTATCCGTTTCAACAATGAAAGGGTGGAACTGAGATGCAGACCTAGTGACACGTTCAAATTCATACAGTTTGGGAACCACTGAAAATAGCTCGTCAAGTACCGTGAAAGTATTTGTAGAAAACACAGAGGGAAGCGACTGCACGTCTGTGAGAGAGCGACTGTAAACGAGATGCCAGAACAGGACTAATCACACTGCATTTTCTGGATTTTGTCCAAACCATATATATCAGCAGTATTCAATGCAAGGGCGAATGGTTGATTTATGTATTTGAAGGATGGACTTGGGCGATGAAATATTTCTGGTGTGACACAGATAACCAACTTTTCCTTAGTGATAAAAGTATAAAAAAACAAAAACAGAAGAGTTCCACGTGCGAGAAGCGCGAATGAAGAAACCGCCAGAATTAAAATTACGGTTACATCTAGCTACTTCAACATTAAAATGAGGAAAACTATTTGCTAATCTAGTAAAATTCATGTAGTCGTAGTACCTACGAAGACATTTACCATGCTTAAATTCTGATATTTACCTTGCATAAATTCATGCACTCGAGGTACCCTCGAAGATATTTAACATGAAAATATTTTCAGAATGTTTCACTGCGGTAATGATGTGACTGAAGTCTAGATATCAAATCTGGACGGATAACAGTAAAAAAAAAACTTCTTTGAATTTTTGTTATGAATCTCGAGATATATAACTGAGGCAGGAGAACAATATTCAATGCACGGACGAATGGTAGATTTATAAATATACAAGATGGATTCTAACGAGAAAAGCTTTTCTGGCACAGCACAGTGAGGAAAATTTCCTAGCACCATTGATTCAATGTAATCACTCAATTTCATTCCAGTGGAAAACATGATAAGAAGAAAGCGTAGTAAGTTGACCTCCTGGTGGTTAGACTTAACCACGATGATGGGACGCAAAAATAGGACTACGTGATAATTAAAAGATAGGAGTTTCGTTTTTGAGGTGTTAAAATTATAAAGCGCTTTCTTCTCCCCGGATCATTTTCAAGAGACGCTGCCAGTTTTGCTCTATCATCAGCATAAATATCTAGTCGGGACTTCATGAAGCTTGTTGATGAATATAAGAACCAAAGTAGGTCGAAGGATAGAGACCTGCACTCCACCTGTATTAACGCGAAATGATCTGACTTCCACGATCAGATCATCTTGATATATATATATATATAAATAAATAAAAATAAAAATAAAAATAAGAATAAGAATAAGTAATAGAATTTTGGGTATTTAGTCTAAAAGAATTCTGAACAGAATGCAAAAAGCACTGGACGTCAGTTTCGTCCTATTTATCATCAGCAGTGCGAATCCACTACCGAGATTCGAACCCGGACTGTTTTGATTCGACGCAAGCGTCATGCCAACAGTATTCGGTGACGAAGAAGAAACCGAATATCCTGCTTTTATTTATATATATATATATATATATATATATATATATATATATATATATATATATATATATATATATATATATATATATATATATATATATATATATATATATATATATATATATATATATATATATATATATATATATATATATATATATATATATATATATATATATATATATATATATATATATATATATATATATATATATATATATATATATATATATATATATATATATATATATATGCAGCAATCTTTCAGTTTCATTGAATATGACAATGTGCTTTGATTAGTTTTTACATAATTTATTTATTACAAAAAATTTAAAACCGCCAATCGAATTTAAATATCCATTAAGAAATTGTATTTGTACACAATCACAATTCGTACACAATTATATA